>ONZH01002963.1:0-82634 GCA_900303285.1 Rhinella marina
TTTTATATTTTCTTTTTTTGGGAACGTGACGTGCAAGAACTATGGTAGGACTGACTGACACCCTGTTAACGGTGGCTATTTAGTCTGCGACCCAGACAAATGTCGCACAGAGAATTTTCTGGATCAAGCGGTAGATGATATTGGTAGCAAATGACTTGGTTGTATTGTGTGACGTACAGAAAGCGTCACCTGGACAGTATATACGGATGGGAGCGATGTGCTGAACTGTGACACACAGAAAGGTTACACAAAGCTGAGTAAAATGGATTTGTATCACTGAGCTAAAACAACTGAAAAAATTATTATTTTTTTTATTATTTTTTTTTTTGGGAACGTGACGTGCAAGAACTATGGTAGGACTGACTGACACCCTGTTAACGGTGGCTATTTAGTCTGCGACCCAGACAAATGTCGCACAGAGAATTTTCTGGTTCAAGCGGTAGATGATATTGGTAGCAAATGACTTGGTTGTATTGTGTGACGTACAGAAAGTGTCACCTGGACAGTAATATACGGATGGAGCGAATGTGCTGAACTGCGACACACAGAAAGGTTACACAAAGCTGAGTAAAATGGATTTGTATCACTGAGCTAAAAAACAACTGAAAAAAATATTTTTTTTAATATTTCCTTTTTTTTTGGGAACGTGACGTGCAGGAACTATGGTAGGACTGACTGACACCCTGTTAACGGTGGCTATTTAGTCTGCGACCCAGAGAAATGTCGCACAGAGAGTTTTCTGGATCAAGCTGTAGATGATATTGGTAGCAAATTACTTGGTTGTATTCTGTGACGTATAGAAAGCGTCACCTGGACAGTATATATGGATTGGAGTGAGTCAGTGCTGAACTATGACACACAGAATGGTTCCACAGTGCTGTGTGCAATGGATTTGTATCACTGAGATAGAACAATAAAAAAAAAAACAGGGTTAGATATGGCGATAGCTGCACTACTAGTGCCAGCCAGACAAGTGACAAAAAAAGTAAAAAAAAAATGTCTTCTAGCCCTTAGAAGGGCTGTTGGGTTCTTTGTGGGTGACCCCTGCCTAACAGACAACTAAATGCAGGCCCTAACACTGTCCCTGAAAGGCAGCAACTCTATCCCTAACGACATCCAGACGGCATCTGAGCCGAGCGCCGCGGCCAGTCGGTAGTATATTCCAGGGTCACCTGATCAGGCCAGCCAACCCCTGCTATCGACATGTAAGGGCCCCACGTGATGCTAGGTGGTACGCAGAGTCTCCTGGCTTGTGATTGGCTGTGTTTTTAGGCGCCAAAAAAGCACGATGCGGAAGTGTCCATTTCCTCGAGTATGGCGAGATACTCGTCCGAGCTGCGAGTACTTACGAGTACCCTAATACTCGAACGAGTACCAAGCTCGGACGAGTATGCTCGCTCATCTCTAATCATAGTACATAATCAGACATCACAGCCATGATTATAATCGTGTAAATGGCATAATAAATCCATAGTCATGTGACATGTTAAATCAAAGACCAGAGTAAAAAACAAACACACATTCAATTCGAAGCTATATACCAGGTGAGGCATGTATCAGATGAGGATGAAGTACAGGTTCCCATACACATTCAAGTATGCAGCGGCATTTGGCGTTGTTCTGTCCAAATTTACGCCACAACCATACGTGAAATAACCTCTTCTTTTATTTGGAAAAAAAAACTTCTCCATACATATTGTGACTCAAAGTAAATATACATTAAGTAGTTTCAGTATAATCAGGGGAGTACGTCCACTGCAAACATGCAAGACGAACCACAGGGTTCTCCTGATAATTAGCCAATAGCCACAAACCGGTATCACTCAGTGGGAGCAGACGAGGGCCTGGCATCAAATGATGCACTACATAGTGACAGATAATAACAGGTCACATATCCGTGACCCAGTGAGATATCATCAACCATTCACCACCTGTGTCCCGTGTATACGTGGTCAAACATGGCCCCCAGTACAAACCACATAATAGAAAAAAAAATAAAGAGAGGTATGTTCACAAGCAAATCAACTTCATCAATAATTAGGGTCCAATGCGCAGTGGATGTCCCAAATCCAGATATTTCATTATAGGGATCTTCCTGTAACCTCATCCTCCAGTATCTTCACCATGATACATACTTCCTATAAGGCTAAGAAAAAAAAAAAGAGTAATAAAAATACTCAATATCACAAATACATATTCATGAACCAATACATATAAATATACCAATAGGTGTTACATATATACCCAAGTGGTGAACAGAAGCCAAACAGGGTATTAATAGGCAGGCAAACGTCTATAGTAACACATTTAATTTAAAATCAACATTTAGACCATATGGGGTCAAGGTACCCAACCTCCGAATCCACTGTAACTCTTTGCGCAAAAGTGCCCTTGATCTGTCACCACCTTGTCTCAGCGGTGGCACCCAATCAATAATTCTAAAGTGCAACTGATTCTTGCTATATTTAAATTCTGTAAAATGTCTGGAGACGGGCAAGTCAAGTCGTTTGTGTATCGTATACCTATGGTGACTAAGTCGAGTCCTAAGGTCAAGAGTAGCTTCCCCAACGTACCAAAGGTTACAGGGGCAGGAAAGCAAATAAATGACAAAATCCATATTGCAGGTCAAAAAAGACCTAATGGTGAAAACTGTACCACTCACGGGATGCGTGAACTGTGAGCCTTTCAGCATAAGGCGACAGTTCACACATGCCAAGTATGGAAAAATATCCCAACCTCTGTGGGGCCAAAAAAGTTTGAGTAAGGTGTTTAGAGGATGGCATATCAGAATGTACAAGTTGGTCACCCAAACTCCTAGCTCTCCGGTAGGAGACTAATGATGTAATTGTTTGCACATGCACTTTACCTTTATAAACTGCACTGTTGGTTGTTGCTTGAGAAAGGCTCAGTCGAGCTGAAATGTCGCAGTGAAATGTACAATATTGTTTTTTTTGTTTTGTTGTTTTCCTCACATCTTTGTATGTGTTTATTTTAAGCCCTTCCTGGAACCGGAGAACTAGATCCTATGCCTGTAGTAATAAACGATGTCACAGTAGATCAGTCACCACCACAGCCAATACCAAAGCCAGAAAAAAGTGAAAAAGTAAGAAAAGATTTCCCTGAGACCTGGATTTGGGAACTTGTTGCTCTTGGGTAAGTTGTCACAAGATACCTGCCCAGGCATTCATTCATTAGGGCTGTCCAAGATTGCAAAGGAATTAATTGCTGTTTTCTTCCAAAAAATTGAACCACGCCTATCCACATGTTGCACATGGTATTGTAGCACAGCCCCATTAAACTCAATTGAATGTAGATTTGTCAGTTTACATAATTAAAATAAATTCAGCAAAGAAAAATCTTAGTGAATTTTGAGACAATCAGATTTTTTTTCATTGCTTGCATTAAAAGGACCTTCAGATTAAATGTTATTTTTTTAGTTAGATATGCCTTAATTTGTTTTTATTCATTTTTTTATTCATTTTATTTTTTTATATCCTCCCCATATATATTTTTTTTCCTGATGATTCACCAACAAGATTGTCTCTTTAAAGGGTCACTATTAGAGATGAGCGAGTCTATTCACCGCTTTGTACATTCATATTGAATCTTACAAATTTTCCACTCCGAAGCAAATCCAGATTTTTTTGAGATTCACTCAGTTAGATTCGAAAATTTTCTTAAAGCTTGAAAGCGAATCCGGTCTGTTGGTGGCGAACAGCCTATATTGCAGTCAGAAAAAAGTGGTGGGGAATCTGATCATGATGATGTGTTAGAACGGAGGACTTGGGAGGCGGATCGGGCTGGTGAGGAGTATTTGATCTCTGAGGAGGAGGGTGGCAGTAGTGGCAGCAACAGAGGGCACAGGCGAATTAGGCCCAGAGCCAGGCTTTCCTTGGGAACTAGTGAGACCCCAAGTATAGTGGGGCCAGCACCAGGGTCTAAGCGTGCAAAGGCTACAAGCTTGGCCAGCTCTGGAGGGCACACGTCGGGTGTGTGGAAGTATTTCACGACTCTGCCGGGGGACATCAGCATGGCCATGTGCAATTTCTTTAAACAGAAATTGAACCATGGGAAAGCCACAAATGTAGGGACCACTGCTCTGTGGAACCATCTGAAGCAGCGTCATACTGCAAATTTATGTAACCAAGGTGGATTGGAGCAACGCATTAATACTGAAGAGCTGGCTACTTCTCCCGGAGTCCCTTATGTCAGGCAGGCCGCATCCAGGGGTGTAACTAGTACATACACCTCATCACCCACTAAGCTCCCACAAAGCTATCCCCGCCATTTACTCGCACATGGCAGAGAATATTGGACGCTCCCTGCAGCTGTCTCTCTGCAGCACTGTGCACGACATGGTGGACACCTGGAGCAGTGCTTATGGGCAGGGGCAATACATGTCCTTTACGGCCCACTGGCTGAATGTATTTAGTGGCAGCGAGGCAGGAACCTCCCAGCAACCGGGCCAATTGCTTTTGGCACCTCCACACACGCTTTCCAGCCAGGATTGCAGCAGACCACCCAACAGCGATCCACTTCTACCTCCATGGGCAGTACGCCTGCTGGAGCATCAGGGCAGAGAGTTAACCCCACTCCTTCATATCATATGTGCCAGGTGAAACGCTGCCACTCTGTCTTAGACTTAATTTGTCTTGGAAGCAGCAGCCACGCAGGCCGGCGCATGCTGCATTGCCTTAAGCAGTAAATAGCACGCTGGCTGTCTCCGCGCCAGCTGGAAGTGGGCAAGGTAGCAAGTGACAATGGGACAAGTATTGTGGTAGCGCTACACCTGGGGCAATTCACACATGCTCCCTGTATGGCACATGTCCTAAATCTACTGGTGCAGAGATTTCTCAAAACATTAATTGGTCTGCGCACAGTGCTGGCAAAGTCGCGGAAGCTTTGCACTCATTTGAGCCATTCTTATGTGTCCTGCCACGCTCTGCTGAAACTGCAGTGGCAAAACAGTCTTCCGCCACACCATTTGATAGGTGACGTGCCAACCAGGTGGAATTCCACGCTTCATACAGTATGTTGCAGCCGGCTCCTTGAGCTGCATAGAGCAATAGATGATTTTGTCCAGCAGCAGCCAGAATCTTCGACCATAGGGAGCAGGGTGCGGCTTAGATTTCCATCAGTGGAGGCTGGTCCAAGATGCCTGCACTGTTTTACGCCCTTTGAAGAAGCCACTAAATTGGTCAGCCGGGAAAGCTGCGGTGGTGAACGACAATTTCACAATTTGTGCTGGAAAAGATACTGACGCTCATGCAGAAGGGGCAATGGGGAAAGGAATTACTGGCCATCTCTCTGCACACCATGCTGCTACTGTAGGGGGAGCACCAACAACAAAGTTCCCTTGCGGTGCAGGAAGAGGATGAGGAGCTTCAGGTAGAGAAGGGGGAGGATGAGGATGAGGATTTGGAGGAGGAGGAGGAGACACAGCTTGAGGAGCTGGAGGATGACAATGACACTTTCAGGGATACTAAAGTGTCTCTGAAAGAGGCTGAGATGGAAAGAACTGGCTCCTCGGGCACGCTGGCTATATGTTCACATGCTTACGCACTGACAGGTGTATTCTAAAAATAAGGCAGACTGGCAAATACTGACTGGCAATGTTTTTGGACCCATGGTATTAATCCAACATGGGGGAAAGGAGGAGAAATTAGCATAATTGCGGGGAGAAGCAATGTAGTAACCTAGCCACCAGTTTCAGCCAGCCCCAGCCTGCTGCCAGACCATCCGCATCAACGAGCAGGTTCAGGCGTACCTTCAATCTGGCTCTCAAAGCCTCTTCTCAGACCCCATGGACTTCTGGGCAGGTAGATTACAACAGTGGCCTGAACTTTCCCACTATGCACTAGGGCTTTTTCCTGCCCAACCTCAAGTGTCATGTCAGAGAGGGTTGTTAGCGCCGCTGGGGGGGGGTGACACCCAAAAGGACCAAAGTGTCACCTGGCAATGTGCAAAAAAAAATAACTTTATAAAACTGAATAAAGGCTGGATTACCTCCGATCTACATACTCCTCTTGCTGAGGCAGATGATTAGATCAGGCCTTGTAGGCTAAAATAATCTGAGTGTCTTCCCACTGTTGGTGTCACCTGGCCCATAACGTTGCATGCCAAATGTCTTGTGTCATGGGCTTGTGCGAACACAGTCTCCAAACCAAAACCCTTTAAAAAAAACAAAAAACAACACTGTTGTCCATCTTCGCCTATGTTTTCTACATTAGGAGGCGAGTAGCTATATTATATATATATATATATATATATATATAATACATACACACACATATATACTAGCTGAAGGACCCGGCTTCGCCCGGGTATATTTAATTTATTTCATTTACTGTTTGTGTGTGTGTCGTTAAAAGATATCGAGAGTGACCTCTACAGCAGCCCACCCCTTTAACAGTGACCTCTACAGCGGCCCGCCCTCAACAGTGACCTCTACTGCAGCCCGCCCCTTTAACTGTGACCTCTACAGCAGCTAGAGTTACCACTGTCTTCACCTCAAAGACAGACCTCACCGGCCATTCTCCCAAACGTGAAACAGCGCCCCCAGTTCCCATGAAGACACATCACTAAACATGAGGCCATGCCCCATGGCTCCGTGAAGACACGGAGATGAAGCTGTCTGAGTGTGAGCTACTGAAAGGGTGGACATCCCTGTGTCTGTCCAGGCACTGCGTCGGACGGAGAACAGGTAGCCAGAAAACTGGACTGTCCAGCCTAAAGCCGGACATCTGGCCACCCTAACATCAGCCTGGCCCTAGGGTGGCCAGAGGTCTTGTTTTAGGCTGGACAGTCCGGCTTTCAGACTCCCTGTCCTCTGTCATGCGCAGGGCCTGGATGGACACAGAGATGTCCTTTTGAACAGCTCACTCTCAGCAGCAGCACTGTGCATTCTGAGCAATGAGCTGCAGGGAGAAAGTCACCCTCCCTCCACCCCTGCAGCTGACAGAAGGTGATTTTTACCTATATTTTTAATCCTGGTCAAATGCGGCATGGAAGGGGCATGGCCTGACTGAGTCAGGGGCATGACTTAGTGGGATCTGGGTGAGGTGCTTTTAAGTCCTTCTTTTGAATTACAGGTCGATGCCATAGTAATTTAGGAGGAAGGTGGGTAGCAGTGGAAGAAAAACATATTTTATTACTACTGAACGGTAAATATGTGAAATTTACATTATATGAGGTAATGATTGATGATGAGTTAGTCTAAAACATAAGTTATAGTTATGGTAACCGGAATACCCATTTACCATTGTCATTCACAGTGCTCTGCCTCTTTAATGCAGACCTACAGTAGTGAACTGGCTAGGTTGTCATAGAAACCTGTTGTGTGAAGACTCCCTGTGAGCTTCTATTGGCTGATAAGGGTCATGTGACCAGGCTACTATTGACTATTGCATTTTTTTGGGAATATCTGAAAACTGTTTCTAAAACCTTCCCGGACACCTGATGTACATGTGTGCCAAATTTTGTGATTGTATCTGCAGTGGTGCGGATTCCTTTAGCGGAATCACATACCACTCAGCTTTATATATTAGATTATATATATGATTTAAAACATTAAAAATGTAATTAAAAATTAAAATGTTGGGTTACAATGTTATCTACCTCCGCACTCCCGTTACAAGTTAACATTAGCGGAGATTGTTTATACTCCACTGGCCGATGGCACCTTTTGAAAAACCCATATATAATTTTCATCTGCCTATCTTTACAAAGTAGAACGTTTACAGGCTTGTTGTCCAAACAAGCCAAGCCTTTTTCTAATTGTAATCCGTGAACTGGAGTGTATATAATTTATTAAAGCTTTATTCTGTAGACACCCTGTGTTCATTTAAACGGTAAAATGGCCTTTGGACAATTTTTGGAGGCTTAAGCGGGCCTAAAGAGACACCCTGTCTTCTTCACAGTATTGCAGGCTCTGGTCTATGCACAATTTTTTGGAGGCTCTGGACTAAACAGACAGCCATGTCTTCTTCACACTGTCAGGAAGGTGCTAAAGGTTTAGAAAACAATTACTACCCAGGTTTTAGAAGAATAATTTTAGTAAAATAAAAAACAACTTTCAACAATAAATGGAAACAAAAAAGAAAAAAAAAGTTATGCCGTCGCCACCCTTTGACAACGTCTGGCCATCATAGCCTGCAGCTCTCGGAGCTCCAGCTGCAGGCCACGAATGAGCCGGGAGGCAACATGGATCCTGGTGTCTAAGCGACATAAAGCTGCCTCCACCTCAAAGTCTGTGGGGATATCTATAGGGGTGGAAACAGTAATATAATAAGTGTGATAGAGTTAAAGAGGTGGTTGTCCTACGAAAAATATTCAAAAAAGCACCTGGATTACTTTAGCAATTGTATGTCATATATATTTGGTATATCTGCTGGTACGAGTTTTCCAGTGACATGTATCTTTATCCTCTTTATCCATTTTTTTTGTTTGCTTTTAACTGCTCACTGAGAAAGCCACACATGGTCAGTTTGGGGTTTGTTCTTACTGGACACCCATACTGAGTGGTCTTCCCATGGTCCTGAGGAAAACTCCTCCATGCCGGTTGGAGCTACATACAAAAGATAAAACCTAAATTTAGCTTATTAGCTTATATTTTGATGACATAAGGTCCACCCATTACACTTTTTATTTTACCTACCTTCTAGCTCTGGATGTTGGGCTGGTGGTGTTGGAGGGGCAGGTGAGGTCCTCTCTCGCTGTTGTGGAGGAGGGTGAGAGGGGCTCCTCTGTGGTGCAGCAGCTGTCAAAGAACATTAAATAATGACATTACAGTCATCTCTAATGAACAGTTGTAACTTCTGATGTTAATATGTCTGAATAGTTTGGGGCTGGATCCCATTCCTAACCACTAGTGCTCTACTGTATCACTGCAGCTGCACTCCCAGGTAGCCTGGATTAAAAATATATATTATTAAGCGAGTGGACCCGAGCGTAGGCATGCTTAGCCAAACAGCGATTTTGGCCGAGCATACCTACGCTCGTGTCCGGCCGAACACGGAGTGTACTCGAGCACAATGCTCAAGTCCCCTCCCCGCACCAAGACGGATCCGTCATGACCCCAATGCAGTCAATGGGGACGGATCTGTTTGGTGTGACACAATAGTAAACGGATCCGTCCCCATTGACGTTTCGGCCAGTATGGTCTTTTTCAAACTGTGGCACACAAAACAAAATAACAGAAGTTACATATCCAGGGAGGTATCAAATGCACTTAGAATTACATGGTAACATCCGTATAGTGAGGAAGACATGTACAGGGAGATACCACTTGGTATAAGTTCATCGATTCATTAGTTGTTATCCATGGTATTGTGGTTCACTGTTTGACCTTGTGTGATGTCTTATACCCAGGATAAGGAAAAAGGGGTTGATATCTAAGACAGTATGTGATTTCCATAGGGAAGCATCTCCCTGTGTCCCCTTCTAATTTGTAGGTTATTGATCAGAAAGACAGTAAATATTTACATATATACATAAATTACATATACTGTATACTAGGTGAGTATAACACTTGCAAAACTCCATAAGATGTAGTATATAATCACAGGTGCAAGTTTCGATCCTCAGATGAGAGAAGTGAGCATGGTCATTGGGGGGAAGCCCCATGCTATTGTATGGTCAATATTATTTAAACCTATGATTTTTGCCTTAGAAATATCATGCCAAAGAAGAGCAGGTTACCTGGTGCCGCTTCGGAGTAATGAAGAATAGTGTATGTGGGCGCTTGTGGGTAGGAGCAGAACGCTCTAAGGAGGATACCACGTGTGTGGAGGCACGCTGTGTCCTTAAAAAGGCGCGCGCTGAACAAGGAAGGAGGAGGAGTGGAGCTGCGTGCAGTGCGTGTCAAGCCTCTGTATCAGGGAGCGCTGTTGTGCGCTTTCCATGGTGCTGAAACTGGTTAAGAGAAGGAAGAAGGAGCGCTGGCTGTGTGAGGAAGCGCTATCCATGGTGCTGAAACAAGTGTAGTGAAGATGGGGGAGGAATGTACTTAGCTTGCTGTGTGAGAGAGCAGATGTGTGTTCTCTATGGTGTTGTAGTGGATGAGATAACTGCAGAGGGAGGAGTTTATCTGTTTATGTGAAAGAATACATGGATATTTCTGTGTGGGGGTTGCATATAGGTAATTATATGGATAGGTATATGTAAAAGGTGTACGTAAATAGAAACAAGGTACTATATGTGCTGATTGCCTGCTGCTGGGATGGCCTGCACTCTGGGATGTGCTGACTGAAATGTCCCTTTTTTCTTTGCAAGGTACTATATGTAGCAGATCATTGAAGAATACATAGATATAGTGGATGGCACCAGGTTCCTGTTTCTTAATTTATCTGAAAAGACAGGAAATAGTAAATTAGTCACTTGTGATAATGACAATAATCATACAGGGTTACAGTTGATACTGGATTACGCATGTGAATCAATATATTACAATCCATGGTTACAAAAAGTAGTATAGCGACCGGTACAGGTATCTTGTCAGGTGAAACAATGAATTTCATATTACCTGTTCATACCATGGGGTTTGAGGCTATTGAGTCTGTGTATCCAATATGCTTCACGCATCATAAGCCTTTTGGTTCTATCTCCACCCCTTCTTGATGGCATAACTTGGTCAATAATTTGGAATTTTAATTGACATAAATTGTGACCTGCAGTGTGAAAATGGAACGGTACCGGTAGTAGCAGATTTTTCTTTCTTATATTATGTTGGTTAATGCGATCCTTTATCTTTAGTGTGGTCTCTCCTACATATACTTTGCCACAGGGGCATTTCAATAGATAAATTGCAAAATTGGTATCGCATGTATAGTATCATTTTATTGTAAATTTCTTTCCAGACTGGGGGTGATAAAAGTCCGGACTCTTTTGTACATTCGTGCATTGAGCACAATGGATGCACGGGAATGTGCCCCTTTTAGGTGTCCCCAGGAATGTTTGTCTGTGAATCCGTCCCGATGGGCCAATGTCTGCCCTAAGGTTAGTAGGTCTGAGTGCACAAGCGAGGATTGGATTTTGAAACTCAGCAATGTGAAGATATGCCTTCTGTAGAAGGGGCCAGTGGTTCCGGATACTATTGATTATTTTATTGGCAGTAGGGTGGAAAGTGTGGACAAATGGGATCCGGAGTTCATTGTCTGAAGTTGTGGGTTTGGGATTAGTTTTTCTGATTTGGAGCAATCGTGGCGGATAGCCCGTCGAGAAAACGTTCTCTCATCTCCTGTAGTCTTAATTGTCGTAATGAGTCTGTTTTGACTATGCAATGTATGCGCTCAAACTGAGAGTGGGGAATCGATTTTTTGGTGTTAGGAGAATGGAAGCTGCTAAAGTGTATAAGATTATTGCAGTCAGTGGGTTTTCTGAAAAGGTCCATCATGATTGCACCTAATGGATGTTTGCTAACTGTAGTATCCAAGAAATTGATAGAGTTTGCAACATAATGTGTAGAGTAAAGCGCAACTCTTAAGGGTATCTTAAGTTCAGATGTGTGTGAAATTCGAGCAAGGGTTCTAATTGGCCCTCCCATATGCAAAATATGTCATCAATATATTGTTTCCAGTATTGTGTCTGTGTACTTTTTTTTTTAATTTAGGGTACTTGTGTAAACCAGGCACCCCCCCCCCTTCTGAGCAGGGGGTGCCTGGTTTAGTCCCATAGACTTCAATTATGCTCGGGTGATCAGCCGAGCACTCAAGCACCCCTGATTGCTCGGCCAGAGCACCCGAGCGTACGAGCACCTTTGTGCTCGATCACTAAAATAAATTAAATATGTTTACACTTACTAGAAGCTGCAGGTACTGTAAGGGCTGTCCGTGCATGACGCCATCATTGACGTTGCTCTGCAACATAAATCCGTACAAAATTTTATGACTGTTTTTAAAACAAACACTGTACACTACTGTGCAGATATGAGTGAGAGCCTGAGGAGGGCCAGAGCCTTTTTTCTTCTTTTAAATAGGTATTTATGACAATATATATCGTTATTGCAATACATTCCTTAATATCAATAACGTGAGAATACTTTTCGCCCACGCCCACTCACATTAGCTGCAGCATGAGCATGTCTTTTAGTCTGTGTGTAGGAGGAGGAAGCGCTAACTATGAAGGGTGTGGGGGTTCGCTCTGGTCGACACTAGGTAACTGTGCAGGAAGCAGGGACACAGACAGGCTAAAAGTCCAAATACAGTGTTTTATTTCACACTTTAAATAAACACAAGCGTAGCCTTAACTCATAGGCTTAAATAAACAAAACCCTGCTCGGCTGAGCCAATACATAATACAAAACAATTCCCTAACTATACATGGGACTGGCTACCAGCCCCATGGGCACAAAACACAGGTGCTGGGAGGCACAAACAATACCTTCAGTAGTCAGCTTCTCCAGGTATATGGCCACCCTGTTCAGCTCTACACTGGGCTTTTTATTAGGCCTTAACGAGCCCATGTGATCGTCAGCTGTGGGGCTATTAGAAGCCCGGGCCCGGAGCCCCGGGTGGAGTGAGCGTCCCACTGCCAACCTCACTCACTCCAGTATAAGCAGGCCCAGTACTTACTTTAACCCCTTCGCGCCCAGCGCCGTACATGTACGGCGCTGGGGCGATGCAGGCACATGGCGCCCGCTCGCAGGTGCGGCGGGCGTCATGGCCGGCAAGTCTCTGCTGTTTCTAACAGCAGAGACTTGCTGCTACTTACCGCCATCGGCGGCGTCTTCCTGGTTGATTAGATGCCGTGATCACACGTGATCACGGCATCTAGTTGCGTTTCAACCCGGAAGCATTCGCTTCCGGGTGGTGTACAGACACCCCGTGTGGCCAATCGGGGTGTCTGTACACCATATGAAAACTGTAATCCTCGCTGGTGAGGATTACAGTTTTCAAAGTGCAATTCTTATTCTGGCCACTAGATGGCAGGCCAGGATAAGAAATGAGCAACTCATGGATTTCTGAGTCTATAAAATCCATAATTACTCATAAAGAAAAAAAAAAGCCACAATATATAAGCCCATATTTGAGCTTTCTAATAGTAAAAAAAATTTTTAAAAAAATGTTAAAAAATATATAAAAATAAAAAAGATGTAAAAGTTGAAATCACCCCCTTTCCGTATAAGTAAAAAATAAATACCTAAATAACAATAAATATAGACATCATGGGTATCACCGTGACCGAAAACGCCCGTACTTTTTAAAATATAAAAAAAAAAAATTCCAATATGGGCGAATTGTGTGGCGGAAAAAAGCGTCCAAATGGCGATTTGCCGTTTTTTGTCGCTTTTTTTTCTAAAAAAAATTAAATAAAAAGTGATCAAAAAGTCATACACACCCCAGAATGGTATCAATAAAAACTTCAGATCGTCCCGCAAAAAATGAGCCCCCATACAGCTCTGTACACATAAATACCAAAAAGTTATAGGGGTCAAGATTTGACAAGGAAAAAAAAAAAAAAGGGCAACTTTCTAATTATTTTATCACTATGAAAACGCAGGAAAAACTATACATATAAGGTATTGCCGGATTCGTACTGACCAGTAAAATGAAAGTAATGGATCAGTTTTAATGCATATCGAACGCTGTAAATAAGAAACCCGTAGAACTGTAGCGGAATAGCGTTTTCTTTGCAATTTCACCCGGTTTGGAATTTTTTTCCCGCTTCCACATACACCGTATGCAATATTAAATGGTGGTGTTGGAAAGTACAACTTGTCCCGCAAAAAACAAGCCCTCATACAGCTATGTGAACAGAAAAATAAAAGAGTTATGGCTGTTTGAAGGCAGGGAGTGCAAAACGAAAATGCAGAACCGAAAAAAGCTCCGGGGGTGAAGGGGTTAAGGACTTGCTATAGCTAACACAGACAACACAGGCTATCAATCCTGCTTATGCTGTGTCTGAGTTAACCTTTTGGTTCCCAAAGACACACCCAAGGCTTACCACACAGCAGTTAACCATTTCAGTGGCAGATATGTGTTCTCCCAAACCATGCCTTTTTTACAAGGGGCATATATCTAAGGGTACTTTCTTTCATACTAGTGCATTTGCCTGACACAAATGGGATAACAGCCAGCCCCATTAACATTAATGGGGGACAGCGCTGATCCGGCCGCTATTCGGCAAGAACGCCTAGAATTGGCAGGACAAAAACAGCAGAACAGCCTGCAGGATCACCACCACATATGTGAAAGTAGCCTAAGGCACTATGCACGCCCATGTTGTCCTTCTATACGGTTTTCATTATTGGCATATATATGCCAATATATATAATACAGTAAACTAATTTTTTGACATGTTTTTACTTTTCAAATATTTTGTTACTCACCCTGCAGTATCGCTGCATGGATCTCAGTAAGCCGCTCTAGGCAGTTAAACTTCAGATCGGACCATTTCCGCTGGATCTGGCCCGGGGTCCGCACCTTTTTATGCTGGTTTGGGTGGCGGTGTGTGCCATCGTAATCCTCGCGGTCCATCAGCCAGATCATGTATTTAAGCTCTCCAGAGCTAAATGCTGAGGATCGCCTGGATGTCATTTTGCTAAATTTACTTGGCCTCTGAGGAGTGCATGCCCGGCCTAGCGTTGTGTGTGCCTGCGTATTACGCAATCGCTAGACAATAGTACGCTGAGGATTCGTACGCAATTTGTACGCTCATACGTACGTGTTCACATAAGTTGCGTACCTTTACCAACTGTACGTTCATTATTAGCATTGTTTGCAAATCACCGCATAATAACATATGATTTGTATGCAGCTTCGCCGAATAGATTTGTATGAGGTATGAATCTTTTGAAAAATTCGATGAACATTCAGCGAAGCGAATTTTGGGTGATTCACTCATCTCTAGTCACTATGCTGATCTGTTATAGGGATTCATCCAAAGTTTAGACTGGTGTAGGTCTGAGCTGAGCAGATTGGATACAATGTATCAAGTTCTCTCTATTAGGTCTGTACAGTTTTCAATCATCTAAATGTAAATATGAATAGACTCGTTCACTCACAACAAGCAGTGATCTTGCAAATGACGAGAGAATGAAGCACAGCACATTGCATTGTAATCGTACAGTTACCCATATAAAAACTAAGCTGTAGTTGCAGAAAACTGGATTCTGTTATCCAGGGGCAGAAACATCAGTTTATTGGTCATGGATGAATTTACTAATATACTTTATCAAATCTTCTCTACATATATCTAAATATAAAAGTAACTTCCCCATTAAAACTGCCCTGTCTGACCCAGCAAGAAGTACAGCGGCATCTTAAAAACATTAAAATAGACAAATCAACAGAACCGGATGGTATACAACCCCGTATCCTAAGAGAATTAAGTAATGTGATAGCCAGACCCTTATTTCTAATATTTAAGGGAAGTTAATAGGGAGTGTTCCACAGGATTGGCGCATAGCAAATGTGGTGCCAATACACAAAAAAGGTCTAGAAACAGAGTTCAGAAAATATAGTTTAACATCTGTTGTGGGTAAACTGTTTTAAGGTTTTCTAAGAGATGCTATCTTGGAGTACCTCAATGAAAAAAGTAAATTATGCCATATCAGCATATCAATCAATTCCTCCATCGTTTTATGGGTTTTTTTTCCAACGGTGTTCCGTTTGCGGCAAAACTGACCCATGCCCTTCGTTCTCTGGGTGAGTATGATTACAACGATATCCCATATGTGTAGGTTTGTTATGTTTAAATAGTGTAAAAATAAATGTAAACTTTGAAAAAAAAATTTTTTTTTTCTTACATCGTCATATTCCAACCCCCATAACTTTTTTTTTAGTTACATCCACTGAGCTGTTTCAGGGCTAATTTTTTGCGGGACAATCCATAGTTTTTAATGGTACAATTTTGGAGTGTATGTGACTTTTTGATCACATTTTATTACATTTTTTGGGGTAAGAGAAGTAGTGAAAAAATGGCAAATCGGCCATTTTGACCCTTTTCACCGTATTGGAAATTTTTTTTGATATTTTAAAAGTATGGGCGTTTTTGGTCATGGTGATACCCATGATGTTTGTATTTATTGTTATTTAGGTATTTATTTATTAGGTGATTTAAACTTTTTAAATTTTTATTTACTTTTTTATTTTTTACATGTTTTTTAATTTTTTTTTGTGTGATTATTTTAAGGCTCATATATGATAATATAGATAGTTTTTTTAATTTTTCATTTTGAGCAATCAGGGATTTTTAAAACTACATTTTAAATCCCTTTTGCTCATTTCTTATCCTGGCCTGCCATCTTTTGGCCAAAATAAGAATAACAGATTGAAAGCTGTAAACCTGTTTGAAACAGCAGAGACTTGCCGGCCATGACACCCGCTGCTCCTGCGAGTGGGCGTCATGCTCTCACATTGCTCCAGCGCCATACATGTATGGTGCTGGGAGTGTAAGGGTTAATTGGTGCAGGTTTCATCTCTGATCACATGAATGAAAGTGAAAAGTCTCTTCTGCAGCCTCTCCGCACTGTGTGGTCTCTTCATAATGAGGATTACTGGGATTTCTGGCAGTTGGACCCCCACTGATCAGGAAATCATACCCAGCAATATGTCATCACTTCTTCTTGTTGGACAACCCTTAATGGGCATTATCCATCATGTGGCTTAGAGCTATTACATTCACTGCGCAGGTGCAACCAATGTACATTGTGGGTTGTAGCCAGGCCTGGATAATGTGCAGTGTATGGCATATGATCCAAAAAGTGCAAGATAACTAGTTACTCTGGGGAATACAGCAATGGCCCCTTTAAAACAATAGCAAAAGTATTACTGGAAAAAAAAACTATTTTCTTTTTTTTCTTTAGAGAATCTGGCAGAACTGAAATCCATCATAAGGCTCCGGATACCATCACTGACTGGAATGCAGGAGCCGTATGTATGGGACCCAGTGGACTAGGCCTCTCTCCATCATCCTCCTTAAGAGTTTTCCAGCCATTCTTTGTCGATCTTACCCTCCCATACTCTGTTGTCAGAGGAGAGTCATTTACCCTCAAAGCCTCAGTCTTTAACTACCTGAAACAATGTATAAAGGTAAACAACATAACAGTCAATGTATCATGAACAAGTTCTCTTAAAGTGCAAGGATTAACTATGCCGGATTACAGTATCAAATTTATGTACCAGATAAATGATTCTGAGGGTCAACTAATTGTAGCTGCATGAAATAAAGCCTACTGTACATTTTCTTTGTAACTTTAGCTATATTGTTTGTGAATTTCTGTACTTGACGTACTCAATTTAAGAATGCCCACCTCAAGATGTTATGGTCCTCTAATAGGCCAGTCTAACATCGATAAAACCACTTCTTATCCTTTATATTATATCATTAAAGACTACTTTATAGTATTATTTGTGTTGATGTAGCTCAAAATGGGTTATGTACCCTAGCAATTAGAAAACCTCATGTACCTTATTGGGACAAGCCCACTGCAGGATCCACTCCTAGGCAAGTGAATGCTAGAAAAGTGGGGCAGATTTACTATAGTGGGGAAGATTTAATATTAAAAATGCACGAGTTTTTTAGCATTTACCAACTGCTTTACTCACTTTTCTAAGCTTTTTACATATTGCCCAACAGAGGATGTACCTTCATGGGAAATGAGTGTGACTTCACTAGCAAGGGTGCATGGCCTAAATGTGGCTCAGTGCACCACACATTATTTTTAGTAAAACTATGGTATGCCAACTTGTAGGTGGTGTAAACTTAGACTAGTCTGTTTTTTGGTGAATGGACATATATTTTGGTCATAGATAGAATTTTGGGTGCTCAGACAAATATGGTGCAGGATTAACGATACGCTAAATCGAAGTAGATTGCAGATACAGCTTTCATTATATATATATATATATATATATATATATATATATATATATATATATATAATTTTCATTATCTTCAACCCTTTATTTGCCAGGTGCAAACCACCTTGCAGACTACTGATAAGTTAGAAGAGAAGCCCTGTGCTGAGTGTGAATATAGCAGTTGTATCTGCTCAGAGGAGAGCAAAACCTTCTACTGGAACCTGAAAGCCTCTAAACTAGGTATGACTGAATATTCTTCTTAAAGGGTTTATCCAGCCAATTAACCTTATTTAAAAAAAAAATTGCAAAATAATACTCACACTGATAATAGTTATACTCATGTTATCAATCCACCATTTCAACTGTTTTGATGCCTCTTGGACTGCAGCAATTTCTCTTCCTGGTCCCTCTTGAAGGAGAAATCAATGTTCAGCCAGTCTTTAGCTGCAGAGGTGGCCCACCTCAACCAATGTTTGACTGATCAGTCATTTCCTGTTTGTCAGGTGGAACCAGGAAGCAGAGACCAGTGGTGGACTGGGAAGCATAGGAACAGTAGTGGCGAGTGGAGTGGAGTATAGCCTATTTTAATATTTGACACTATTCTCAGCCTTTTTAAAAATGTAGTTGGATGAACAACCCGCTGTTTTCCAGCTTCTGTCTTATGACCACAACACCTGGATGCACGCTTCTAAACTGAACACAAATCACTGTACGACAACAATTTAACCAGATGCAGTACGTGCATTTTGGCATTCATTTGATTGGACAGCAGAAATGGCCCTTTTATATTTAGCTTTAAAGGGATTGTCTTAAGTAGGCAACCCCTGTCTATATACATATTGGGACATATGTGGACATCACAGAGGAGGATTTGCCCTCATTTAGAAATCTAGGCCAACTCATTTCTACGGATGCTATATAATACTATTGCAGATGTAAGATATGCTAATTTGCATATGTTTGGCTGGACTACAATACTCCTCATGGACTACAATACTACTCATGTATAGTAGTTAGTCTCCCTAATGAGAAAGAGCAGCCCCAAAAGCATGCTAAAAGGCCACTCAACTAACCATGGTTATTTTTTCTTTTAACAGTATTCTTTTGGAAGGAGAGCTGTCTTGCACATCTTATTTTTCAGCGGGGTATTATGTGTGACTCTCTCTCTTTTTTACCCAAAAGGAATCACAAGAAATTTGGGACAAAGTCTGAATTGGTATAATTAATTAGTTCTTCTGTAATCTGGACATTATGATAACCACCACAACCTCAACTTCCCCTGGAGAAATCAGATGTCCATTAGGGTTTTCCGATTGTAGGATATAGCATTAATCACAAAGGACTCAATTATGGTAGTAAACCAAATTTTTTTGCACCCAAAGAGTTATCACTTTTGTGACAATGGCCATTCCAGCTGCATTTCACCAAATTCAAAGGAGCACTTTACAGTTTGGGAAGCACTGTTCTAAATATCCATAGTAAATAATAAATATATTTGGTTCATCTTTTACTCTTATGACATTTACTATCTAAAACCTTTTCAGGAGAAGTGAATATTACTGTAAAGACGGAAGCTTTGGACACAAAAGAATTCTGTGGAAATGAGATACCTGTTGTGCCTAAACAAGGCAGATCCGATACCATTGTAAAGGCAGTACTTGTACAGGTAAGTGTGCAATATTTTCATTACAAAAAAATTGATGGAAATTATTTCTGACCCTATTGCCTGACATCAGGGTTACGTTTCCTTCTTCTGGGCCAAAACTTTATTTCACTCAACCTATAGCTAATTATTACCCTAGAGAAAGAGGCTTGTTGGTGTGTGAGACACTGACACAGCTGCTGGGTAGTCATGGTCCGGTGTGCATAGGGGCTGTGATGTCCTGGTGCAGTGTAGGTGCAATTGAGTTGCAATACTGCAATTTGGCCCAGAGGCAATAGGTACAGTAACAATAGTTAACTTGTGCCTAGTGTTAGCATCAGGACAGCCATGCACCAGTCTTTGCAGACTAAACACCTGTAGCACCATATTGAAAAGGGCATAGCCAATATTAAGAAACCATCTTAGAAGACCACAAGACTTTACATATAGGAAATGACCATAATGCCTAGTCAAACACATACAGTATTAACATTATTTAAACGCATAGTGCAATATATATCTTTGGCAGCAACAGTTGATCCTTGGCTCCAAAAATACAATGTAAAATAAAAAGTGCACAATTACAATTCACACATTATCAGTATGGACATATTAGCATTAAAACAGTCCCACCAATTTCTAGGACATCTCCTCCACACCTTACAGGTTTCTCTTATATAAAATAGTATATGTTATCAAACAGTAAAGCCTATTAGCTGCTGTGTGTGAACTTGTACTTAGGGGGTGTCCACAATATATATATTTTTTCAAATTCCCTCCCTACCGAGTGAAACCTGTGAAAGGATGCTCCATACCTGCCGCCCGCCACTTGGTTCCAGTTCCATGGGTTCTATGCTGTCTGCACTGCACTTCTGGTCCCTACAAGTAAACTTTCTGCATGGACTGGGTTAAGTGCACCTCTGCAGCCAATGACAGACCTCATCGGTGATACATACCTAAGCAACATTTACTTTAGAGTTAAGTGTCACTTGGGAAAACATCACAACTGAAGCCAGTCATTAGCTGCAGCAGCACACATGACCACATCCATGTTGGAAGTTTAAGTTTAAGTTTACTTTGTTATATTTGGTACATACATCAACTGGACAAAATATTTAATAATGTGTTGTTATCTTCAGCCTGGTGGTGTCCTGGTGGAGAAAGCACAGAGCTCTCTGATCTGCATCAAAGAGGGAGGTAAGGCAACATTATAGTAAACTAATGAAAATTTACAGATTTACTAAAAATGGATGTATTTAAGTGAAAATTGGAGTAGATGGTATGCATGAAATATATTCCTTTTTTAGACATTTTTCATATCTTCCTTTTGAAAGTGACAGTTACAAATCATGGTAGCCCTGTGTATTCTTCTGTTGTCACTGAATCTTCTCCAGGCTGTGCTCTGTTTCCTTTCTCCAGGCTGTGCTCTGATGTAAGACTATTGTCAGGCAAACATGACTGCACGTAACATGAATGCTGCTGCACTTGGCACAGTCTTTATCCTCTCCCATGCCTTAGCTGTTGTCCTGCATTTGAGGTTCTCACAAATCCTGCCCACAATTCCAATGGATCTATGAAACTTTAGTTTTTGATAGGTATGATTTGAGCAAAGTATGAAGGTCACAAAACTACTGTAGAGAACTATGATTTCTACAAATTAGAAGTGATATTGGAAAATAAGTGGAACACAGTTATGGAGACTCAAACGGGTATTCCCTTCTGGACATTTGTGGCATATCCATAGGATTTGCCATAAAAGTGTGATAGGCATGGGTCCCACCTCTGGGTTAACGTGATGAAAATTATATTGGGTGTACAGACAACACATTTCAGGACTGAACCAACCCCCTTTTCAGGTAAGTTACACATTTCTTCTGCAGCGATGTGGATAGTCCTGTTTTCTTCTTTTGATACTTATTGATCCACTCATTTTTATGGGAGTTATGAAAAAAGGTCCATGCACTCAGACCTCCCACAAAAGTGAATGGAAAGAGCTGCATATGCACAACCACAATGCCGTGAGATGGGTGCCCATGGTCTTGAGATAAGTGTGGGAACAATACCTATTGGACATTTATGGCATATCTTGTTGATACATCATAAATGTTCACATGGTGCAACCCCTCTACTGTTAATGATTATGGGGTTTACTTGAATGGATGGGCATGTTACATTTTTAAAAATGCAACGTTTAGTAATAATGTAATAAAATATTTTTTATTATATTTTAGGCCAGCCTAAAGTAGAAGAGATATCTCTGAAGATTCCTGATAATATTCTAGAGGATTCTGCAAGAGCCTACATAACAGTATTGGGTAAGGTCTGCATGTAAGGCGCATGCATCGACGTCGTGAACGTGGTCGCTTGCCCTCCCGGGCTGCGGGTGTTGGTGAGGGGGCACGGGCGAATCTCAGTGCGGTATCCTTGCTCCCACAGTCTTACTGCAGTGAACAAGGTCCGGCACAGGAAGTGGTCATGAGCCAGCTCCTTGAGACGTCTGGTGATGTCACTTCCGCCAGGCGTTCACAGGAAGTATGTAAGGCACCACGCCCTGCCCTTGAGACCTCTGGTGATGTCACTTCCGCCAGGCGTTCACAGGAAGTATGTAAGGCACCACGCCCTGCCCTTGAGACCTCTGGTGATGTCACTTCCACCAGGCATTCACAGGAAGTATGTCAGTAACTACGCCTCTGCCAATTAGCTCGCTGCTATTTAAACCCTGAGCTTCTGCTGGGCAGGGCCGTTGCCTTTTTGTTCATGTGCGACTGCTATACGGTCTGGTCCATTTGCTATCTGACACTGAATGGTGTGTTTGAGTGCTTTCTTGCACTGGTGCGTGGTTCCATGTACCTGCTTCACTGTCTTTTCGTGTGGTGTGTAAAACTCTGAGTGTTTGAAGGCCATGCTTGCGGCCGTGCCGTAGCCCCCTCCTGGAGCACTGGTTCACGGTGGGCGTTGCCCGTCTGGAGGTCTCTGTAGCCAAAGTTCTGGCTCCAGTCCTAAGCACAGTTGCGCAGCACGTGTTGGTGTGAACTGTTACTTATTATTTGTGTTTTGCCTTCTGTATTATTTTGCCCTTCGGAAGCAGTCGTTATTGTCCGGCTGCCCAGGGTTGGGTCCAGTGATCCCCAGTGACTCTGCCACTTGGCAGAGTCACTTAATTATTTTATTTGTGCCTCAGTGGTCTAACACTGCAATGCATGGATTTCTTCATCAGGTACCGCCATCAGAAATCTCTGATTGTGAGTCCAAATGGGCAAATATTCAATGCACTTTCTATTATGTCCAGCAACCTTAATCTTGTATTTATAGGTACATTTCTACTCCAGGGTCTGTACTTATGTATAGGATAATACTGTGTATGTTTAAAGTGTAACTGTCATATTTTTATTTTTTTAACGTATAGGGGCAGTGATGCTGACCATTTTTGTAATATACTTTAATTACTGAAATCATACATTTCTACTAGAAAAATAGATTTAAAGTGGCCTATTTGGAGCTTTAGCAACATCCTTCTGTCTTCTGTTTACATAAATGCGGAGACTTGCTAAACACTGACACTGTGTTATGTAAACAGAAGACAGAAGGATGTTGCCAAGGCTCAAAATGGGTCACTTTAGATCTCCTTTTCTAGTAGAAATGCACAATTGCAGTAATTAAAGTATATTACAAAAATGGTCAGCATCACTGCCCCTACATATTACACAAATAAAAAATATGACAGTTACAGTTTTACTCTTATATATATGTATATGGTCATTTTTTTTATTTGAATTTCTATTAATGTAGACATTTTGTTATTACCCTGCAGGAGATCTCATAGGTGCAGCTTTGCAGAACCTTGATCGTCTTCTGGCCATGCCATATGGATGTGGGGAGCAGAACATGGTTCTCTTTGCTCCCAATATCTTCATCTTGGGTTATCTGGAGAAGACTCATCAACTGAACAGTGACATTTTGAGCAAAGCCAAGAATTTCCTGGAGAGCGGTAAGAAATTCTGCATTGCTTACTATTATATTTTATTTATGGACTAACATGGACTCAACTGGTTAAGGTGTAAATCCTAATCCTACACTGTAGATTATGAACTGCATGGTAGATATAAATATGAAAGGTATAGACAGACAGATTGATAAATTTACAGATACAGTAAATCATCAGGTGTATGGGTAGACAGACAGATAGATGGATAGAAATACAATTAATAGATGTTTGCACGATTAGATTTTTAGACTGCTTCTACATTACATTTTTTTCCTTGATTGTCACAGGGTATAAGCGTCAGCTGACATACAAACATGATGATGGATCATACAGTGCTTTTGGAAAGAGTGACAAAGAAGGAAACACATGGTTAGTAGATTTGGCTAAACTTATATTTGCTGTGCGTGAAACTTTCAGCTTTGTTGAAACCCTAATTTTTAGACCTTCAGTTCATGTCCTGGTACAGACGGCAGGACAAAACCATTCATAACAAGTAATTAATTCTTCTTTTGAACTATGTGATTATTTGGCCAATTAGAATAACAAGACAGAGGAAACGTAAGGGTGATCAAATCGATTTTACTGGTTCCGAATTCATCCCGAATTTTCCAAAATGATTGGATTGTAACAAAGTCGAACTTTGGACTTATCATGAATATTTTTTTTTTTTTTTTTGTTGTGTCCCTTATGACAAAGAGCACAACAAAGAGTACTCTCCAAGGCCAGTCAACTAAGGCTACTTTCACACTAGCCTTTACTACGGATCCGGTTGTATTATCTTTAATCATCGCTGGAACGGATCCGTCATGATCTTTATTGAAAGTCAATGGAGGACGGATCTGTTTACTAATGTGTCACACTGAACGGATCCGTCCCCATTGACTTGCATTGGGGTCATAACGGATCCGTTGTGGTGCAGATGCCCACATCGCTGGGACGGATCCGTCATGAACTCCATTCAAAGTCAATGGAGGACGGATCCATTTACTAGCGTGTCACACTGATGCGGATGCCCAAAATGGAGAGAATACTGCAGTATGTTGCGGTTTGCTCTCAGGTCTGGAGACGGAACGGAATGCTTTTAGGAGCATTCCATTGTCTTCAGTTCAGTTTTGTCCCCATTGACAATGAATAGGGACAAAACTGAAGCATTTTTTTCCTGTATCGAGCCCCTATGACGGAACTCAATACCAGAAAAAGTAAACGCAAGTGTATAAGTAGCCTAAGAAAGGTAATTTTCACTTGAGACATTCTGGTTCTTTTGTCTTTAGGGAAGAAGAGCTAGCTTGCATGTCTTAAGAGAAGTGTAATCCTGGGTGGGATATTCTGGCTGTTATGAATGGAAAACTAGATTGCATGCCTCACTTTCAGTTGAATATTATGTGGGGTGGCTCTCTCATCTATACTCATGTTTATTAGATGAGGCTTTTTAGATAAAATAGGAGGAAGTTATATATAACAGTTTTTAGGCTAATTGGGGCACAGTTGATTAGTCCAGAATTGATTCAGATAGCCTCAGAAAGCAGACCTGAAACAAGTTTGAAGTGTTCTGATTAAAATCCAATTTTTGGGGAAAACTCAGGATGAATTCTGAATTGATAGAATTGATTTGATCATCTGTAAAATTTTTACTTATTCATGTGTTCTTGTGTTTCATAAATCAATGTTCCCTTATTTTTCCCACTCATTTTTTTGATAGTAGCTACAAACTGTTCAATGTTTTTTCATAATAAGATTTTCCCCTGTTACTGTGCTTTCATTTCCACATGATGCTTCTCTAGAAAAGAGACACACAAGCTAGTCTTCTTTCTAAAAGAAAAAGAAAATTGCCTTGTACCAGGAATCCAGTTCTTTCTTGGTACTGTAACTACCCTTTAGCAGAGCAGAGATGGTTGGGGCACTATTTGTCCTCATGTAAAACGCTGAGTATGCATGAGGGGTATCATAACCCAGGCAATGTTCGTTTTGGTTTCTGGGAAAAAATATTTACAAAATTTGCACAATTAACATCCACTATCATCAGATAGGATTAGGAAAGCTCATTTTATGTAACATGTCAATGAAGAAAGCTAAAAGCCAATACAAAGAGTGTCTCTTGTTCTGGCAAACCAGTCCCTCCAGGTATTAAAATACATGGCCTTTATATGAATAGCCACAATGTTAGATCTCATTTTCCATGTAGTTGCTTTTGTAGGACAAACATTTTGGTTTGCTTGGGGTCTTTCAACATGGACCTGCATCAATTAGCTGATCTCCACCATATTAGGGATTGTCTATGATGAATAGGATTATAGACTATACAATACTTGTGTAAATTGGCCATTTATATATCTCAAATTTGTTTCCACAGGCTGACTGGATTTGTAGTGAAATGTTTCAGCAAAGCTCGGCCTTATATCTTCATAGATGAAAGTCACCTGAACCATTCCTTCTCCTGGCTGCAAAATAACCAACAAGACAACGGAGCTTTCAGTAGTGTGGGGAGACTTTTCAATAATGTCATGAAGGTACATAAAGAACAGAGTAAGGGCAGGTTCACATCACTGTTATGGATTACATTTTTGTTTTACATTATAGCATGGTTCTAACAGAAAATAATGGAATCCATAAGATGGCATTCTGTTTTGATCCTTCATAATAGAAGTCAAAGGGAATCATAACAGATCCGTCTGTTTCACGTTATGCAAAATGGAAAAAAAAGTCCTGTTGACAGGAATTTTTGTTCAGTTCTGCATAATGGAAACCAGACAGATCCGTTATGATTCCCACAGACTTCTATTATGATGGAAAGCAAAATGGAATGCCTTATAAAGGCTTCTGTTTTGCATTCAATCATAATACAAGTCTATGGGCAGCATAACGTATCCGTCCTGGTTTTCGTTATGCAGGACTGGACTCCTGCATAATGGAAACGAGCACGGATCCATTGTTCTGCCCATAAATTGTATTATGAAGGATCAATACGGAATGCCTCTTAAAGGCTTCTGTTTTGACTTCCATCTTCTGGATTCCGTTATCTTCTGTTATAACCATGTTGTGACGGAAAATACTTTAGTGCTCTCATTAAGAGAAACAAAATAAAAGTATTGCAGGTTTGATACCTTTTAATGGCTAACAAAAATAGAAGTAATGATGTTACATAGCGAGCTTTCAGAACATCACCAGTCATCAGGCGTACTACAAGAATATATGAAGAAACAGGCATGTATGTACAAAAAGAACAGAGACATGGGGGGGTGTTGAATGGACATTTTAAAAACAACAGAATTTAAAAGATCTTGAGAATGAATCCTTAATTATCTTACAGATAAGGGGTGTGAAAGTTTTATGGTCTCTAAATTGATGTTATCTCAGAGACCTGGTGCCCCCACAATGTCTATAGAAGACTCTTTAGGCTACTTTCACACTGGCGGCAGGCCTGATCCGGCAGGTGAAGGGTGCTGCCGGATCAGGCCTGCCGCAGTGACATGTGTGGAGCCGGAACCGCGCTCCGGCCCCACACATGTCACACAGTACATACATATACATACACATAAACATACACACACATATAGACATACAAACACACATACATACTTACATGCTCCCCGGCAGGTCTTCGGAGCGTCAGGACGGCTCACACAGGTCACGATTCCCCACAGCGCCCTCTGCTGGGCGCCTGGTGGAATCGTCATCTGACGATTCCACCAGGCGCCCAGCAGAGGGCGCTGTGGGGAATCGTGACCTGTGTGAGCCGTCCTGACGCTCCGAAGACCTGCCGGGGAGCATGTAAGTATGTATGTGTGTTTGTATGTCTTTATGTGTGTGTATGTTTATGTCTGTATGTGTCTATGTGTACCCGGATCCGTAATGGACTCCATTGAAAGTCAATGGAGGGCGGATCCGGTTACCATTATGGTCACACCAGACGGATCCACCCCCATTGACTTGCATTGGGGGTCATTCCGGATCCGTCTTGGTGCGGATGCCTGGACCGGAGAGCAAACCGCAGCATGCTGCGGTTTGTTCTCCGGTCTGAAGATGGAACGGAATGCTTTCAGGAGCATTCCGTTGTCTTCAGTTCAGTTTTGTCCCCATTGACAATGAATGGGGACAAAACTGAAGCGTTTTATTCCGGTATTGAGCCCCTATGACGGAACTCAATACCGGAATTTTAAAACGCTAGTGTGAAAGTAGCCTTAGATCTTGTAATGTGTCATAAATCCTGGGGACAAATTCAGTCCAGTATTCAAAGTGTCAAACAGTGGTATAAATTTGTATTCCCAAATTCTTCTGGAGCTATGGGTTTTGAAGTTACCTTTTTATATGAGGACTTTCATATGTTCTACATTGTGTCCTTGGCTACAGAAATGTTTAGCCACGGGAAAGTGTAGCTTCTCTTTAAAGGGGTTGTCTCACCTCCTGCCTTCCCGGCATCTCTGCTGCTCCGTGGGCTTCTTTCTGAGCTGGTGGGGGGCGGAGCTTCTCCTGCTGACTGACAGTAACCCTTGCCTCTCCGTGCTCGCTCACACAGGCACCCCTCCGTAACTCACTGCACACTGTTATCTCTATATATTTGCATATAGAGATAACAAAGGGTTCCAGCAAGTGGGATGTCTGTCTCCTGATAAGGTTATCAGGAGACAGATATGATCGCTCTGCCAGCCAGTGTAGTAAACTTTCAGGTCAGACCTGAAGCTTTCCTACAGTCATCTTTCACAAGATGACAGCCGGCACTTGCGATCTGTGTATTACAGGTCCGGGGCTATTTGTGCAACCCCCGAACCTGTTATACTATAAATCCTCTTGGCAAAACTGTATAGAACAGCTTCAGGGCTGCATCTCATGCCCTGAAGTTGTTCTATCGGAAGAACAAGGTGGCCGGGTGTAGGATCTAAGACAAGAACAACTACGAGGTGGCCGGGGACGGGAGTGAATTCACATACACTGGCCTCTAGGTACGCTCACTCCCGCGATTTCCCGGCCACCAGAAAAGCCTCCTAGTGTGCAAGCCCGGCCACCGCAAGTGCATTACAGGGGTGGCCGTAACCCCTAGAGACGAGCAGGGTCTAAAGGAGGCTATAATAAAAGAAAACAGGGAAGAGAAGCAATATTGAAAACAGAAGTACATTACAAAGTGACTGAAAATAACATCTTCTACACAATAACTATGACTTTATAAGGTGAGACAACCCCTTTAATTGTGTGGCAGTGGAACCTCATCCTGGCATTGAGTTTCTGTCCTGTTTCAAGCGATCAGAATCTGTTCCAACCCATCAGAGAGGGATGAGCATTTACAACACCTGAAAAGGACATTTGTACACCAGGGCTATCATCCTGCTTCAATTGAAGACCAGATCACATGAGCCACCAAGATCCCCAGAAGTCAACTTCTCCAATACAATAAAAAGAAACAGAACCAGCGTGTACCTCTGGTTGTGACTTACAACACCCAACTAGAGGTACTGAGGAAAACTGCCAAAAAATTGCATCATGTCCTACATAAGGATGGCCAACTAAAAACAATCTGCCCAGAACCCCCCTTACTAGCTTACCGACAAATCTAAATCTAAAGAATATTCTAATCAGATCAAGTTCAATGCAATATACCACAAAAAAAGGAACCCATCCCTGTAATACAAGAAGATGCAAAACCCGTTCCCATATTATGACAACAGATAAGATCCAGATCCCCAACACACAGGAAGACTACAAGATCCCTGGGACATTCACATGTTCTACATCTAATGTTGTTTATTTGATTCTCTGCACCAAATGTCCTGGTAGGGACCTCTATGTTGGAGAAACAGGACAAACTCAATGCCAGGATGAGATTGAGAAACTACTACTCTCTTTCTTCTACCACCAATATAGTTCTCTCCTAGCTGTGGGCAGTTGCACGGCTGCTTCTAACTGTAATAAGCTTTTGCTTTGCTGTAAGTCAGGGATCTCAAACTCGTGGCCCTCCAGCTGTTGCAAAACTACAACTCCCAGCATGCCCCAATAGCTGTAGGCTCTCCTGGCATGATGGAAGTTGTAGTTTTACAACAGCTGGAGGGCCACGAGTTTGAGATCTCTGCTGTAAATGCTGCTCTACCCTCTCACTCCTTGCCAGAACCTAGGTTTCTAGTTGTCTAGTTAACCAGGGAAAGTGTGCTATTCTGTCTCTTATGTACCAAATTTTTGTCTGTTTACTGATTCTGATAATCTGCTGCCTGCTGTGATTAATTTCTTGGATACTCTTGAACTATGTCTGCCCTTATCTTGGATTTGTTTGTCAGATATACAAAAACTCAGCATACCCTGATCTACACCTTTTTCCTGACTTTGTCTGTCACCTAATCCTTGATGCTTTGTGCCCCATGGATCAGCTGCCAACTACACCAGGACTACTCCAGGAGGTAGCAGCTAGTGTTGAGCGAGCACCACTGTGCTCATATGCTCAGGTGCTCTGGCCAAGCACTAGGGGTTGCTTGAATGCTCGAGCGACCACCCGAGCATAATGTTAGTCAATGGGACTAAACCAGGCACCCCCCGCTTGGAAGAGCGGATGGTGTCTGGTTAATAGAAAAAAGTCAGAATCACGACTTCTCCTCTTTTACTCCTTTCACTCGTAAAAGTATGCTAATTAACTGAATTTGTATGCATTAGCATACAATGTATAGCATTAGCATACAAATCAACATTACAGTGAATGCCAGTACTCTCCTGCACATTTATTCACTGCATAGCAGCGAACAAACGTGCGCGGAAGAGACTCGAGTATTGAGCTCGAGTACACTCGGTGTTCGGCCGAACACCGAGCAGACCCGAGCGTAAGCATGCTCGGACGAACAGCGAATTCGGCCAAGCATGCTCGCTCAACACTAGTAGCAGCCTGGTTGGATCCCTACAGCAAAGTTGACATCCCTGTACAGGGACTAAAGAATGAATACCAAGGACTACTAGGATAATGCCCTTAAGTTGAGCCAAAAGCCAAGCCTGTTAGTTGGCATAGTGATAATGTTGGTAATTTTCCTAAATAAATAGGTAATAAATAAATAAAAGATTCCGAATAACTTGATTCATCACAAAAATGTAAAACCTATTACTTTGTTCTTTAGGGGGGAATAGAAGATGGAATTTCACTTTCTGCATATATTACTATTTCCCTTTTGGAGGCCGGCATAGATATGCAGGTAAGATTGTAAGTCTTGACAAGAAAAAAACAAAAACAAAAAACAAAACAAACATATGACTGCCAAATATTGCTAATGTTGTTATAGATGAGTACACCCTTTGTCTAATTGTAAGATGAGGTATTTAGATAGGTACGTCTTGTTTTGTGAGTAGGTATACCTTATGTTATATGTATATGCTTTCAGTCAATGACATAGTGTTATATAAAATACTATAGCTACTGGAAGTAGTTATAACTGAGAACAATAAAATGTACTAAAAATGCACATAGAAATATTACACACAAAAAAGGCACAAAAATAAATAAGAAGTAACAAATTAAAAAGTTTAAATTATAGGTAGGGGTGGTTGGATGCTTGACAAACCAGCGCTGGAGTTAATGTAGTAGATGTAAAAGCCTTAGGCAGGTATAAAGATGGATAGGATCCAATAGGTAAATATAAAAAGAACAGTCAATTATTTAGACATGTGAGGTACCAAGGTCCATATATATTTGGTAGATGTGTAAAGTTTCTTCAAGATGTAGTCCTCTAAATTAGTTATTATGAGTGAAATAATCACAAAAAATCATGCATCTGTTATTCCTTATGGTATTCCTTGTGGTAGAAAAAACATTTGTAGAAATGTAAAGTTCATTTTTGATCCATATATCAAATATAGAAATAGGCAATTAAATGATTTAGCAGTACATTACCAACTGCTGTACATTGGTGGATCCAATGGGGAGCGATGCCTTCACAGTGGTTATGTCTGCAATTTGCCGCCTGCAGTCTCGCTGACAGCACAAGGACGCTGAGTGCTGGTTAAGTGGTCCTTTTCTAAGATGCAGCGTGCCGGGAATAAAACTGAATCCAGCGGCGTCCCACGTGGGCGTCCGCTATTCGGTACAGTCTGTGATTCTGTTCCTCATAGAGATTAACAGTCCATTGGTGGTATTAGTTTTCGGCTATTTATGTAGTCCACTTGTTTTGGCCCAGTTCATCCTCTCTTCCCCTCAATGATAGGCTGAGATATGTTGTCTCTACAAATGTTTTTTCTACCACAAGGAATACCATAAGGAATAACAGATACATGATTTTTAGTGATTATTTCACTCATAATAACTAATTTAGAGGACTACATCTTGAAGAAACTTTACACATCTACCAAATATATATGGACCTTGGTACCTCACATGTCTAAATAATTGACTGTTCTTTTTATATTTAACTATTGGATCCTATCCATCTTTATACCTGCCTATCTACTTATAAACATTAACTCCAGAGTTGGTTTGTCAAGCAACTATCCATCCCTATGTTTTTAACTTTTTAATTTGTTACTTTTTATTTATTTTTTGTGCCTATTTTTGTGCGTAATATTTTTATGTGCATTTTTAGTACATTTTATTGTTCTCAGTTATAACTACTCCCAATAAATGTACTATTTTATATAACACTATGCCATTGACTGAAAGCATATACATATAACATAAGTTATACCTACTCACAAAACTAGACATACCTATCTAAATACCTAATCTTGCAATCAGACAAAGGGTGTACTCATCTATAACAACATTAGTCCATATTGTGCAGACTACTAATACACACACAGTTGAGGGTGTGCCTATCCACATTTCCACTTTTCTACTTTTACATTTCCAGGGCTTTGGTTAAGCCCGGATAATGCACCCCATTTCCAACAGCTGCTAGTGGTAAGCCACTTAGACCCTTTCTATGTTTTTTCAGATACCATATATTGACTGTTTAACAATTCATGACCTGCATACAATCACTAACCCTTAAGAAAGAAAAGGAAATTTGCTGAGCAAATTGGCAAACCACATGTGAAAAAACACTGGCAAGCTACATGTAAACAAATATCGCTATTTTAACTAGTAAAAATATAATATTATGTTTTCCATTTCATCACCACGACGGCACAAGGAGATTGACCCCTGACCTCTGTAGGGGCAGGAAGCAGAGAAGGTTAAAAGGACAGCTCCCACCACCAACACCAGTGTTTCCTGTCCCTACAGAGGCCAGGAGCGGAGAAAGGTCTCCTAGTGCTGTCTGGGAGATGAAGGCTTCTATGATTCCTGCAGAGGGTGACGGCGTTCACTTACCTCTGCCCCCCTGCCCGCCTGCGGTCTAGTACTAACGCTGGGCAGGGGGAGGTGGGAGGACTCGTCCTGGTAAATCTGGGGCCTGCTCCCGATGCGATCTCCTTCCCTCTCCCTCCGGTGGATGAGGCTGGGCTGCGCGTCCGGCGCCATGCGCGCCGGATTTTGACATCACTTCCGGTGCGACCGGAAGTACTCGGGAGGCGGTACAAGCGTCCGGAACAGGTAACAAGCGGGGAGCCGCGCTCCACCATCTGAAGAAGACTAAAAAGTTGTTGAGATGTCTTTCCTGCAGTAAAAAGCTGGCTGAATCTTATTCTAAAAAGCTCTGCAAGGATTGTATTCGGGAGGTGATTCGGGATGAACAACCTTCCTTAATGGAGGGTCTCCGTTCCATGGTGCAAGAAGAGATTAGATCCTCTTTATCTCACATCTCTATGCCTCCCCCCCAGCCCCCTCCTCCAAAACGTCAGAGGGTGGCCATCCGTCACTCCTCCTCTGAATCAGATGACAATGAGGATGAGGCCCCTTCCTCCAGATTTTCTGAAGACGATGATCACCTTTCTGACTCCGATAGTACAGAAGGCTGTAAAAGATTTCTCTTCTCTAAAGCGGCCCGTGCCACCATGGGGGTTGAGGAGGTTCAGAAACCACATTCTGTTCAGGAAGAACTTTTTGGAGGTTTAAGGGCAAAGCGTGCCCTTGTGTTTCCAGTTAATGAGAACATCAAGGATATGATTATGGAGGAATGGTCAGACCCTGAGAAGCGTCTGGGTATTTCTCGGGATTTCAATTCGACCCATCCGACTCTAAATTATTTGACGATATTCCAAAAATCGATGTACAGGTTGCAAAAGTTATTAAAAAAACCTCTTTGCCCTTTGAGGACGCATCTCAGCTTCGTGACCCAATGGAACGAAAGGCGGATGCTTTACTGCGCAAATCCTGGGAGTCCGCTATGTTTAATGTGAAAACTAATATTGCCGCCACCTCTGTGGCTCGTGCCATGACTCTATGGATTGGCAAGCTAGAGCAACATATCACCAATAAAACCCCTAGAGAGGAGATCCTGGGTTCCCTTCCCCTCCTAAAATCGGCAACAGCCTTTTTGGCAGACGCCTCGGCGGAGTCTATCCGTTTTTCTGCCAGAGATGCGGGCCTCTCAAACGCCGCACGGCGGGCCATATGGATGAAATCTTGGTCTGGGGACAAAGCTTCTAAAATGAAGCTTTTTTCCATTCCTTTTTCTGGCGAATATGTGTTTGGTCCGGTACTGGACAAGATCCTCGAAAAAGCTGCCGACAAGAGAAAGGGTTTCCCTGAGGATCGTCCTTACAGACGAAAATTTTCCTTTCGCTCCTCGGGCTTTCAGGACAAGCCTTATAGAGGGAAGGGAAAATCAGGGCGGTGGAGTTACCCCAAAGGGGGTAAAGGGAGAGGCTTCCTTCTTAACCCCCAGAGTAAACAGTCAGATAAGCAATGACGCCAGAGTGGGAGGAAGACTGAGGAACTTCTGTCGGGCCTGGGGAAATATAACAACAAATCCCTGGGCATTAAACCTAATGAGAACAGGTTACAAAATAGAGTTCCTTTCAATTCTTCCAAACAAATATCTGATCTCGGATCCGGGGTCGCATTCAAACCATTCAAGGATTTGGAATGGAGTCCAGGATCTTCTGAGCTTAAATGTCATCACGAGAGTTCCATCTCCTGAACAAAAAAGAGGTTATTATTCCTTTCTCTTCCTGGTACAGAAAAAAGAGGGATCCTTCCGTACTATTATAAACCTCAAGTTTCTGAACAAATACATTCTTTACAGGAAGTTCAAGATGGAGTCCATTGCATCGGCGATTCCTCTGATAACGAAGAATGCGTTCATGTGTACCGTGGACCTGAAGGACGCATATTATCACGTCCCCATCAATCTGAAATCCCAAAAATATCTTCGATTTGCTCTCCGGGATGCTCAAGGTTCAGTACACCACTTTCAGTTCACAGCCCTTCCTTTCGGCATATCCTCCGCCCCGCGGATCTTCACCAAGCTGGTGATAGAAATGGTGGCGTTTCTCAGGCAGAAGAGCTTATGTCTTGTTCCCTACCTGGACGATTTTTTGCTGATGGCACACTCCAAAGTGCAACTTCTGGAAGACCAGAGGTTCCTGCTTTCTACGCTTCAGTCCCTAGGATGGATTGTGAATCCTCAGAAATCATCTCTTCTGCCGTCCCAGAAAGTGACCTTTCTGGGAGTCCTGCTCGACTCCCAGTTACAGATCACTTGTCTTCCGGGGGAAAAAATATTATCTCTCAAACACAAGGTCAAATACTTTCAGTCGAAGAAAATGTCCTCGATTCGGGACGCCATGAGCCTCCTGGGCCTCCTCTCCTCCTGCATTCCCTCAGTGCGGTGGGCACAGGTACACTACCGAACCATCCAGTCCTGGATTCTTTCTGTCTGGAATCGGAAGCAGTCTACCCTAGACCATCGAGTTCCCATTCCAAACTCTGTGAAGAAATCCCTGAGGTGGTGGACACAGACGAAACATCTGTCCAGGGGCAATCTCTGGGAGAAGTCTCCTCAGATCCAGATTGTCACCGACGCAAGCCTGCGAGGTTGGGGCGCGAAAGTTGGCGAGTATTACTACCAGGGCATATGGCCCCTGTCTGTAGCCAATCAAACTTCAGGGAACTCTGAGCTGTCTGGGAGACCTTGAAAGCTGCCGGAAATCATCTTCGAGGATTTTAACTCAGGATTCTATCCGACAACTCTACGGTGGTGGCATACTTATCCCATCAAGGGGGCACAAGATCTCTGAGGCTCCAGGCGCTTTCAAACAGAATCTTCTGTTGGGCAGAAGAACAAGTGGAATTGATTTCGGCAGTTCACTTAAAGGGATCTTTAAACGCCGAGGCAGATTTTTTAAGCAGGAAAGATCTAGACCAGTCAGAATGGTCCCTGAACCCCGATAAGTTTGCGATGATCTCCAGTCGATGAGGAATGCCATAAATAGATCTTTTCGCGACGAAGAACAGTCAAACAAGGAGATTCTGTTCTTTAAACCCCCGGGACAATCCCTGGGCAGTAGACACGCTGTCTCTCTTCTGGAACTGGGATCTTTGCTACGCTTTTCCTCCTCTTCCCCTTATACCAAGGGTAATCCAAAAGATCCAACGAGACGACACGACAATCATCCTTGTGACCCCATTCTGGCCGAAAAGGAGCTGGTTCTCGGCTCTGAAGAGACTGTCGATCTCCGATCCTTGGATTCTCCCTCGGAGGAGAGACCTTCTTCTTCAAGGTCCCATTGTACATCCCAACCCCGAATTTCTGAGGTTAACAGCTTGGATCCTGAAATCAAAATCCTAAAATCTCAAGGTCTATCAGAGAAAGTGATCTCCACTCTTCGGTCTAGCAGGAAGAATGTTACAAGAGCTATTTACCTGAAAATTTGGAGGAGATTCTGTTCCTGGTCCGGTGACTCGGTACCGGATCAGGCCCATCCGAACATCCAGATGATCCTGGATTTCCTTCAGAGCGGTCTGGACATGGGGTTGAGTCCTTCTACCTTAAAAGTGCAGATTTTGGCTCTTAGCTGTTTTTTTGGATTAGTCGGTTTATTAGAGCAGCCACTAGATTGCATCCCTCTCTCAAATTCAGGGTTCCGTCTTGGGATTTGAACATGGTCCTTAAGGGTTTAACTCTCTCCCCATTTGAACCTCTAGAGGACTGATCCCTTAGGATTCTGTCCTTTAAGGTAGCTTCTCTCATTGCTATCACCTCTGCTCGTCGCCTGGGTGAAATCCAGGCCATTTCCATTCATGAGCCTTATTTTAGGATCCTTGATGATAGGCTTGTGATTAGGCTGGACCCGGGTTTCCTCCCCAAGGTCATTTCAAACTTTCACCGGTCAGAAGAGATAATACTACCCTCCTTCTGCAATTCTCCATCAAATGAGGTAGAGAGGTCCTTCCACTCCCTAGATGTCAGGAGAGCCGTACTCAAATATCTTGAAATCACAAAGGATTCCAGGAAGTCGGACTGCCTACTTCAGTTTACGGGAAAGAATAAGGGCCAAGGAGTCGCACGATCTACCCTGGCTAGATGGATCCGTAACACGATCTCTATGTGCTATGAGGTTCAGGATCTCCCTATCCCTAGGGGTATTAGGGCTCATTCCACTAGAGCCATGGTGTCCTCCCATGCCGAAAGAGGCGGGGCCTCTCGAAGAGATCTGCAGAGCAGCAACCTGGTCTAGTGTTCACACTTTCATCAAACACTATCGTCTGGATCTCTTTAGTTCCTCTGATCTGTCTTTTGGACGGAAAGTCCTTCAGGCAGTGGTCCGCCCTTAATTTGTTATTCGGTATATCTCCTTGTGCTGTCGTGGTGATGAAATGGAAAGCCGGAATTAGACTTACCGGTAATTCATTTTCCATGACATCACCACGACGGCATGGTTTTTCCCTCCCCCATTAGTTTTGTTGTTTGGCTCCAGTATGACTTAATATTGGCCTCCTTTTTAAAAAAAAATAAAAATTTGTTTGACATGTGTTTGTGTGCAGTTGTCACCGGTGTGGCTCTGTGATTTGGTATACACTGGTGTTGGTGGTGGGAGGTGTCATTTTAACCTTCTCTGCTTCCTGCCCCTACAGAGGTCAGGGGTCAATCTCCTTGTGCCGTCGTGGTGATGTCATGGAAAATGAATTACCGGTAAGTCTAATTCCGGCTTTTTGTTCTTTCCCCTCAGAATTCCTTAGTGAGTAAGGCTCTGTCCTATCTGAGGAAGGCCTCTGTGGATGTCAGCAACGTATACACCCAGGCACTGCTCGCCTACACCTTCACATTGAGTGGGGATAATGAACTAAGGAAAACTTTAATGGACAAACTGGAGGAAAAAGCAGTGAGGGGAGGTAAGAAATGAATACTTAGCTATATATGGCATAATGCCCGTGATGAGAACACAGTCCTCCCTCTTTACAAATCACTAGTCAGACCACACATGGAGTACTGTGAACAGTTCTGGGCTCTTGTGAACAAGACAGACATAGCAAAGCTGGAGAGGGTTCAGAGGAGGGCAACTAAAATAATAACTAGAATGGGTGAACTTTACCCAGACAGATTATCAAAATTAGGGTTATTTATTTAGAAAAAAGACGACTGAGTGGAAATCTAATAACTATGCATAAATATATCAGGGGTCAGTACAGAGATCTCTCCCATCATCTATTTATCCCGAGGACTGTGACTGTGACCAGGGGACATCCTCTGCGTCTGGAGGAAAGAAAGTTGGTACACAAACATAGAAGAGGATTCTTTACGGTAAGAGCAGTGAGACTACGGAACTCTCTGCCTGAGGAGGTGGTGATGGTAAGTTCACTAAAAGAATTCAAGAGGGGCCTGGATGTATTTCTGGAGGGTAATAATATTACAAGTTATGGTTACTAGAGAGGGGTTGTTGATCCAGGGAGCTATTCTAATTGCCTGATTAAAGTGGGGAAAATTGGCTTCTACCTCACATTGTTTTTTTTGCCCTCCTTTGGTATCAACTTGCAGGATAACAGGACAAACTGGTTGGAAAGATGTCTTTTTTTTGGCCTTATAAACTATGTTACTATGTTGTTATGTAATCTTCTGCATGTTGTAAATTGTAAAACTATCACTGCACGGTCTATGAATCCAGGAAGCTAAAGGTTGACTGCATTTATATATGTAACTATATATGTGACATATAATATTTCTTCCTATCATTAATATTAATGGGTTACATTAGTCCTTAGAATAATCTTTGAAGAATAATGGGTTGTGGATTCCTGTACATTATTAATTGATTCATAATATGAAGCGCTGTCAAACAAAAAATAAAAAATCTGCAGCATTTGAGAAGTTTAATAAATTGCTCTGCATTTGGTACACAGGTGTTTAAGAAAAGGATAGTAAGCCAGACTTCTTCTATGTTCCACTGCTCATCTCTATATGTGTATTTATACCACCGTACAGATGGACAGCTGCACTGGAAGCGGGATTCCACTCCTCCATCTGAAGATTCATACTGGTACAGGGCACCATCAGCAGAGGTGGAGATGACCTCCTATATGCTTCTGGCTCTTCTGTCTGGGCCAGTTCCAGATATAGGCAAAGCTGCACAGATTGTGAACTGGTTGAGTAAGCAGCCGAACCCACATGGAGGATTCTCTTCTACACAGGTAAATAAGGAATCTAAGCAACCTTACTCCACCATTAACATACAGTATATGCAGCACTTTTATGTTTATTTCAACGAGGATTGGTAGAAAGCCGCTACCAGACCATCTGACAGTTTTAACGTGAATTCAAAGATTTGAGAATAAGTAGGCTTATACAGGCTAAATAATGGGAATAAAAAAATAAATTAATAGATAAATAAAAAATATTTACTAAGTGTGATTAAATGAGAATAAATAATAAAAGAGAATAAATAATAATGACCAGGTGTCACTAATAGAGATGAGCGAACATGCTCGTCCGAGCTTGGTGCTCGTTCGAGCATTAGGGTATTCGCAAATGCTTGCTACTCGGACAAGCATATCGCGATCCTCGAGGAAATGGCAACTTCCTCTTCCTGCATGTTAGCCGCCTTTTTTCAGCCAATCAACATGCAGGAGAGTCTTTGGTACCTCCTAGCATCACGTGGGGCCCCTACAAGTCGATAGCAGGGATTGGCTGGCCAGATCAGATGACCTGGGAATATAAGAATCTGGTCCCGCGATGCTCGCGTCATACGCCGTCTGCATGAGATTAGGGATAGAGCTGCTGTCTGTCAGGGAGAGTGTTAGGACCTGAATTTAGATGTTGGTTAGGCAGGAATCACCCACAAAGAACCCAACAGCCCTTCTAAGGGCTACAAGCACACCTTTTTTTTTTTTTTTTTTTTGGTCTCCTCCAAGCTGCTGGCTGGGACTTGTAGTGCAGCTACCGCCATCTTGGCTGCACACTGTTAGGGTGTGAAATTAGAATGTGGTTAGGCAGGAATCATCCACAAAGAACCCAACGCTCCTTCTAAGGGCTACAACTACCTTTTTTTCCATTACGCCCCATGACAGCACCTGTGAGATCCTCCCCCTTCCATAGGACAGAGGTTGGATCTCTTCCAGATGTATCAAGGGGCTGCAGGATCTTTAGGGTCAAAGATATACCTATTAAGGATTCCTGATGGCATAAGACTCCTCTAGTAGCCGCTATGGAAGTCCGGTGCTCCCTCTTTTCCTTGGGGTGATTCCTGGGGCCTCCCCGTACTCACTCTGCAATCGGGCGGTGTTCCGGGGAGGGAGCATGTGGCTCCTTTCAGACGCGCTGAAAGGAGCGTAGGCGCAGAGTCCGGGCCGGTGTGTGACAGTGCGCAGTGACAGGAAGTGACCCGTGCATTCCACACTGGTCCGGGAGGAGGAGGGGCCGTAAACAAGGAGGCAAAGCGCGGCCTGCATAAGAGGGACGCCGGCCAGCCCAAACATGGAGGGAAGCGGCTGGTTGGGAGATACAGCAGCGGTGGTGAACATTGGCGTTTTTTGGGCAACTTCAAAAAAGATTTGCACTGAGGCAGGAATCAGCAGAGGTGTCATAAAGGACGCAGGTGATGATTGATAGGCGGCTGGCTTCAATACAAGAAGCACATGAATCCAGCTGACACCTGCTTACTTCCCTCCATGTTCCCTTCAGCTATTCTTTTCAGTATGCAAGAGGAAGGGGATACTCAACAGCGCAATGAAAAACAGGAGCAGCACTCAGAGCCAGCTATGGTACTCCTGGTGGTAAGAGGGGTTGTACCCCACTTAGTCTTCCTTTGGGGAGACTAATTTACTTTACTATTTTTTAATTATGCGGGTCCTATGTGTTTATACAGGTTAAAGTGGGACCCAGAAAGGCTACACATAAGTCAAAGGGTAGAGAATGTGGAATATGTCATATGTCAAGTTGAGCCCATCCTATCCAAAGTCTTGTTGTCAACCTTGTCTGGATAAAATGGTAGCCGAAGAATCACCTTCCCTGTTCCAGAATATTCAAAATCTGGTCAGGATGGAAGTTCGTTCCTCTGGGGAACAGCTGAAGAGTTCTTGTCCTGTTCATTCTAGACAGAGGTTGGATACCGATAGTTCGGCCTCAGAATCTGAAGAAGAGGGATTGGTGGAGAATTCAGACTCTTCGGCTAAAGATATGACGGGTAGACCTTTATTTAAAATGGAAGACACGGATTTGTTATTAAAAGCGGTTAGGTCTACTATGGAAATTGAAGAGGATAAAGAAAGTAGATCTAAACAGGACACTATGTTTGAAAGCGTAAGACCAAAAAAAGATGAGGGTCTTCCCGATTCTAGACAGTATAAAAGAATTAATTAAAAGAGAATGGAACAAACCAGATAGAAAGTTTTTTTTCCCCAGATCGGTAAAAAGGAAGTTCCCCTTTAAGGAAGAAGATATCTCCGGGTGGCAGGATATTCCTAGGGTGGATGCGCCGGTGGCTAAAGATCAGCGCTCCCATTTGAAGATTTAGGATCCCTTAGGGATCCTATGGATAAAAGGGCTGACACTTACTTAAGAAAGGATTGGGAAGCTTCAACACCAGCTTTTAAACCTAACATTGCTACTACATCTGTAGCCAGATCTCTCAAGATTTGGCTTGAAGAACTGGAATCGCACATCGCACATCGCACATCGCAAACAAAACCCCTAGAGAACAACTCTTAGAATGCATTCCGACCATGGTGAAAGCAGTAGATTTCATATCGGACGCATCGGCGGATGCTCTTAGACTATCTGCCAGAGCAGCTGCTCTGTCTAACTCGGCTAGAAGATCTCTATGGATAAAAAATTGGAAGGGAGATGTAGCTTCTAAATCAAAATTATGTGCCCTACCATGTCAAGGAGGCTTCTTATTTGGATCTACTTTAGATGAGATATTAGACAAAGCATCAGACAGGAAGAAGGGCTTCCCTGCTCCTTCTTTTCTGAAGCCAAAGAAGCCTTTTCATGCCAGAGATAAAAGAGACCAGCAGAGATTTCGTAAGAAAAGTGGTGACTGGAGGAAAGAAAAACCCAAAGGTTTTTTTATTCAAGTCCAAACCTCAACAGTCTAATAGTAGTCAGCAATGACGCCAGACTAGAGGTGGGAGGTCGTCTGTCTTCTTTTTTTCAGGCCTGGCTAAATATAACCTCGAGTGCCTGGGTAAAAAGTATCATAAAGGAAGGATATCGTTTAGACTTCAAAAAACGCCCACCTCAAAAATTCAAAACAACCTCCTTAAGTCAAGGCTCAAAAGTTCAGGAAGTACTGTTGCAGGAAGTAGAGAATCTTGTAAACAAGTCAGTTTTAGTTCCTGTTCCGTTTGGAGAAGGGAAGGGTTTTTATTCAACCCTATTTCTAGTACCCAAACCAATTGGGACCTTTCGTACAATAATAAATCTAAATCTGAATCTTACCAAAAATTCAGAATGGAATCGATAGCCTCAACTATCCTGCATTTATTTCCAAACTGCGTAATGGTGTCTATAGACATCAGAGACGCTTATTATTATGTCCCTATTCACCCGTCTTCTCAACAGTTTCTTCGTGTGGCAGTAAGGAAAGGAGACTCAATACTTCACCTTCAATTCAAAGCATTGCCCTTCGGAGGTTCATAGGCGCCCAGAGTGTTCACGAAGCTGATGGCGGAAGTGATGGCACAAGTAAGAGCTTCAGATATTTTGATAGTTTCATATCTAGACAATCTATTGTTGGTGGGGAAGTCTCAGAGTTCCCTAATCTCACAAATTCAACAGGTATTGAAAATATTAGAAGACTTGGGGTGGATTGCAAATCTGAAAAAATCAAATCTGATCCCGTCTCAGCGATGCAAACTCCTGGGGATTCTGCTGGACTCAACTGTGCAAAAATCTTTTCTGCCAGAGGAGAAGGTTCTGTTAATACAGGCAAAAATGGGAGCATTCTCAAAACTAACTGTCGACAATCAGAAAAGCCATGTCTTTGCTGGGACTCATGACATCTTGTATTCTGGCAGTAAAGTAGGCCCAATTCGAATCCAGAGTGCTACAGATGCACATTCTATCAAAGTGGGACAAAAGTCAGTCAGAAAATTATAATCCCAAAAAACATGAGACTCCTTGATATGGTGGACCAGAAGGAAGAACTTAGTACAGGGAGTAGAATGGTTAAGAAGCGATCCGTTCATTATAACCACAGATGCCAGTCCTCTGGGGTGGGGGGCTCACTCAGTTTTGGGGATTTTCCAAGGCCAGTGGCCTCCCATTGTAGCTGGGCAGTCCCAAAATTTCAGGGAACTAAAAGCAATATTATGTGCATTGGGAAAATACTTCCCTCTTCTACAGAACAGACATGTGAAGATCCTCTCAGACAGTGCGACAGCAGTTGCTTATATCAACAAGGGGGGGGGGTACAAGATCTCCTCAACTAATGACCCTGTCGAGTCAGATTTTCAAGATGGTGGAAAATCAGGTGTTATCACTAACAGCAGTGCACTTGAAGGGATCAGAAAACACACAAGCAGATTATCTAAGAAGGCACAGAGTGAGTCAGGGGGATTGGTGCCTGGGGTCAGGAAGTATTCAAGCAGATAGTGTATCAGTGGGGGTCGCCTATAATAGACCTTTTTGCATCCAGATTGAACAAGAAATGCAAGAGATTCTTTTCCCTCAGCAGAGACGATCAAGCGCTGGGGATAGATGCTCTCTCAGTCCTGGGGAAGGGGGCTAGTATATGCCTTTCCTCCTTTCAGGATGTTGCCCAAAGTGATTCAAAAAATAAGAGCGGAGCAAGCGGTAGTGATTTTGATAGCCCCGTTTTGGCCAAGAAGAGTGTGGTTCTCTTGCCTAAGGGAACTCTCTCTGGAGGATCCTTGGATTCTTCCAGAGAGGGAAGACCTTCTGTTTCAGGGACCTCTACTTCATCCAGAGCTAAATCACCTACATTTAACTGCTTGGATTTTGAAAGGAATCTCCTAAAATCCAAAGGAATACTGGATCAGGTGATTGGGACTCTCCTGGCCAGTAGGAAGAAAGTAACTTCAGACATTTACCTTAGAGTTTGGAGAGCTTTCTTTCGGTTTGCCGGATCAAATTTTAATCCTTCTTCCGAACCTGATATTCCTTGTATTCTAAATTTCCTACAGGAAGGGCTAAATGAAAAATTTGTCTCCCAGTACCTTAAAGGTTCAGGTATCGGCCCTTACTGTTCTTTTTGATTGTAAACTAGCCTTTCATCCCTTAATCAAAAGATTTATTAAGGCTGCGAGTAGGCTAAATCCTTCTTTAAAATCTAGATCTGCTCCCTGGGATCTTAATTTAGTTCTTACAGCCTTAACAGAGTCCATTTGAACCTATTGATTCGGTTTCCTTGAAGATGTTATCTTACCAAGTGGCTTTTTAGTAGCTATCACATCTGCTAGGAGGGTAGGGGAGATAGCAGCTCTTCCCCCATACACTATTATTTTGGAGGATCGAGTTATCTTTAAACCAGACCCTGCTTTCCTTCCAAAGGTAGTGTCAGTTTTTCATAGATCTCAGGAGATTATTTTACCATCCTTTTGCCAGAATCCTAAGAATGAGGGAGAAGTGAGATTTCATTCTTTAGATGTTAGAAGATCTGTTTGTACTTATTTAGAAGCTACTAAAAAGTGTATGAAGGATTCTCAATTGTTTGTACAGTTCCAGGGTCCCAATAGAGGTAAAGTGTCAGGTCGCACCTTGGCAAGATGGATCATGAGAGCAATTAGTCTGTCTTATACTTCGGCAGGTTTTCAGGTCCCCTCGGGGTTTTCAGCACATTCTACTAGAGCTATGGCATCTTCTTGGGCAGAAAGGAGAGCTGCTTCTATTGTCTATTTGCAGAGCTGCAGTTCTCCGGATACATTTTTCAGACACTACAGGCTGGATGTATCTTGCTCTCAAGACTTGACTTGACTTTCGGATTTATCATCTAACCTAGTCTCTCACAGGTGCTGTCATGGGGCGTAATGGAAATACTATGATTACTCTTTGATTGATGATTACCCGTTTTCCATGAGCCCATGACAGCACCCATTAATTCCCTCCAAAAAAAAAATAGAAGATTTTGCTATTTTTAAAAAGATATTTTGAGATTTTGTTAATTTTCATAGTCTCGCATATGCTAGAATATGAGGGATGTATGTATGTGTATGTGTATATATATATATATATAACGTTTTAGTTATGATATTTAGTTAACCATGGGAGATGCTATCCGCTGGTGAACGTTCATTTATGTTATCACTTGTTTGTACACATGATATGTTAAGATTTATACAGATGGACAAAATGGCGGTCCTATGGATCTTTCCACGAACTGGGGATTGGAAGTTGGAGGACCCTTTTAAAACATCTGGGAAGTTCCTGTTTCCTGTCCGGAAGGGGGAGGATCTCTCACAGGTGCTGTCATGGGCTCATGGAAAACGGATTACTGGTAAGAGTAATCATAGTATTTTTGGCCTCCTCTCGGCTGCTGGCTGGGACTTCGCCATCTTGGCTGCACACTGTGCACAGCGACTGGTGGCAGAAAGGGGACAGCACAGCACATATTCCACACAGACCCCAATGAAATTGTCCAAAGTCCTCTCAGTATTCATTTTTGCTGCTGCTGTACCTTGGCTTGCTGAGATCTGTAGTGCAGTCTAGAGAATACGTTTTTATTCTCAGTTATATAAACTACATTCCAGTGAACAATTGTGAGGTGTGCGATACACTAGCCGCAGTCTAGAGAATAATTTTTTTCACTCAATTACATAAACTACAGTCCAGTGAACAATTGTGAGGTGTGCGATACACTAGCCACAGTCTAGAGAATATGTTTTTATTCTCAGTTACATAAACTGGAGTCCAGTGAACAATTCTCTAGTGTGCTGCACAGCAGCGTCAGTCTATAAAATATGTATTTTCTCTCAGTTATATGTATTACAGTTCAGTGAAAAAATGGAGTGCTTTGCTGTAAAATAGCCGCCATTTTTTTTTTCTCAGTTATATGTACTACAGTCCATTGAAAAATGTAGTGGTTTGCGGTAAAATAGCCGCAGTCTAAAAATTCCTTTTTTTCTCTGTTATATATACTACAGTGCAGTGAACAATTCTGTTGTGTGCGGTATAGTAGCCGCACTCTAGTGTTGACACCAACAAGTGACCAAGTTAGTTGAGGTAGCAGGTGAAGCACATAAAATTTTACACTGACACAGCATGGCGGTGACACCACCAATGCCTTGGTCAGACTGAGATTGCAGTCAAATGGCTGTAGGTGAGCCTCGCAAAAACTTGTTTTGGAGTGTCTGAAGTTGACCCTCCTAAAGAATTGTTTTGGAGTGTCTGTAGTTGACCCTCTTGCAAAATTGTTTTTGAGTGTCTGTAGTTGACGCTACTAAAAAATTTATTGGAGAGAGGGCCTGTAGGGGCCCTCCGTAAACATTGTTTGTATAGAGCGCCAGTTGGCCCTCAGAAACATTGCCTGTTGGCTCAGCGTTTGTGTAAGAAAAGAAGGAGGAGGAAGAGAGGAGAGGATACATAAAGAATCTTCATGTTGAGCTGCTTTCCCCCGCTGGAGATTTGCATTCCGGTGAAATCCAGGCTTTATTCATTTTAATAATAGTCAGCCTGTCAGTTGACAGGCGTGTACGCTTATCAGTGATGATGCCACCAGCTGCACTAAAGACCCGCTCTGACAGCATGCTAGCGGGAGGGCAAGCCAGCACCTCCAAGGCGTACAGCGCCAGTTCAGGCAATGTGTCCAGCTGTGCAACCCAGTAGTTGTATGGAGCAGAGTGATCACGCAGGATGTTGGTATGGTCACCTAGGTACTCCCTCACCATCTTTCTGAACAGCTCCCCCCCCCTACTGGGGGACAGGTGACATAGTCTTGCTGGGGTGCCATAAAACTTGCAAAGTCCTTGGAGAGTGTTCCCCTTCCAGTGCTTGACAAGCTACCTGCTCCCCTCCTCTCCCCCGCGAGTTGGCCAACAGAACTACGTCCTCTGCCATTAGCGGTGTCAGATGGAAAGGATTGTTTCAGCTTGTGCACTAGGGACTGTTGATATTGATTCACTCTCATACTCCTTTCCTCTACAGGAATGAGAGTGGAAAAGTTCTGCTTGTACCTGGGGTCCAGTAGGGTGAACACCCAGTAATCGGTGTCAAAAATGCTTCTAACGCGAGGGTCACGGGAAAGGCAGCCTAACATGAAGTCAGCCATGTGCACCAGAGTCCCAACACGCAATAATCTCCTCAGTAGGCTGACTCTCCATTTCCTCCTCCTTCTCCAACTCCTCCTCTTCAGCCCATACACGCTCAACAGATAAGAAAGAATGAGCATAGGTACCCTCTTCAGTTTAGCCAACAGTCTCCTTCTCTTCCTTCTCTTCCTTCTCTTCCTCCTCCTCCTCCAATACGTGCTGAGAAACAGACCTGAGGGTGGTCTGGCTATCAAGCAACGTATCTTCTTCCCCCATCTCCTGTGACAAGAGCAAAGCCTCTGACTTCATGCTGAGCAGTGACTTTTTCAGCAGACAAAGCAGCGGGATGGTGACGCTGATAATGGCGACATTGCCGCTGACCATCTGTGTTGACTCCTCAAAGTTGCTTAACACCTGACAGATACCAAACATCCACGTCCACTCCTCATTGTACACTTGAAGAAGCTGACTAACCTGACTACCAGTTCTTGTGGAAGTTGTCATCTGGCAGTCTAGAATTGCTCTTCACTGCTGGTAAACCCTGGCTAACATGTGTAATGTGGAATTCCATTGTGTGGGCACGTCGCACAACAGTCAGTGAGCTGTCAGTCATAAGCGCCGTTACACTGCCCTGAGAGTGGCAGCATCTGTGGTTGACTTGTGGAAATGCACACAGATGCGTCGCACCTTGGTGAGCAAATCAGACAAATTGGGGTAGGTCTTGAGGAACCGCTGAACCACAAGATTGAACACGTGGGCCAGGCAGGTTTTATATGCAGTGTTTATATGGGTTGCTGTTACTTTGGGAAATAGTATTGGTGTATAATGGCACATGTGTGAGCCTGCCGAGTTGCAGAGCCGCCACCAGGTTACGCCCATTGTCACACACAACCATGCCTGGTTTGAGTTTCAGCGGCACCAGCCAAAGATCGGTCTGTGCCGTGATGCCCTGTAACAGCTCTTGGGCGGTGTTCCTCTTGTCACCTAAGCTCAGCAGTTTCAGCACCGCCTGTTGGCGCTTACCCACGGCAGTGCTGCTGCGCCTAGAGCTACCGACTGAAGGCGCCGTGCTCACAGATTGTATTTGAGAGTAGGAGGAGGAGGGGTTGGAGGAAGAGGCATAATAAGTCTGAGAAATCATGACTGAGGTAGGCCCCGCAATCCTTGGTGTGAGCATTACATGAGCGGCTCCAGGGTCAGACTCGATCCCAGCCTCCACCAAGTTAACCCAATGTGCCGTCAGGGAGATATAGTGTCCCTGCCTGCCAGCACTTGTCCACGTGTCCGTAGTTAGGTGGATCTTCTCAGTAACTGCGTCGATCAGGGCACGGATGATGTTCTCTGACACGTGCTGGTGTAGGGCTGGGACGGCACATCGTGAAAAATAGTGGGGACCAAGTACCGAGGGACAGCCACCGCCATCAGGTTGCGGAAAGCCTCAGTCTCTACCAGTCTATATCGCAGCATCTCCAGGCTCAGCAGTTTTAAAATGTGGACGTTTAGGGCTTGTGCATGTGGGTGGGCGGGTGGAATTGTATTTGCGCTTGCTCTCCAATGTCTGATGCAAAGACAGCTGAAGACTGCGCTGGGACACATTGGTGTAGGGTGTGGAGGGTCATGGAGGTGAAGGGGTGGTTGTAGGGTGGGAGGCGCTCGTGCCGGGGTCCTGGGCGGGGGGTTGACTCGTTGAGCCAGCATGTGACAAAGGGGTAGGAGCAGTGGTGTGATACGCAGGAGGTGAACGGCCTTGGTTCCATTGAGTCGTGTGTTTAGCACTCATATGCCTGCATATTCTGGTAGTGGTTAGGCTGGTAGTGGCGGCTCCCCTGCTGATCCTGGTGTGGCACAGGTTGCACACCACAGTCCGTCGGTCATCCTCACATTCTTTAAAAAACCTCCAGACTTGCGAACATCTAGGCCTTGGCACGGGAGCTTCACTACGTGAAACAGTTGCATGTACTTGCTCTGGCCCTGCTTCTCACTCTGGCCACCCCACTGCCTCCTCCAACCTGTTCTGGTGCTGCACTTTCCTCCCCCTCAGAAGCACTGTCTTGACTAGGCTTATTAACCCAGCTCGGGTCAGTCACCTCATCATCCACCTGCTCTTCCTTTCGATTCCTCACTCTACTCCCCCCTTGGACTTACTGCCCTGACAACAACGTCAATGTCTGACAACCGTGTCTCATCATCATCCGACACCTCTTGACGCACTACTTGCACTAAGTCCACACTCTCATCACCCACAGACTGTGAAAGTTCTAAATTTTGGGCATCGGGACAGAGCAACTGCTCAGGTTGCTGATGAGCAGTGGTTTGTGTCTTTGGGTAGGGTCCTGAAAAGACTTCCTGTGAGTATGCCGGATCTGAATCCATATTTTCCATGGGAGGGGTGTTGAGGGGTTAATAGTGAGCAAGTCTGTCTATCTGTATGTATGTATCTTTCTCTCCCTTTTTTCACATGCTGGCCAGCAAACCTTTGTCTCTGCCCACTATCATTTCCACAGACAAACTAGCTCAGTATTCCCCACCACCAAACACACAGCATTACCAGCTACTTTCCTGCAGGAGACTAAACCTGAGGAGAGGGTGTGCTGGGTTTATATAGGGTGCTGCTAATTATTGCCAGGTGAGGCAAAGCTGCAGCCAAACCTAGTGGGTTTATGTTCTTATGTTATGTTTGGTATAATTTGGTAAAATGTATATAGATTGTAAGCTCCTTTTTATTTTAAAATGAGACAGCTAGAATGCTTTGTGTTTTATGTACTTTAATGTATGATTTATGTGCACTATTTCTGTTTTAAACCAAATGCATGTTCCTTTAAGACTGATGGATTCTGGGAACTGGTAAATTGTATATAAGTGCATTTGTATGTAGGTGGAGGGATCTTCAGTACAGACTGGATGAGCTGAGAGCTGGGGTGCTACTTGATCCTAAGGTAGCTGCAACTTAACCCCTTATTCTCCTGAACTTTGTTTTTATTAATTTGTTTTGTTTTTGCTCAAAAATAAACCTGAGCTTATTTTGCCAAGACCTGAGTGAGGACTAATGGCAACGACTCCCACACCCCAACAAGGAGCAGGCTGGGGGGAAGGAGGTTGAGCTGGAGGAGCCAGAGGTCTACTCCCTTTGCTAAAGTGGGTGGACTGTGTGGAAGTCTGGGTGGTGGATAAATTACTTGGACACACTATCCGCTATCCACATCATCATCTGTTTGCACTGCTGTGGTTTCAATATTGGTGTTCCACGTGACCTTGTAAGTTGCGAGATGAAGCTAGGGAGCGAAACTCTGCGGCGTTCCACTGCTCCCTCATCAGTAGGTACTGTGTCATCCTGCCCAGGACCACGGCCTCTGCCCCCCTACATCACTTGGACGCCCACATCCTCGACCCTTAGCCCTTGGGTTCAACATTTTGTGTAATCACTAAACTGTCAAATTAATATCTGAGGCCACAAACGTATTCTCTATACTGCCGCTAGTATAACGCACACCACACAATTTTTCACTGCACTGGAGGAAAAAATTTATATTTTCTAGACTCCGGCTAGTGTGCAGAACACGACAGAATTTTGCACTGTATAATGTATAACTGAGACGAAAAACGTATATTTTCTACACTCCGGCTAGTGTGCAGCACACGACTGAATTTTTCACTGCACTGTAGTATATATAACTGAGAGAAAGAATGTAGTCTTTAGACGGCGGCTATTGTACCACAAATTACTCAATTTTTCACTGCACTGTATGATATATAACTGAGAGAAAAAACGTATATTTTCTACACTCCGGCTACTGTGCAGCACACAACAGAATATTTCACTGCGCTGTAGGATATCTAATTGAGGAAAAAAATATATACCCTAGACTGACACTACTGTACAGCACACAACATAATTGTTCACTGGACTGTAGTATATATAACTGAGAGAAAAAACGTATTCCGAAGACTGCACTACAGATCCCAGCAAGCCAAGGTACAGCAGCAGCAAAAATGAGTACTGAGAGAACTTTGGGCAACCACGTGCTGTCCCTTCTGCCACCAGTCGCTGTGCACAGCGTTCAGTCGAGATGGTTGTAGCTGCACTACAAGTCCCAGCCAGCAGCCGAGAGGAGGCAAAAAAAAGGTAGTTGTAGCCCTTAGAAGGACCGTTGGGTTCTTTGTGGGTGATTCCTGCCTAACCAAAATCTAAATTGAGGCCCTAACAGTGTGCAGCCAAGTTGGCGGTCGCTGCACTACAAGTCCCAGCCAGCAGCCAGGAGGAGGCAAAAAAAAAGGTCATTGTAGCCCTTAGAAGGACCGTTGGGTTCTTTGTGGATGATTCCTGCCTAACCACATTCTAATTGTACGCCCTAAAAGTGTGCAGCCAAGTTGGCGGTCGCTGCACTACAAGTCCCAGCCAGCAGCCAGGAGGAGGCAAAAAAAAGGTCATTGTAGCCCTTAGAAGGACCGTTGGGTTCTTTGTGGATGATTCCTGCCTAACCACATTCTAATTTTACGCCCTAAAAGTGTGCAGCCAAGATAGCGGTCGCTGCATTACAAGTCCCAGCCAGCAGCCTGGAGGAGACAAAAAAAAGGGCTGTTGGGTTCTTTGTGGGTGATTCCTGCCTAACCAACATCTAAATTCAGGCCCTAGCACTCTCCCTGACAGACAGCAGCTCTATCCCTAATCTCATGCAGGCGGCATCTGACGTTCACGGCCATTCCGTGTCATGGTAAAATTTTAATTGCTTCACCTGCTACCTCAGTCTCACTTGGTCACTCTGGGTTCACCGCCATGCTGTGTCAGGGTAAATTTTTGGGTGGTTCACCTGCTACCTCAATCTAACTTGGTCACCAAGCTGTCACCACGCTGTGTCAGGCTTATGCCTGTGTAGTGGGGCGGAGGATAGAACAGCAGTGCCAGCATGGGCAGTGGTATCACCTGCAGGCGGTGATGGACCTTCGTTGCACCTAGTTGAGTGCTTTACTGACATGTGATGGGCATCTGCCTTGCCCATCTTGGTCTGGGTCAGCACAATTGTCTTGAGGGTCACCTGCAGGCTGTTGCCCGAGAATTTGGGGTAATGGTGGGATTAGGCTGCCTCCGAGGCATCCATGCATGCTGCCCCTGCTGTTTCCTGTCCATTTCCGTGGTGTTTCCATCATTTTCTGAGGTTTCCAGGTTCTCCCCAGCCTTCCCTAGGCAGAGCCTTGGTCCCCTGCAAAAAATGCTCGAGTCTCCCTTTGACTTTAATGGGGTTCGTTACTCGAAACGAGCACCCGAGCATCGGGAAAAATTTGACTCGAATAACGAGCACCCGAAGCCACACCCCCTGGTGACACAACCTCTAAGCCATGCCATCTGGTTCTGCGAGCACGTCCGTAGCACAGAAGCACTCACTTTGTTCCCTCTCGCAGCACATGTTCGCTGGAGTACATTAGTGTATAAGGGGGAACGACTAATAATAATCTTTTAAAGTGTTCCCTGATTATTTTTACATGGTATTTATTGCACTAGGCACTTTGATACCATTAATTTGATTATGTACTATGTTCCCTCCCCTTTTCTTTATCAACTGATATACAGATGGGTTTGCACTATGCAAGAATGAATGTGACTGTTTAAGGGTGGGAACTATTCTACATACAATTCATTTTTGGGATTTACTTATAGACATGTGACATATATCGTGAGGTGCTTTGTATATGCTACTGCTGCTGATTTTATTTTGTGTATTTTTGCTTTACATGAAATTAGTAAATATATATATATATATATATATATATATATATATATATATATAGATAAATTATATGCTGTGCAATCTTGGTGTGTAGGCTATAGTAATGTGCACAGTGGTTACCCATTGGAGCCAGTATAGGTTGGTGGCACTGTACTACTATGTAAAGAGTTCCTAAGTACATACATCTGTTTGATCATCAAGCTAATTTCTGTATGTAAATCCTCAAGATGTTGTTTTCATTTCCAGATGACTCGAAGATAATGATCAATTCAACCTATATTTGCTTTTCAGCATTTTTGTTTATTTGGTTTATCTTCAGGATCTCACTTATTTGTTTAGTAGTTACTCTTTAAATTTACTTGATAATTTACCAACTTTTCCTTTTGAAGGATACGGTAGTGGCTCTTCAGGCTCTGGCCAAGTATGAGGAGGTGACGTTTTCTGATAAAGGAGACATGACAGTGGTGGTCAGTTCAAAGACGGAATTTCATGAACAGTTCCATGTGGACAAGAATAACCGTCTACTTCTCCAAAAGGCAACTCTGTCTAATGTTCCTGGAGACTACACTGTTACATCAACGGGGAGTGGTTGTGTCTTTGTTCAGGTGAGCAGAAAGATACTAAACTCAACCTGAATTGAAAAATTAGTGGTTCCTATTATTCCAGTCATCATGTGGTCTCTTGATCCCTGTTTCCACTCTAGAAAGTTGAACAAGAGTTAGAGAGGTGGTCTTTCCATATATGAGGGGCATATAAATTCTAGGCTGTTATAGGAGTGGACTGGCCATAGGCCTTACATCAAAATCTCCCTGTCCGCTGATGCTCAAGGGGCCACTTCTTAAGGTAGCTGGCCATGTACATAATGATTTCTTACTCTAAGCATTAATTAATGCTAGGATTATCAGATACTTATGCACCTGGGCAATGGCAAAAGGTGCCCTCCTAAACTCAACTGTATCATCATCCTCAGTTGATACAAGTGTCCTGTCCTCTCATGGGCTGTCTGCTCCTCTCTGGATTGATTTATTGGAAGTGGAAGGTCACCTTCCCATCCCATGCTTTCAATAAGTGGGATGTCTGTAAGTAGAACCTGTACCTTTAAGACATTTATAGCATATACTTTTAGTATTAATGTAGACCATGGGAGCCGACCCTGGATCAGAATATGGTTCTGCACCCCTTGTGTATTAGCTCAATATGGCCTAAAAGGTCAATACACTATAAAGGTATATCATACTTAGCTGCCCACAGAACATTATATACAGTGTTCTGCACCTGAATGTGAAGATCTGTTTCTTGATGGAAATTTGCTTTTTTAAATCACAGGCTGCATTAAGGTATAATATCCCTCCTCCGAAAGGTGAGGCCACCTTCTCTTTAAGTGTAAAATCATCTTCAAGAAGAGAATGTCTCGGGGATCCTGTGTCAAAATTTGAAATTCATATCACTGCCTCGTGAGTTTTCTTATGTGTGTTTTTTTTTTTTTTTTCTTCTTTTTTTTCTTCTTGTACTCTTTTACACCACGTATGGTAATTTCTAATCAGGACCAATCAATTCATCTATTCAAAATCTATAAAACAATCACACCTAACTACTAAATATTCTCAGTGTTCTCATTTTTTTTCTTATATTAACCAAAATGGATATAAATATATGAATGTACACGTCATATCTGATTTCTATTCTTACAGTTATACCGGTACTCGGGAGAAATCTAACATGGCTGTTATTGAAGTCAAGATGCTGTCAGGCTACATTCCGGTGAAGAGCACAGTAAGGAAAGTAAGTGACAGAATAAAGCACCTCTTTATACAGAACCAAATGATTACACCAGAGGTAAAGAACCAGAAGCACTACAGTGACTGTGAAACTACAACTTCCACCATACACACATGAAGTCAATGGAGCTTGCAGGAAGTTGTAGTTTTACAATGGCTGGCATGCCGCTCGTCGCTGAACCCTGGGTTGCACTGTAGTGTAGACTGCACTTGGAGCCTCCTCATTGTGAATATTTTTAGCCAAATATTTAAAAGTATAAGTGTATGAACAAGGGCATAACTATGGAGATGCAGAAGCAGCAGTCTTTCCCAGGCCTGGTTGCCTGAATGTGCCCAAAAGACCCCTGGAAAGAAAGTATTATAAATGGTACATGGTCAGAGGGGATTCCTGACCGTCAAATTACAAGAGCATTTACTTACACCTCTTGTGAGAGTATAAGAAAAGACAGAAAATACAGTTTAAGAAAAGAAGGAAAATACTTTACATTCTGTAATAATCTGGTAATCATAATATGGTACATACCTCATCCAAGTCCACCATCAAGGGTCTGCAGAAATCAGACTGACTTTAATCCTATAAAACAATCAGTTTCTTTCAATAAAAAAAGCTAAATCCTTTCTGAACAAAGTTCCCTCTGTGCAGAAATAATGCGGAACCCATATCAAATATTAATAGATTGTATTATTAAAGTATGTTCCTTCCACTGTAAAACCATTTGTAACACCATTTTTTTTCTTCACAGCTGGAACAAGACAAGTTGATAAAGAGAAGTGAAATCCAGACTGATCAGGTGACTTTGTACTTGGACCAGGTCTGTATCATTCATTATTGTATTTTATCTTTGATGCTGCTAGTTTGTTAAAGGCTAAGGCCTTTGGGTGGAGGGGGATTCATTTTCTAACTTAAATGCATGTATCTGTGGTGGAAAATTATTTTTGCAATAGAGTTTTATTTAAAAATTTTGATTTCTGCAGCGTCTGTAGCAGCTTCACATACATAGCAAGCTGTAGAGTGCCATCAACAATGAAAGGAGAGCTTGGCTTCAGCTTGATCTCCATCTCCTCCTTCTCCTCACCTCAGCAATCTTCTAAGCTAATTTATGACTGAATCAAAGATATCAATATCCTTTAAGGGGATTCTGTCAGCAGGATATTGGGTATAGAGATAATTACATCTCTATACCGGCCTTACTGCTGTGATTGTAAATATGTAAGTGTAATTGTTATTAGGGCAGTAGTTTACATAAAAAAGCGTTTTTATTAACATGTGAAATACCGGGATAAGGAGCCCAAGGGGAGGTCCTGCGAGCCGTTGGAGCCCGGGCACGCCGCAGATTTCGGAGCCCAGCACCGCCCTCCAGCTAATTATGCACGCCCCTTCAGCGCTGTCTTCTCCTCCGGCTGCGGCACAGACTCTTGTATGCACGGCGCATGCGCGAGATGCGCCGCAGCCGGGGGAGAAGACAGCGCTGAAGGGGCGTGTATTTTTTTTACACTTATTTATTTATTTTATACTTTTTTATAGTTCCCATAAGGAACTATAACAAGCAATCATTTGATTGCTTATCTCATAGACTCCAATGCATTAGCATTGGAGTCTATGAGGATCTTACTGCTTTCCTATGGAGCCCTATTACACAGAAGGGCTCCATAGGAAAGCCTATGCAGCAGCCTCCTGTCATTCGTTATGACAGGGGGAGCTGCAGACACGCTCCGGCTCCTCCGATCGCCACACAGGTGAGCCGGAGCAACATTGGTAGTGCGTGCTTCTAGTGTTTGTCGCGCTCGGGTGCCGAAGTCAGGATTGACTGCAGCATCCGAGGGGTTAAATGTCCGCAATCGGCATTACTTCCGGTCGTGGACATCAACCTCGGGTGACTGCTGTATAATTCAGAAGTTCAACCGTGGCCATGATGCCCGCTCTGCTCAGGAGCGGGTGCCATCTTTAAACACACACCCAGCACCATACTATTATGGTGCTGGGCACGAAGGGGTTAAGGTTACCTCTAAGAACACCAGAAATTCCTCTATGCTAAATAGACACAATAACTGGACTTTAGCTAATTTGTTAGGTTGTTCATTATTTCATTTTTTTAAAAGGGGGATTCTAAATCTATGGGTACTTTAGATTTATAGGAATGTCATCTCTCATGGGAATGTTATCTTACTCTAGATGGACAACAATGCAGTGAACCTCTCCTTCATGGTGGAACAGGACATTGTGGTGAAAGACCTAAAACCAGCTACAGTAAAAGTATACGATTACTATGAGACAGGTAAAACTCTCTTTTTTTCCTACCCTTTCAGCATAAGTGTAGCATTGCTTTACATTTCCTTTCAATTAACTTGACTGACCTACTGTATGTTTTTTAAGCGTATATGACTGTTGTAAATTTGACAATATACTGTAGATCGTAATGCTGCTACTTCTGTATTCCAGATGAACATGTTTCTGTGGACTACAACCACCCTTGCAGTAATGGTAAATGAATCTGCACTTATTTATAAATGATCTAATCTATAGGATCTTACAAATTTGTGTACAATAAATGACATTTTGCATGGCTGAACAAATTACACCAAGGTCCAGGTATGTGTCTACTCTTTCATTCAATGAGGGAATTTGTCTGAATCTGTTTTGCTTGGGTCTACCTTGGTTTACTTTGTGCCAACAGAATCTTTTTTTTTTTTAAGTCTCAGTAATACATCTCAAATGTAACTAGTTAACAAATCTAACCCACACCTACTTTTCAAAGTGCTGTAATTGCTATTTTACAAGTAGCCTCACAAAGCCTTACTTTAGCAACTTTTTGATTTCAGAATTCTGGAGTGCAGAGCTTTGATAAATTACCCCAATGTCCCTTTTACACGGTCTAATTATCAGGTTGATTATCTGGAACAGACTTTTTACAAACACTTGTTCCTAATAATTGACCTTTGTAAAGGTGCCTCCGTTTATCGAGTAAAAGCATCATTGATGTGCAGTGGTGTACCTGCAATAGAGGCAGACTACACAACTATTATGAGGCCTGTACAGAACTTGCTCTTCTCTTCCCCATTCGAAAACACTGCATTTTCACACAGCCACCACTAGGGGGAGCTCAATGCAAAGAGATTATATCCGCTTTCACGGTAGTTGTATTAATTCCTATTCACAGAGCTAACCCTAGTGGTGGCTGCAGGAAGCTAGCTTTGCGATAGAAGAGAAGGAGATTTATCACTGTATTTTTACCACATTTCTGGTGTAAATACATTGAAAAATATGGTGTTCAGAATTAGCTTTATATATTTGATGCACCTGTTCCACCTTTTCCTACATTAAAGTCATATAAAGTGGATGAAGCCAAAGACAAATCTTTTTTTTTTTTTTTTTTTTTTCACAATTGCACAATGGCACCCAAATTCACAATGGCACCCAAAATGATTATTTCTGAGCAGCAGATTGTCCTTTGTAAACAGAGATCTGTTGCCCTGAAACATGGATTCTCTATGTGGACAATCAATCACAATAGTGATCACTCCATACAGAGGAGTTGACAAGCAGCTCTAACCAGGCAAATATTGAGAATGAATGGTTTGTTCACTTTAATTGTCTGCTTAGTCAGTCCATATTAAAAAGCACTTTACCATATTAAAAGTATAGTGTGCTTATGTTACTATTCCTTTTATAACTTTTTCTCTGTTATTTGTTTGGCAGAAGAAAAGTCTAAAAATTCAAGATGAGACCTGTTTGCTGTGAATACTGCCTTAATACCTACATCCCAGCACAAGAAGCTAACATCCTGATAAAACAATAATGTTGTGATAGTAAAAATAAGAACACTAAATAAAATAACACTTGTCTCATATCATGTAAAAATGTGTTTACTTGCTCTAAGTGACCTCTGTTCAACTGGCTAGTACTCTATAGATTACTGAATAAAATAAATAAAAATATAATGCATTGTTAAAGTCATGTGTCTAATTTCAATTCAACCCCAGATATTATCAATATACATAGCCATTAGAGATGAGCGAATCCTAAAAGATTCGGGGATTCGGTATTCGGCCCGAATCCCACCGCGGGATTCGTGGATTCGGGCCGAATTACGAATCCCATTAAAGTCTATGGGAGACCCGAATCTTTTTGCAGGGGCCAAAGGTTCTGCACAGTCAAGTTTGCCCCAACATGTGAAAACCTCAGAAAATGATGGAAACACCTTGGAAATGCATAGGAAACACCAGGGGCAGCATGTAGGGATGCCTCTGAGGCTCCCTAAGGGCTCATTCAGACGTCCGTTTGGTGTTGTTCGTGTTTTGCGGATCCGCAATTTGCGGATCCGCAAAACACGGACAGCGGCCCATGTGCAGTCCGCAATTTGCAGAACGCACATGATAGAAATGCCTTTTCCTGTCCGTGGATCCGGACAAGAATAATACATGTTCTATTTTTTTCCGGACCCACGGAACGGAAGTGCGGATGCGGACGGCACACAGTGTGCCGTCCGCATCTTTTGCGGCCCCATTGACTGTGAATGGGTCCGCACCTGGTCCACACCCGGTCCGCAAATTGCGGATCGGATGCGGACGATTTTTGCGGACATGTGAATGAGGCCTGAGGCTGATGCTGCAGGTCCCTAACTTATGTAAATTTAGGTCACATGTCACTGCCAGCCAATCACTGCTGGGGAGGTATAGGGGCTGTTACATCACAGCAGGCGTTCCCACAGGCTTCCCTTTGATGCTGATTGGCTGAAAAAAACGGGCATTTCAAATTGGCAGTGACTCACGAATCTTCACGAATCCGCGCTGCCTCAGGATGCCGAGCCGAGCAGAAGCGGGCAAGATTCGTGCGAATCCCGAATCTTGCCGCTCCGGCTCGCTCATCACTAATAGCCATCAAAATCTATAGTGCTTTTTATAGTACAAACACAGTCAAGTCACATTATTAAGATCCTACTTAAGATTACCTACTTTCGACGTTGGCAGTGTGTAGCTAATGAAGGAGGTCACATGTGATGAACCAGTGGCAGTATTTCGGAAACTGCACAGATTGTTAACCGTTCACGTGTTCACGCTGCAGCACATGAACAGTTAGCAATCTGTGCAGTTAAGGCATAACCTAAGGCATATTGGGGTATAAGCAGATGAATGGTCACTGCATCTCTGCTAATGCATTGGCAGAAAAGGCTTAGATTTTCACAGCAGTTCAAATTGGACCTCTGCTGACATCTCAAAAGCTGATGCATATTTGGAATGGTATGGTTCTGAGGGGACTTGGGGGGGTTGCTATAAAGGAATATGGACACATGTATTATTCTGGGGAATATGTGATACGATGGATGAATGATGTACTGAGTTCATGGATTCTTATTGGGATGTATAGCCATGCAGAGAGTGGGGGGTGGTGGGGGGAGGTATGACATGCAATCATACATGTGCTGATGGTGGGACTGTTTTGTATGTTTTTCTTTGTATTTATGAAAAACTTTAATACAAATTATCTGATTCAAAAAAAGAACTTTAACTTCTGCTGGTTGGCAAAGTGTCAGACCAGAGAGCAAATACCCTGCAACCATTGCTAGAACACAAGCTGGTGGTAGTAATGTTGATGTTTGGGGAATGTTCTCATCACATCCTCTTGGCCTAGTCTTACATCTGCAGCCACCAGCCGCAGGGATATGTGAGTGATATGGTAGATAGGTTGTCACAGTGTACACGGTGTAGCCGGTGGTTTTACTCACGGTTAGTTGAATCTTCCCTGGGCAGTGTGCAGTTGTGTGGAGGGTGGACACGACTTCCCTCGGGGCACTCTCTTTACAATGGACTCCATGATGGTCAGTTGAGGTGCCCTTGATGTTAATTTCGACCGTGTCGGACGGCTGGGTCCTGGTTATTTTGTGACGCCAGTGTCTTTTTAGATAGGTAGACACACCCTTAGTTGGTAAATGATGAGGAGGCAGTTGTAAACTGAACAAAGGTGACTTTTACTTATTGCCTTGAAGTGATGGTATAAGTTCATAAAGTGCTGTAAGCCAACCTTTTTGGATGGTATTGTGAAGGCACAGTGGTGGTTAGTTAGGCTCTATGGCTTAGATCCTGTTACTCTTTCTCCTAGTGGGATCCTCTGTAGCTAGCCCTGGCTCTGGATAATAACAAGTACTTTTATACTAGCATTACTTGCAGAAAGACCCGGCTTCGCCTGGGTATATTTCATCTATTTATTTAATGTTTCTGTGTGTCGTTGCAGAGAGAAAGTCAATGCAGCTGACAGAAATTGATTTTTACCTTCATTTTTTCAATCCCTATTGGCTGCGGAGTGGGAGGGGGTGTGGTTTAATGGGACACCGGGGGGGACGTTAAGTCCTTCATTTCAGGAGAAAGTCATCCTCCCTCCCACCCCTGCAGCTGACAGAAGTTGATTTTTACCTTCATTTTTTTCAATCCCCGTTGGCTGCGGAGTGGGAGGGGGCGTGGCCTGACAGAGTCGGAGCGTGGTTTCGCGAGATCTGGGGCGGGGGTCAGAGTGGCATGAATTACAGGTCGATGACATGGTAATTTATGGGGACCCGCAATGGGTAGCAGTGGAAAAAAACATCTTTTATTAGTACTGAATGGTCGTAGTCTAAAATTAGTCAATTTCATCTACGATTTTTGTGTGTCGTTGCAGAGAGAAATTCACCCTCCCACCCCTGCAGCTGATTTTTTTTCAATCCCCGTTGCCTGCGGAGTGGGAGGGGGCGTGGCCTGGCAGAGTTGGGGGTGTGGATTATCAAGATGCTTCGAACGGTTGTAGTCTGAAATTAGTCTATTTCATCTAAAATTTTGTGTGTCATTGCAGAGAGAAATTCACCCTCCCACCCCTGCAGCTGACAGAAGTTTATTTTTCCCTTCATTCTTTTAATCCCTGTTGGCTGCGGAGTGGGAGGGGGCATGACCTGACAGAGTTGGGGGTGTGGCTTAGCAAAGCGCTTCACATAGGTGATTTAATCTATTTCATTTAATGTTTCTGTGTCGTTGCAGAATGGCTGCAGAGTGGGAGGGGGCATGGTCTGACAGAGTTGGGGGCGTGACTTTGCAAGACGATTCGAACAGTTGTAGTCTATAATTAGTCATTTTATTTACAATTTTTGTGTGTCGTTGCAGAGAGAAATTCACCCTTCCACCCCTGCAGCAAACAGAAGTTTATTTTTACCTTTATTTTTTCAATCCCCGTTGGCTGCGGAGTGGGAGGGGGCGTAACCTGACAGTCGGGGGCGTGGATTAGCAAGACGCTTCACATGGGTGTATTTAATCTATTTCATTTAATGTTTCTGTGTGTCGTTGCAGAAAGAAAGTCAACCTCCCACCCATCCCTGCAGCTGACAGAAGTTGATTTTTACCTTTATTTTTTCAATCAGATGTTGGCTGCGGAGTACATGGCCTTACAGAGTCGGGGCGTGGCTTAGCAAAGCGCTTCGCATAGGTGCATTTAATCTATTTCATTTAATGTTTCTGTGTGTCGTTGCAGAATGGCTGCGGAGTGAGAGGGGGTGTGGCCTGACAGAGACGGGGCGTGGCTTAGCAAAAGGCTTTGAACGGTTGTAGTCTATAATCAGTCTATTTCATCTAAAAATTTTGTGTGTTGTTGCAGAGAGAAATTCACCCTCCCACCCCTGCAGCAAACAGAAGTTTAATATTACCTTCATTTTTTAAATTCCCATTGGCTGTGGAGTGGGAGGGGGCGTGACCTGACAGAGTCAGGGGCGTGGATTAGCAAGACGCTTCGCATGGGTGTATTTAATCTATTTTATTTAAAGTTTGTGTGTGTTGTTGCAGAAAGAAAGTCAACCTCCGACCCATCCCTGCAGCTGACAGAAGTTGATTTTTACCTTTATTTTTTAAATCTCTGTTGGCTGCGGATTGAAAGGGGTGTGGCGTAACAGAGTCAGGGGTGTGGCTTAGTGAGACCTGGGGCGGGGTTTTAAGTACTTCTTTTAGGGTGGCCTGAATTAAAGGTCAATACCATGCTTATTTATGAGCCCACGCAATAGGCAGCAGTGGAGGAAAACATCTTTTATTACTACTGAACTGTAGTAATAGAAAAAAACATAAGTTATATTTATGGTAACCGGAATACCTTTAACAGTGTCAGTAAATAGAAATGGATGAGATCCTCAGCTGCTGATAATTACCTGGTTGTTATGGAAACCTGCCCTCCCTGTGTTCGCCTTTGCAGAGAATGGCAGTTGGAGTTTAAAACCAAAGCCCCCAGTTGTAATGTTGGCTAATGGAGATCATATTTTGGGAATTTCTCAGGAACGGTATGTCCTAGAGAGATGAGACCTGGTCTAAAACCTTCCCGGACACCTGATGTACCTGTGTGCCGAATTTGGTGAAAATCGGTCCAGTAGTTTGGTCGCGCATAGAGGACAGACAGACAGACAGACAGAAACTCATTTTTATATTAAGAGATTCTTGTATATAGTATGCTCTGAAGGGCAGGAATCACTACATCTGCTCCAGCAGGCTCCTGAATATAAGTGTTGGCTACACAAAGTGTAGGCCTAAAACAACTTCGTACCTGGGTTGCTGTATCAGTAGTCAGATGCCGGAGGCTTCTCTTGACCACGTGTGCTGGCAGAGTCCACAAAACCTGGAGAAGGCTAATCACCTCTGTCAGTCTTGCTTTCCAGTTAATGCTCAGGGTGCAAGTGGCTTGATTTGTAGCTTTCAACTAGATATCCTGACGTGGCCAATGTCATAGGGTATCGACAGCCTCAATAAGGGATTCTTCCACTCTCCTCCTGTACAATTTCTTGGTTCCTCTTAACTAAACACACTTCACTGTCCTCTTTTCCTCCTCTGTCTCTTCTCACATCTCTCCTTGCTTCTCTGTTCTGACTAATCTGGCACTTGTTCTCCTCACACTAATTTCCTGTTGCTGGGCCTTATATAGAAGGCAGACCAGCACCATCTAGTGGTGTAAAAATACAACTACCTCTCCCAGCCAAAAAGGTTTTACAGCACATTCACATTAATTCACAAATATATAACAATAAAATGGCATCATATATAAGATATGACATGGCTATTTAAACATTTTGGAGTGTCCCCTTTTACACACTTTAGTGGGACACTACACATCCATCCTTACACCCATACAGTACAGGCTGATTGTGTAACACCCCAGAGTGGTGTTACCACTCCTACTCCCCACTACTGTCTTTTATGGGCTAAGACAATGTAATCTATGCATTTTATTCCAGATCCTACACACTGTGTATACCTAATAATGTTATGCAACTGGTATACATGTAATGTACCTGGTGTACCAGCAGGTGGCATCAAACAAGGCAGAGCTGTAGTTTCTCAGAATGGACCTTTTCATACCATTCTGACCCCCCTCTGGAGAGGAGTGGGTGATTTCCACTTCCTGCAGGAAGGGTGGGGATCCAGTTAGAATTAGTTTAGAGCAGTACCCCTGCTAGGGGAATGTGTGCAGGGGCACATCTCTGTTGGACGTGCCCATGCCAGCCAGAGCACCTTCAGCTCTGCTGGCCAGCGAGGCAGAAGTATGAAGCAACAGAAGCCAGGAGGTAGTTCCCTGGTCCAATCTAAGTCCAACCAAGGAGAAAAGTGCAGCCTTTCAAAGTTATCCAAGTTTAGAAAAAGCTTGTCAGCACAGCAGTGAGCAACAGAATTAGAGCTGAAGTGTTAGCCAGTTACATGCTAAAACCTGCTGGGACCAAGACAAAGCCACAGGATTGTTGTTTGAATGCAAGTTTACTCATGTAAAGCTGCGTTGGAATTCACCTCAAGGTCTGGACTAATTTATTCCTTTATCCCTCAATTATTCCCCCATTTGTTGCTTTGGAGCACAATCCTGGGGTCCAGCTGTATCCAGGTTGGAGCACCGTGACACACCATAAAGAGACATTTTAGGCCACAGTTATACCACTCGGCATTCCTACACCTTGGAGGCTTCTTCTACAATAGAATAGGGCCCTGGGGGGAGGCCGCCCGTTGCAAATGTCTTCCCTAAGGTGGATGGGATCTTCCAGAAAGACAATACAACATGTCACACAGCTAGAAATGTTTGACATTGATTGGAAGATCATAACCAAGACTTCCAACTATTATCCTTATCTTCTAATTTCCCAGACTTTAACTCAATTGAGTATTTTTGGGACCACCTTGGTCATCGTGTTTGGATCCTCCCCAATACCCCCTCCAGCAGCTGTGGGATGCACTGCAGCCAGCATGCCTCCAAATGCTTGTGACAACCTACCTTACTGCCATAGAGGGGCCTTAATGTGGTTGCCCCATCTCACCACTTCCATAATAAGATGGGACTAAGCGCCAACCTCTAGTGGCCAGGCTACTGAAAACTGCTGAACGGACCAGCTGTGAAAGGGAGCAAGATAAATACAGTAGCATAGCAGAACATGCTATCCTGCTTCTGAAGTTTCGGAGTTACTGTATGGAAGCAGCGTAACTTCTTCTGAAAAAGCTAGTTACATAGCTCCCATTCACTGCAATTGGAGCTACTGAAAAAGCAGAGCCCAGCCCGCTTAGCAGTTTCTGCAGCCTGCTTGGCAGTTTCTGTAAGACTGGCTACCTAGGGTTGGCACTTAGCCTCAACTTGCTGTGGAAATGATGCTATTGGACAATCCCTTTAAGTTATTGTTACTCGGGGGCATAAGAAACTGCTAAGCGGGCTGGGCTCTGCTTTTTCAGTAGCTCCAATTGCAGTGAATGGGAGCTATGTAACTACTATAGGTGAGTGGTATTACTACTGAGGACACTTACTCTTACTAGTGGGGGCTCTATATGGGGACCTTATTACTACTGGAGCATTGCTTATTACTTTTGGGGGCTCTATGAGGGTATTATTAGTATCAGGGGTGCTATGTAGTACTTTATCACTACTGTCAGAGCTTTAAAATGTTCAGTTACTACTGTGAGCATTCTCAACTTGGTATGAAAATGACTAGAGATGAGCAAATTTGTTCAAAAATTCAATTTGGTCAGTTTGCCAAATTAATTTTTTTTTAATTTTTATTTAATACTAATTTATTTTTGGCAAATTGCGTAAAAAATCAGCTATTTCCTGGCTGCAGAGAGCCTGTATAGTGGAGTAGAACACTGTGCCTTGCAGAAACATGCATAGGGAGTCTGCTGTGTTAGTGAAAAAATACTGTGAGTCAGTTTGACAAGCAGGCGTCGCTCTTATAATCTCCAGGCATAAGAAGAACCGTGGCACTCAATGTCTTCAATTAAAGTGGGTTTATTCACCAAATAAGCGACGTTAGTGCTGCTTCCACGTGCGGCATCTGTGCTGCGCACGGCGCCTGCGTGCCGTCAAATGGGAAATGACGTGGACGTGACGTGCACACTACTTACTATTTGGATAAATACCTCAGTGGAGCACTTGCGATTTGTCTTGAAATGGAGTCACCAAACAGTGTGTTATACACCAAGGAACAAATATTGCATATTCTTCAGGGAAGTGAGGGAGAAGGAGCCGTCCTAAATAAACCTACTGTTAAACTGAGATGTGAAAATGAGAAAAAGCAATTGATCAATGCGGAATTACACCTGTCTATGCTACGAAAATATTACAAAGTCGGCCGTATCCCCTTAAGAACCCACCTCAGACCGATCCTTTTTCCTGATAACCCAGACTTCTATGAGAAATTTGAATTTATCGCGAATAGGTTCTCTATGGACATGATGTTGCTCAATATGGAGTTCCTACAAAAAGATTCACTGGACATTAATAGAAGGATTCAAGACTATGAATCCCAGCTTAAAGCTATGTTAAATGAACAGGACTTTAATTCCCTATCCGAACAGGTTGCTGGGGATCTACAAAAATATCGCATTACCATAGAAACCACGAAGAGACAGAAATGGATTTGTGACCAAGAGGACTACAAGAAAGGGGGCATCTATAAGAATGGACCACCAACTAACATAAGGCCAAGACCAAATAGACAACGGAAAAAACAAGAGGACCCAGAACAGACATCACGGACACCGAATCATCTGGAGAACAAAGTAGTAAGAAGGGGCTGATGGAAACACCGAAGGAGCAGGAACACAGTCTGGAAACACCAGGATCACGAGGTCAAAGAAGTCCCCGGCAGGGAATCGGAATTGTACTCCGAGACAAACAGCACAGAACAGACAAGGACAACTATGAGAGACGACACTTCACTAGTGGTAAATATTTTTTCTTATGAACTTACCGAAAAGGAGTTAGAACTCCTTAGTAGGGGTCTGTCCTTCTGTCCAGGTGAACTGGTTTGAAAATGAAATAGACCTGCATATGTTCTTTAGACGTATTAAATTGAAAATTTTCTTTAATGAACTACAACAGCCAAGGACTATGGGACCTCCAGTAGAAGGGTTAACTAAGGATATGTCTAAAACGTTTGAAAGAAGTTGGCCTCTATAACAAAAGTGACTTCCAGCCTCCAGTTAACCATAAGGCGGTAGATACCTTTATTTCATTGGTTAAATCTGGAATCATGGACATCAGGAGACATATATCTCCGGTAGCCCAGATCTCTAACTTCAGTATGGAGGAATAGTTGGCCTTGACTAACCTTAGTAAGAGAAAGGAACTGACAATAAGGGAGGGGAAAAAGGGGGAGCGGTGGTAGTAGTGGACACGGACAAATATACCTCTGAAATCTGCAGACAACTAGAAGACATAGAGGTATATGAGCCTCTAGAGAGGGATCCTAAGTTTGAGATTATCCGAAAAATGTAACTATTGTCGGACAATGCATTTGCAAACCATTTAATAGATGAGAAACTCCATGACTACCTCATTCCACAACATCCAGTAACCCCCATCCTCTACATATTGCCGAAAATACTCAAAAACCTTCAAAACCCCCCAGGACGCCCCATAGTCTCGGGTATAGATTCTGTTTTTGAACATGCAGCTATTTATCTAGACAAAGTCCTCAGACCATGTGCAGTAAAAGCCAGCTCCTTTGTACAGGACACAACTGACTTTCTTACTAAACTACATGATATTGACTTTGCTGAGGGTGACACTTTGGTTTCCTTTGATGTAACCAGCCTATACACAAGCATTAACCATGACCTAGGACTGGAGGCAGTCAAATGGGCACTAACACATTCTGACTTTACGGAAGAAATACAATGTTTTCTGCTGGATTTACTGGAGATCCTATTGACATGTAACTACTTTATGTTTGGTGATTCTTTCTATGTGCAACGGTGGGGCACTGCAATGGGGTCAAACATAGCCCCAACGTATGCTAATATTTATATGGCATGTTTTGAGGAAATCCATATATATCCTTCCACTCTCTTCCAATATGTGAGAGGGTGGATGAGATATATCGATGACATATTCCTCATATGGAAGGGATCTGAGCATTTGCTACAGGAATTCCACATTTACATTAATGGCATACACCAGGACTTAAAATTTTTGTTTGTGTCGTCTCATGAATCCCTACAGTTTATTGACGTCCTAATATATGTTGAGAATGGCGCTTTGATGACAGATCTGTTTGTCAAACCCACAGACCGCAACACACTGGTTTGATAGCGCACATCCTAGGAAAATGTTGGAATCACTTCCCTATAGTCAATTACTGAGAACAAGACGTATAGTGTCAGATGAAAGTTTAATTGATGAGAGACTATTGACTATGGGACGTAGATTCGAGGAAAGAAAATACCCAAGAAACCTTATTGACAGACACAGGACAAGGGCTAGATGACAAACCAGAATACTACTCCTGACTTCAGTGAAACAGAACAAGAAAGAAAACAGAATTCCATTTGTCTCCACATATACAAAAATGAGTAGACAAATTACAGGTATTTTGAATCAAAATTGGCATATTTTGTCACAGTCTTTTCCTGATATAGTGGAATTCCAGGTACCACCACTTATGTCATACAGGAGATCCAAAAATCTTGTGAATAGATTAATACGAGCGGACATAGTCCAACCTGCTAAACAGATGACCCAAAGAAAAGGATGCTAACCTTGTTTAGGGTGCTGTAACTGCAACAGCATCATCAAGGGCAGTACTTTTACACATCCACGTACCGGTAAGCAATACCAGATTAATGGGTTTTATACTTGCAACTCTGATTTTGTTATATACGTGCTACAATGCCCGTATGGGTTGTATTATGTGGGAGAAACCACCCAACCTTTCAAAAACAGACTTAACCAACTCAGGTACTCGATCCGCAAACTTTTTTCCAAAAAGCAGGATGATACACTGCCGCAAGAACTGGAACAACCAGTCCCGGAACATTTCTTAAGATTTAAACATAACCTGGCGCATCTCAGGTTCCGAATAATTGATGGAATTCCCCCCAAAGAAGGGGAGGGGATCGAGAACGACTTCTGAAAAAATTGGAACTGAAATGGATTTTTGAGCTGGACACTCTAGAGCCCAGAGGCCTAAATAGGGAATTTAGGATTGGCTCCCTCTTTTAGATGACAACTTATAGGGCTACACAATGAGCCCCTTCCCGATTGGACTATGTGTTTTATAGATTTATATGTTGTAACTTTAAGCAGTGAACCCGACTTAGGTCGAGAATTTTGTTATATTGTTATGTGATATGGGATACTCGATGAACTAAACCTTTCTCCTTTATCTTTTCACCACAGTGGGGACCAGATCTCAAAAAAGTGCCTTCAAAAGAAAATGCCAGCTTGACGTAGGACTGCCCCGGTGATGAGAATTGGTACATGTTGGACTCTGGTAAATCTAGAGATTTTATACCTATCATTTAAGCGGATTTAGGCTGTCTGTACTAGCACTTGAGCAGTGGTTTGTGTCTCTGGGTAGGGTCCTGAAAAGAGTTCCTGTGAGTATGCCGGATCTGAATCCATATTTTCCATGGCGGGGGGCAGGCTGGGGGGAAGGAGGTTGAGCTGGAGGAGCCCGAGGTCTACTCCCTTGGCTAGCATGGGTGGACTGCGTGGAAGACTGGGTGTTGGATAAATTACTGGACGCATTGTCCGCTATCCACGTCATCACCTGTTTGCACTGTTGTGGTTTTAATAGTGGTGTACCACGTGAACCAGTAAGTTGCGAGATGAAGCTAGGGAGCGAAACTCTGCGGCGTTCCACTGCTCCCTCATCAGCATGTACAGTGTCACCCTACCCAGGACCATGGCCTCGGCACCCTACACTACTTGAACGCCCACGCCCTCGTCCTCGACCCTTAGCCCTTGGGTTCATCATTTTGTATCTTCATCAAACTGTTGAGTTTATATCTGAGGCCAAATCCGTATTAAGTAGACAGTAGAATTACTATCTGAGGCAAAAAAATGTAGTCTTTAGACTCCAGCTATTGCACCGCAAACCACTCAATTTTGCACTGGACTGTAGTTTATATAACTGAGAATAAAATGTATTCTCTAAACTGCGGCTAGTGTATCGCACACCTCACAATTGTTCACTGGACTGTAGTTTATATAATTGAGTGAAAAAAACGTATTCTCTAGACTGCGGCTAGTGTATCGCACACCTCACAATTGTTCACTGGACTGTAGTTTATATAATTGAGTGAAAAAAACGTATTCTCTAGACTGCGGCTAGTGTATCGCACACCTCACAATTGTTCACTGGACTGTAGTTTATATAATTGAGTAAAAAAATTGTATTCTCTAGACTTCGGCTAGTGTATCGCACACCTCTCAATTGTTCACTGTACTGTAGTTTATATAATTGAGTGAAAAAAACGTATTCTCTAGACTGCGGCTAGTGTATCGCACACCTCACAATTGTTCACTGGACTGTAGTTTATATAATTGAGTGAAAAAAACGTATTCTCTAGACTGCGGCTAGTGTATCACACACCTCACAATTGTTCACTGGACTGTAGTTTATATAATTGAGTGAAAAAAATGTATTCTCTAGACTGCGGCTAGTGTATCGCACACCTCACAATTGTTCACTGGACTGTAGTTTATATAATTGAGTGAAAAAACGTATTCTCTAGACTGTGGCTAGTGTATCGCACACCTCACAATTGTTCACTGGACTGTAGTTTATATAATTTAATGAAAAAAACGTATTCTCTAGACTGCGGCTAGTGTATCGCACACCTCACAATTGTTCACTGTACTGTCGTTTATATAATTGAGTGAAAAAAACGTATTCTCTAGACTGCGGCTAGTGTATCGCACACCTCACAATTGTTCACTGGACTGTAGTTTATATAATTGAGTAAAAAAAATTATTCTCTAGACTGTGGCTAGTGTATCGCACACCTCACAATTGTTCACTGGACTGTAGTTTATATAATTGAGTGAAAAAACGTATTCTCTAGACTGTGGCTAGTGTATCGCACACTTCACAATTGTTCACTGAACTGTAGTTTATATAATTGAATGAAAAAAACATATTCTCTAGACTGTGGCTAGAGTATCGCACACCTCACAATTGTTCACTGGACTGTAGTTTATATAATTGAGTGAAAAAAACTTATTCTCTAGACTGCGGCTAGTGTATCGCACACCTCACAATTGTTCACTGGACTGTAGTTTATATAATTGAGTGAAAAAACGTATTCTCTAGACTGCGGCTAGTGTATTGCACACCTCACAATTGTTCACTGGACTGTAGTTTATATAATTGAGTGAAAAAAATTATTCTCTAGACTGCGGCTAGTGTATCGCACACCTCACAATTGTTCACTGGACTGTAGTTTATATAATTGAGTGAAAAAAACGTATTCTCTAGACTGCGGCTAGTGTATCGCACATCTCACAATTGTTCACTGGACTGTAGTTTATATAATTGAGTGAAAAACATATTCTCTAGACTGCAGCTAGTGTATCACACACCTCACAATTGTTCACTGGACTGTAGTTTATATAATTGAGTGAAAAAAGTATTCTCTAGACTGCGGCTAGTGTACCGCACACCTCACAATTGTTCACTGGAATGTAGTTTATATAATTGAGTGAAAAAATTATTCTCTAGACTGCGGCTAGTGTATCGCACACCTCACAATTGTTCACTGGACTGTAGTTTATATAATTGAGTGAAAAAAACGTATTCTCTAGACTGCGGCTAGTGTATCGCACACCTCACAATTGTTCACTGGACTGTAGTTTATATAATTGAGTGAAAAAACGTATTCTCTAGACTGCAGCTAGTGTATCACACACCTCACAATTGTTCACTGGACTGTAGTTTATATAATTGAGTGAAAAAAACGTATTCTCTAGACTGCGACTAGTGTAACGCACACCTCACAATTGTTCACTGGACTGTACTTTATATAATTGAGTGAAAAAAACGTATTCTCTAGACTGTGGCTAGTGTATCGCACACCTCACAATTGTTCACTGGACTGTAGTTTATATAATTGAGTGAAAAAAGTATTCTCTAGACTGCGGCTAGTTGACCGCACACCTCACAATTGTTCACTGGAATGTAGTTTATATAATTGAGTGAAAAAATATTATTCTCTAGACTGCGGCTAGTGTATCACACACCTCACAATTGTTCACTGGACTGTAGTTTATATAATTGAGTGAAAAAAACGTATTCTCTAGACTGTGGCTAGTGTATCGCACACCTCACAATTGTTCACTGGACTGTAGTTTATATAATTGAGTGAAAAAACTTATTCTCTAGACTGTGGCTAGAGTATCGCACACCTCACAATTGTTCACTGGACTGTAGTTTATATAATTGAGTGAAAAAAACGTATTCTCTAGACTGCGGCTAGTGTATCGCACACCTCACAATTGTTCACTGGACTGTAGTTTATATAATTGAGTGAAAAAAAATATTCTCTATACTGCGGCTAGTGTATCGCACACCTCACAATTGTTCACTGGACTGTAGTTTATATAATTGAGTGAAAAAAACGTATTCTCTAGACTGCGGCTAGTGTATCGCACAACCTCACAATTGTTCACTGGACTGTAGTTTATATAATTGAGTGAAAAAAATTATTCTCTAGACTGCGGCTAGTGTATCGCACACCTCACAATTGTTCACTGGACTGTAGTTTATATAATTGAGTGAAAAAAACGTATTCTCTAGACTGCGGCTAGTGTATCGCACACCTCACAATTGTTCACTGGACTGTAGTTTATATAATTGAGTGAAAAAATTATTCTCTAGACTGCGGCTAGTGTATCGCACACCTCACAATTGTTCACTGGACTGTAGTTTATATAATTGAGTGAAAAAAACGTATTCTCTAGACTGCGGCTAGTGTATCGCACACCTCACAATTGTTCACTGGACTGTAGTTTATATAATTGAGTGAAAAAAACGTATTCTCTAGACTGCGGCTAGTGTATCGCACACCTCACAATTGTTCACTGGACTGTAGTTTATATAATTGAGTGAAAAAAACGTATTCTCTAGACTGCGGCTAGTGTATCGCACACCTCACAATTGTTCACTGGACTGTAGTTTATATAATTGAGTGAAAAAAACGTATTCTCTAGACTGCGGCTAGTGTATCGCACACCTCACAATTGTTCACTGGACTGTAGTTTATATAATTGAGTGAAAAAAAATTATTCTCTAGACTGTGGCTAGTGTATCGCACACCTCACAATTGTTCACTGGACTGTAGTTTATATAATTGAGTGAAAAAAACGTATTCTCTAGACTGTGGCTAGTGTATCGCACACCTCACAATTGTTCACTGGACTGTAGTTTATATAATTGAGTGAAAAAAACGTATTCTCTAGACTGCGGCTAGTGTATCGCACACCTCACAATTGTTCACTGGACTGTAGTTTATATAATTGAGTGAAAAAAACTATTCTCTAGACTGCGGCTAGTGTATCGCACACCTCACAATTGTTCACTGGACTGTAGTTTATATAATTGAGTGAAAAAAACGTATTCTCTAGACTGTGGCTAGTGTATCGCACACCTCACAATTGTTCACTGGACTGTAGTTTATATAATTGAGTGAAAAAAGTATTCTCTAGACTGCGGCTAGTGTATCGCACACCTCACAATTGTTCACTGGACTGTAGTTTATATAATTGAGTGAAAAAAATTATTCTCTAGACTGCGGCTAGTGTATCGCACACCTCACAATTGTTCACTGGACTGTAGTTTATATAATTGAGTGAAAAAACGTATTCTCTAGACTGCGGCTAGTGTATCACACACCTCACAATTGTTCACTGGACTGTAGTTTATATAATTGAGTGTAAAAAACGTATTCTCTAGACTGCGCTAGTGTAACGCACACCTCACAATTGTTCACTGGACTGTAGTTTATATAATTGAGTGAAAAAAACGTATTCTCTAGACTGTGGCTAGTGTATCGCACACCTCACAATTGTTCACTGGACTGTAGTTTATATAATTGAGTGAAAAAAGTATTCTCTAGACTGCGGCTAGTGTATCGCACACCTCACAATTGTTCACTGGACTGTAGTTTATATAATTGAGTGAAAAAATTATTCTCTAGACTGCGGCTAGTGTATCGCACACCTCACAATTGTTCACTGGACTGTAGTTTATATAATTGAGTGAAAAAAACGTATTCTCTAGACTGCGGCTAGTGTATCGCACACCTCACAATTGTTCACTGGACTGTAGTTTATATAATTGAGTGAAAAAAACGTATTCTCTAGACTGTGGCTAGTGTATCGCACACCTCACAATTGTTCACTGGACTGTAGTTTATATAATTGAGTGAAAAAAACGTATTCTCTAGACTGTGGCTAGTGTATCGCACACCTCACAATTGTTCACTGGACTGTAGTTTATATAATTGAGTGAAAAAAACGTATTCTCTAGACTGCGGCTAGTGTATCGCACACCTCACAATTGTTCACTGGACTGTAGTTTATATAATTGAGTGAAAAAAAATTATTCTCTAGACTGTGGCTAGTGTATCGCACACCTCACAATTGTTCACTGGACTGTAGTTTATATAATTGAGTGAAAAAAACGTATTCTCTAGACTGTGGCTAGTGTATCGCACACCTCACAATTGTTCACTGGACTGTAGTTTATATAATTGAGTGAAAAAAAACGTATTCTCTAGACTGTGGCTAGTGTATCGCACACCTCACAATTGTTCACTGGACTGTAGTTTATATAATTGAGTGAAAAAAACTTATTCTCTAGACTGCGGCTAGTGTATCGCACACCTCACAATTGTTCACTGGACTGTAGTTTATATAATTGAGTGAAAAAAACGTATTCTCTAGACTGCGGCTAGTGTATCGCACACCTCACAATTGTTCACTGGACTGTAGTTTATATAATTGAGTGAAAAAAATTATTCTCTAGACTGCGGCTAGTGTATCGCACACCTCACAATTGTTCACTGGACTGTAGTTTATATAATTGAGTGAAAAAAACGTATTCTCTAGACTGCGGCTAGTGTATCGCACACCTCACAATTGTTCACTGGACTGTAGTTTATATAATTGAGTGAAAAAAACGTATTCTCTAGACTGCAGCTAGTGTATCACACACCTCACAATTGTTCACTGGACTGTAGTTTATATAATTGAGTGAAAAAAACGTATTCTCTAGACTGCGACTAGTGTATCGCACACCTCACAATTGTTCACTGGACTGTAGTTTATATAATTGAGTGAAAAAAACGTATTCTGTAGACTGTGGCTAGTGTATCGCACACCTCACAATTGTTCACTGGACTGTAGTTTATATAATTGAGTGAAAAAACGTATTCTGTAGACTGTGGCTAGTGTATCGCACACCTCACAATTGTTCACTGGACTGTAGTTTATATAATTGAGTGAAAAAAACTTATTCTCTAGACTGCGGCTAGTTGACCGCACACCTCACAATTGTTCACTGGAATGTAGTTTATATAATTGAGTGAAAAAATTATTCTCTAGACTGCGGCTAGTGTACCGCACACCTCACAATTGTTCACTGGACTGTAGTTTATATAATTGAGTGAAAAAAACGTATTCTCTAGACTGCGGCTAGTGTATCGCACACCTCACAATTGTTCACTGGACTGTAGTTTATATAATTGAGTGAAAAAAACGTATTCTCTAGACTGTGGCTAGTGTATCGCACACCTCACAATTGTTCACTGGACTGTAGTTTATATAATTGAGTGAAAAAAAGTATTCTCTAGACTGCGGCTAGTTGATCGCACACCTCACAATTGTTCACTGGACTGTAGTTTATATAATTGAGTGAAAAAAATTATTCTCTAGACTGCGGCTAGTGTATCACACACCTCACAATTGTTCACTGGACTGTAGTTTATATAATTGAGTGAAAAAAACGTATTCTCTAGACTGCGGCTAGTGTATCGCACACCTCACAATTGTTCACTGGACTGTAGTTTATATAATTGAGTGAAAAAAAACGTATTCTCTAGACTGTGGCTAGTGTATCGCACACCTCACAATTGTTCACTGGACTGTAGTTTATATAATTGAGTGAAAAAAAACGTATTCTCTAGACTGCGGCTAGTGTATCGCACACCTCACAATTGTTCACTGGACTGTAGTTTATATAATTGAGTGAAAAAAACGTATTCTCTAGACTGCGGCTAGTGTATCGCACACCTCACAATTGTTCACTGGACTGTAGTTTATATAATTGAGTGAAAAAAATTATTCTCTAGACTGCGGCTAGTGTATCGCACACCTCACAATTGTTCACTGGACTGTAGTTTATATAATTGAGTGAAAAAAACGTATTCTCTAGACTGTGGCTAGTGTATCGCACACCTCACAATTGTTCACTGGACTGTAGTTTATATAATTGAGTGAAAAAAGTATTCTCTAGACTGCGGCTAGTGTATCGCACACCTCACAATTGTTCACTGGACTGTAGTTTATATAATTGAGTGAAAAAAATTATTCTCTAGACTGCGGCTAGTGTATCGCACACCTCACAATTGTTCACTGGACTGTAGTTTATATAATTGAGTGAAAAAAACGTATTCTCTAGACTGTGGCTAGTGTATCGCACACCTCACAATTGTTCACTGGACTGTAGTTTATATAATTGAGTGAAAAAAAGTATTCTCTAGACTGCGGCTAGTGTATCGCACACCTCACAATTGTTCACTGGACTGTAGTTTATATAATTGAGTGAAAAAATTATTCTCTAGACTGCGGCTAGTGTATCACACACCTCACAATTGTTCACTGGACTGTAGTTTATATAATTGAGTGAAAAAACGTATTCTCTAGACTGCGGCTAGTGTATCGCACACCTCACAATTGTTCACTGGACTGTAGTTTATATAATTGAGTGAAAAAAACGTATTCTCTAGACTGTGGCTAGTGTATCGCACACCTCACAATTGTTCACTGGACTGTAGTTTATATAATTGAGTGAAAAAAACGTATTCTCTAGACTGCGGCTAGTGTATCGCACACCTCACAATTGTTCACTGGACTGTAGTTTATATAATTGAGTGAAAAAAACGTATTCTCTAGACTGCGGCTAGTGTATCGCACACCTCACAATTGTTCACTGGACTGTAGTTTATATAATTGAGTGAAAAAAATTATTCTCTAGACTGCGGCTAGTGTATCGCACACCTCACAATTGTTCACTGGACTGTAGTTTATATAATTGAGTGAAAAAAACGTATTCTCTAGACTGTGGCTAGTGTATCGCACACCTCACAATTGTTCACTGGACTGTAGTTTATATAATTGAGTGAAAAAAACGTATTCTCTAGACTGTGGCTAGTGTATCGCACACCTCACAATTGTTCACTGGACTGTAGTTTATATAATTGAGTGAAAAAAACTTATTCTCTAGACTGCGGCTAGTGTATCGCACACCTCACAATTGTTCACTGGACTGTAGTTTATATAATTGAGTGAAAAAAACGTATTCTCTAGACTGCGGCTAGTGTATCGCACACCTCACAATTGTTCACTGGACTGTAGTTTATATAATTGAGTGAAAAAAATTATTCTCTAGACTGCGGCTAGTGTATCGCACACCTCACAATTGTTCACTGGACTGTAGTTTATATAATTGAGTGAAAAAACGTATTCTCTAGACTGCGGCTAGTGTATCGCACACCTCACAATTGTTCACTGGACTGTAGTTTATATAATTGAGTGAAAAAAACGTATTCTCTAGACTGCGGCTAGTGTATCGCACACCTCACAATTGTTCACTGGACTGTAGTTTATATAATTGAGTGAAAAAAACGTATTCTCTAGACTGCGGCTAGTGTATCGCACACCTCACAATTGTTCACTGGACTGTAGTTTATATAATTGAGTGAAAAAAACGTATTCTCTAGACTGCGGCTAGTGTATCGCACACCTCACAATTGTTCACTGGACTGTAGTTTATATAATTGAGTGAAAAAACGTATTCTCTAGACTGCGGCTAGTGTATCGCACACCTCACAATTGTTCACTGGACTGTAGTTTATATAATTGAGTGAAAAAATTATTCTCTAGACTGCGGCTAGTGTATCGCACACCTCACAATTGTTCACTGGACTGTAGTTTATATAATTGAGTGAAAAAAACGTATTCTCTAGACTGCGGCTAGTGTATCGCACACCTCACAATTGTTCACTGGACTGTAGTTTATATAATTGAGTGAAAAAAACGTATTCTCTAGACTGCGGCTAGTGTATCGCACACCTCACAATTGTTCACTGGACTGTAGTTTATATAATTGAGTGAAAAAAACGTATTCTCTAGACTGCGGCTAGTGTATCGCACACCTCACAATTGTTCACTGGACTGTAGTTTATATAATTGAGTGAAAAAAACGTATTCTGTAGACTGCGGCTAGTGTATCGCACACCTCACAATTGTTCACTGGACTGTAGTTTATATAATTGAGTGAAAAAAACGTATTCTCTAGACTGCGGCTAGTGTATCGCACACCTCACAATTGTTCACTGGACTGTAGTTTATATAATTGAGTGAAAAAACGTATTCTCTAGACTGCGGCTAGTGTATCGCACACCTCACAATTGTTCACTGGACTGTAGTTTATATAATTGAGTGAAAAAAATTATTCTCTAGACTGCGGCTAGTGTATCGCACACCTCACAATTGTTCACTGGACTGTAGTTTATATAATTGAGTGAAAAAAACGTATTCTCTAGACTGCGGCTAGTGTATCGCACACCTCACAATTGTTCACTGGACTGTAGTTTATATAATTGAGTGAAAAAAACGTATTCTCTAGACTGCGGCTAGTGTATCGCACACCTCACAATTGTTCACTGGACTGTAGTTTATATAATTGAGTGAAAAAAAACGTATTCTCTAGACTGCGGCTAGTGTATCGCACACCTCACAATTGTTCACTGGACTGTAGTTTATATAATTGAGTGAAAAAAGTATTCTCTAGACTGCGGCTAGTTGACCGCACACCTCACAATTGTTCACTGGAATGTAGTTTATATAATTGAGTGAAAAAAATTATTCTCTAGACTGCGGCTAGTGTATCACACACCTCACAATTGTTCACTGGACTGTAGTTTATATAATTGAGTGAAAAAAACGTATTCTCTAGACTGTGGCTAGTGTATCGCACACTTCACAATTGTTCACTGGACTGTAGTTTATATAATTGAGTGAAAAAAACGTATTCTCTAGACTGTGGCTAGTGTATCGCACACCTCACAATTGTTCACTGGACTGTAGTTTATATAATTGAGTGAAAAAAACATATTCTCTATACTGCGGCTAGTGTATCGCACACCTCACAATTGTTCACTGGACTGTAGTTTATATAATTGAGTGAAAAAAAACGTATTCTCTAGACTGCGGCTAGTGTATCGCACAACCTCACAATTGTTCACTGGACTGTAGTTTATATAATTAAGTGAAAAAAATTATTCTCTAGACTGCGGCTAGTGTATCGCACACCTCACAATTGTTCACTGGACTGTAGTTTATATAATTGAGTGAAAAAAAAGTATTCTCTAGACTGCGGCTAGTGGATCGCACACCTCACAATTGTTCACTGGACTGTAGTTTATATAATTGAGTGAAAAAAATTATTCTCTAGACTGCGGCTAGTGTATCACACACCTCACAATTGTTCACTGGACTGTAGTTTATATAATTGAGTGAAAAAAACGTATTCTCTAGACTGGGCTAGTGTATCGCACACCTCACAATTGTTCACTGGACTGTAGTTTATATAATTGAGTTAAAAAAACTTTTCTCTAGACTGTGGCTAGTGTATCGCACACCTCACAATTGTTCACTGGACTGTAGTTTATATAACTGAGTGAAAAAAAGTATTCTCTAGACTGCGGCTAGTGGACCGCACACCTCACAATTGTTCACTGGACTGTAGTTTATATAATTGAGTGAAAAAAATTATTCTCTAGACTGCGGCTAGTGTATCGCACACCTCACAATTGTTCACTGGACTGTAGTTTATATAATTGAGTGAAAAAAATGTATGCTCTAGACTGCGGCTAGTGTATCGCACACCTCACAATTGTTCACTGGACTGTAGTTTATATAATTGAGTGAAAAAACGTATTCTCTAGACTGTGGCTAGTGTATCGCACACCTCACAATTGTTCACTGGACTGTAGTTTATATAATTGAGTGAAAAAAACTTATTCTCTAGACTGCGGCTAGTGTATCGCACACCTCACAATTGTTCACTGGACTGTAGTTTATATAATTGAGTGAAAAAACGTATTCTCTAGACTGCGGCTAGTGTATCGCACACCTCACAATTGTTCACTGGACTGTAGTTTATATAATTGAGTGAAAAAAACGTATTCTCTAGACTGCGGCTAGTGTATCGCACACCTCACAATTGTTCACTGGACTGTAGTTTATATAATTGAGTGAAAAAAACGTATTCTCTAGACTGTGGCTAGTGTATCGCACACTTCACAATTGTTCACTGGACTGTAGTTTATATAATTGAGTGAAAAAAACGTATTCTCTAGACTGTGGCTAGTGTATCGCACACCTCACAATTGTTCACTGGACTGTAGTTTATATAATTGAGTGAAAAAAACGTATTCTCTAGACTGCGGCTAGTGTATCGCACACCTCACAATTGTTCACTGGACTGTAGTTTATATAATTGAGTGAAAAAAACGTATTCTCTAGACTGCGGCTAGTGTATCGCACACCTCACAATTGTTCACTGGACTGTAGTTTATATAATTGAGTGAAAAAAACGTATTCTCTAGACTGCGGCTAGTGTATCGCACACCTCACAATTGTTCACTGGACTGTAGTTTATATAATTGAGTGAAAAAAAACGTATTCTCTAGACTGCGGCTAGTGTATCGCACACCTCACAATTGTTCACTGGACTGTAGTTTATATAATTGAGTGAAAAAAATATTCTCTAGACTGCGGCTAGTGTATCGCACACCTCACAATTGTTCACTGGACTGTAGTTTATATAATTGAGTGAAAAAAACTATTCTCTAGACTGAGGCTAGTGTATCACACACCTCACAATTGTTCACTGGACTGTAGTTTATATAATTGAGTGAAAAAACATATTCTCTAGACTGTGGCTAGTGTATCGCACACCTCACAATTGTTCACTGGACTGTAGTTAATATAATTGAGTGAAAAAAAGTATTCTCTAGACTGCGGCTAGTGTATCGCACACCTCACAATTGTTCACTGGACTGTAGTTTATATAATTGAGTGAAAAAAGTATTCTCTAGACTGCGGCTAGTGGACCGCACACCTCACAATTGTTCACTGGACTGTAGTTTATATAATTGATTGAAAAAAATTATTCTCTAGACTGCGGCTAGTGTATCACACACCTCACAATTGTTCACTGGACTGTAGTTTATATAATTGAGTGAAAAAAACGTATGCTCTAGACTGCGGCTAGTGTATCGCACACCTCACAATTGTTCACTGGACTGTAGTTTATATAATTGAGTGAAAAAAACTTATTCTCTAGACTGCGGCTAGTGTATCGCACACCTCACAATTGTCCACTGGACTGTAGTTTATATAATTGAGTGAAAAAAACGTATTCTCTAGACTGCAGCTAGTGTATTGCACACCTCACAATTGTTCACTGGACTGTAGTTTATATAATTGAGTGAAAAAACGTAATCTCTAGACTGCGGCTAGTGTATCGCACACCTCACAATTGTTCACTGGACTGTACAGTCATGGCCAAAAGTTTTGAGAATGACACAAATATTATATTTTCACATGATCTGCTGCCCTCTGGTTTTTATGTGTGTTTGTCAGATGTTTTTATCACATGCAGAAATGTAACTGCAATCATATTATGAGTAACAAAAGCTTATATTGACAGTTAAAATGAGTTAATGCAGCAAGTCAATATTTGCAGTGTTGACCCTTCTTCTTCAGGACCTCTGCAATTCTCCCTGGCATGCTCTCAATCAACTTCTGGTCCAAATCCTGACTGATAGCTGTCCATTCTTGCACAATCAATGCTTGCATTTTGTCAGAATTTGTAGGTTTTTGTTTGTCCACCCGTCTCTTGATGATTGACCACAAGTTCTCAATGGGATTAAGATCTGGGGAGTTTCCAGGCCATGGACCCAAAATCTCTATGTTTTGTTCCCTGAGCCATTTAGTTATCACCTTTCTTTATGGCAAGGTGCTCCATCATGCTGTAAAAGGCATTGTTGATCGCCAAACTGCTCTTGGACGGTTGGGAGAAGTTGCTGTCGGAGGACATTCTGGTACTATTCTTTATTCATGGCTGTGTTTTTAGGCAAGACTGTGAGAGAGCCGATTCCCTTGGCTGAGAAGCAACCCCACACATGAATGGTTTCAGGATGCTTTACAGTTGGCATGAGACAAGACTGGTGGTAGCGCTCACCTCGTCTTCTCCGAATAAGCTGTTTTCCAGATGTCCCAAACAATCGAAAAGGGGATTCATCAGAGAAAATGACTTTACCCCAGTCCTCAGCAGTCCACTCCCTGTACCTTTTGCAAAATATCAGTCTGTCCCTGATGTTTTTTTCTGGAGAGAAGTGGCTTCTTTGCTGCCCTCCTTGAGACCAGGCCTTGCTCCAAGAATCACACCTGCCTGCTGCCATTCCTGAGCAAGCTCTGCACTGCTGGTAGCCCGATCCCGCAGCTGAAACACTTTTAAGAGACGGTCCTGGCGCTTGCTGGTCTTTCTTGGGCGCCCTGGAGCCTTTTTGGCAACAATGGAACCTCTCTCCTTGAAGTTCTTGATGATGCGATAGATTGTTGACTGAGTTGCAATCTTTCTAGCTGCGATAACTCTTCCCTATTAGGCCATTTTTGTGCAGTGCAATGATGACTG
>ONZH01002964.1:0-35522 GCA_900303285.1 Rhinella marina
TAACCAATCCGTTGAGCAATATCTCAGATGTTATGTTTCTGATAACCAGCATGTGTGGGCCAGATTCCTGTCTCTGGCTGAATTTGCAATTAATAATCGTGTTAATTCATCCTCTGGGATGTCGCCGTTTTTCTGCAATATGGGTTTTCATCCACGCTTTGGCTCCTGTTCCCCATCTGCGTCGGTTGTCCCAGAGGTCAATGATTTTTCTCAAGAACTGTGCACAGTTTGGGCACAGGTTCAGTCGAACCTGGAAAAGGCCCAAGGAGTTCAAAAAGCTAAGGCTGATAGAAAACGTTCTAAGGGTGTGAATTTTAAGGTTGGGGATAAGGTATGGTTATCGACTAAAAATCTCATGAGGGTACCATCCTACAAGTTTGCACTTCGCTTCATTGGTCCTTACAGGATCACCAAGGTGATCAATCCGGTTTCTTTTAGGTTATGTTTACCCGACTCCCTTCGTGTTCATAATGTTTTTCATGTGTCTTTGCTCAAACGTTATGTTGCTCCCGTTGGTCCTGAGGAACAGTCTCCTCCTCCGGTTGAGGTAGCAGGACAAATGGAGCATGAGATTGCCAGAATTGTGGATGTGAGAAGGGTCCGGAATTCCTTCCAGTACCTCATACATTGGAAGGGGTTCGGTCCTGAGGACAGGTCTTGGGTACCGTTGACAGGATGCATGCAGACTCGCTCATCCGAAAGTTCCATCTGCAGCATCCCGATAAGCCTGCTCCCGCTGGTAAGGGTCCGATGGCCCCTCGTGAAGGGGGGGGGGTACTGTCACGCGAGGTCGGCGTCGCGCTCCCTCTGCACGACATCGCCGGACCTCTCCGCCCCCCTAGAGACGAGCAATAGGGAATTGAAGTGCTGGTCTTGTCAGCCAGCACTTCATGAGTTAATTCTCTGTTTGGGTTTAGCCATGTGGTGCTGATCACACCACATGGCTACTTTACATATTGTTTGGACAGCTTGCTCCGCCTCAGGTCATGTGATGCTGGCCACATCACATGATCCTGGGCGGGCTATTTAAAGATGGCAACTGCCTCACTCAGATGCCTGTGATTAGTCTTCTGAGATCAGTGCTGTGTGTTGGACCTTGCTGTTGATTATTGGTATATTGGATTTTGGCTTCGGACTACGCTTTTGTGATTCCCCTCGGTATTTGACGTGACCTCCTGTTCTTGACTTGGCTTGCTGACTATTCTGCTATTGTGTTTGTTCTGTCTGTGTTCGTCTTTCCCTGTTCCCTTCCCTTCCCTGTGCACGTACTCAGCATAGGGACTGTCTCCAAGTTACGGTTTTGCCGCCTAGGGCATCTACTGTAAGTAGGCAAGGAAAGAGGTGGGGTTCAGACAGGGCACACTATCCCTTGTTTCCCTGTCGTGACAGTCCCACTACAGAAGGCAGGGATGGTTTTTCGCCGTCCCTGCCCTCCCCGTCACTCTATCTATCTCTGTCTATTTTTACCGGACATGCCCTCTTTGTGGGACCTAAAATAATGATCCAGCCAGGATTTATAAGTTACCAAAAATATCCTGTATTCTGAAGGGGAGGAGTGGCGGTTGGAGGCACTATATTCTGCTACAGTGCAAGAGCTGAAGGACCTGTGAGAGAAGAATTGGCAAGGATCTATGATGTCAGCGTCATATGATCCTTGCAGGCGGGGAATAGTTCAGCAGGGGAGATGAGAACTGGTAAGGACCTGTGATGATGTCACCATCATGTGATTATTGCAGGCGGGAGCAGAGCTCAGCAGTGTTGAGGAGAAATGGTAAGGACAAGGTTGTCTCACTTCAGCAAAGAGCATTTATTATGTAGAGGAAGTTAATACAAGCCACGTACTAATGTATTGTGATTGTCCATATTGCTTCCTTTGCTGGCTGGTTTCATTTTTCCATCACATTATACACTGCTTGTTTCCATGGTTATAAACCACCTTTCAATCCATCAGTGGTGGTCTTGCTTGGACACTATAGGAAAAAGCACTAACCTACTAGCCTATGTGCACTCCCATGGTGCCGGTCACCAGAGAGGCCAGTGCTTTTTCCTATAGTGTGCAAGAACGACCACCGCTGCTGGATTGCAGGGTGGTTGTAACCATGGAAACAATCGGTGTATAATGTGATGGAAAAATTAAACCAGCCAGCAAAGGAAGCAATATGGAGAATCACAATACATTAGTAAGTGCCTTGTTTTGACTTTGTCTACATGATAAATGCCACTTGCTGAAGGGAGACAACCCCTTTAAGATGATGTCACCGTCGTATGAACAGTGCACGCAGGGGCGGAGTTCGGCAGTGGAGAAGTGGTGAGACTGGGAAACCTTGTTGTAGTCCTCTCCTCTTATACTCCCTCTCTAAATTGTCCTCTAGTATACCCTAAATAATGGTGTGGACAGTCTGGGACTTGTAGCCCATTCCCACTTTGCACCCTCTCTGAATTGTCCTCTGAAATCCCATAATAACAGCCTGGATATGTTGGGAGTTGTAGTTCTCTCCTCTTATACGCCTTCTCTGAATTGTCCTCTGATGTTCCATAACAACATCCTGGACATGCTAAGAGTTCTAGTCCTCTCTTCTTATACTCCCTCTCTGAATTTTCCTTTGATATTCCATAATAATGGCCTGGCCAGGAAAAGGGAGTGTTTTGAATCTCTAACATTTTTATTTCTATCTGTTTTTCTTATACTGTTTGTACTTTTTTTTCTTGTTTAATCTCTCTAGGGGACTAGAGCCATTGATCGTGTTATTACTTGTACAATACACTGCAATACTCCTGAAGGCCTTGAGGAACATATTGATCCATCAGAAGAACAGAAAAATAAAGAAAAAAAAAAGATCCTGTAAAAAGACAGAGCCTGTTTCATCTGAGATGGAAATTTGAGCCATTTCCATCTCAGATGAAATTTTTTAGACAGAAAAAAGTCCAGCATGCAAAAATGATGGCGATGTGAACTCTCCCTAACCGTGTCTAACTGTTCAGATGCCACTGCCCTATTGGCCATGGCATCTAAGGGGTTAAATACCCTGGGAAAAGAGTTATCCCCAATCCTGGCCACTGTAGGCAGGAGACAGCTGTGACACACCGGGCTCCCTGTCCATGGAGTGGGCTCAGGTCATACACCCATTTGTGCCCTATTATGTATAATACAGTTACATCATAGTTTATTGAGGTGTTAATCGTATGTACAAACTGTCCTACATGAGACGACCTCTAGGGCAGAAGTTTAGAACCAGAATGAATACTCAAATTCATACAATAAAAGGAAAAGGAGGTATCTACTTCTGACCACCACATCACGGACATGAAATACCTCTTACATGCCACATCTAAGTGGTTAGATTCAACCCCCTACATGATGCAATTACTTTATTCCAAGCAGTTGTCATGGCAGTCGGAGGCCAAATAAAGCCCCGGGTATTATCATTTTAGTACTCTTATTATACCCTGGCAGAGGCAGGGCTTAATACGTAGGTTAACAGTTAAAGGCCAATACACTGACATACAGGAGTATTATAGTAGTGTATTCTACAAACAAATAAAAAAAAACTATTAAGAAAATACAAAGATTACGGTAATTTAAAAAAAAAACCCTCTCTATATTTATGATATAAAATACAAGTGCATCTCAATAAATTAGAATATCATCAAAAAGTTGTTTCTTTTTCAGTAATTCAGTTCAAAAAGTGAAACATCTAATATATAAAGCTGAGTGTATGTGTGTATGTATGTCCGCTAAAGAATTCCGCACCGTCGCACCTACAATCACGAAATTTGGCACACAGGTATATCAGGTTTTAGAACGGGTCTCAGCTCTCCAGGACATACTATTCTGACTCAACAACCTGGTTGTAAGCATGGGGTTTATAGATAGACTGTATCTGTGCTTGAACCAGTACTCACACCAAGTCACATATTGTCAGATAGCGTCAACTCCATTGTAGAGGCACTGTAGGAAGATTTCAGGTTTATTTAGTGCAGAAATCTTGTAAAAATGCTGGTTACAACTGTGTGAAAAGGATATAATGAACCAGGGTAGCAGGAACATACAGATCACATGCTCTTCTAACATGAAAATGGCTGCTAACATGAGGGAGAGGGGAGGAGTTATAACAGTGCAGCTAGAGAACAGGGAGACAGGAGGGACAAAAACAAAAGGCAAAGCAGAATTAACACATATATGTCAATACATGAATAGAAACATGTCCGGGGACATGACACGTACCGTTCCTGAGATATTTCCAATAAATGCATTAGCCAATAGAAGCCTGGTCACATGACCCTTATCAGCCAATAGAAGCTCACAGGCAGTTAGTCTCCACACACACATCAGGTTTCTACATCAGGTATAACAACACAGCCAGAGCCAGTTCACTGCTGTAGGTCTGCTTTAAAGGGGCAGAGCGCTGTGGATGACACTGTTAAAGGCGTATTCCGGTTACCATAAATATAACTTATGTTTTAGACTAATTCATCATCAATCATTACCTCATATAATGTAAATTTCACATATTTACTGTTTAGTAGTAATAAAATATGTTTTCTTCCACTGCTACCTACCTTCCTCCTAAATTACTATGGCATCGACCTGTAATTCAGGCCACCTTCAAAAGAAGGATTTAAAAGCCCCACCCCCAGGTCCCACTAACTCACGCCCCTGACTCAGTCAGGCCACGCCCCTTCCACGCAGCATTTGACTGGGATTTAAAAAATGAATTTAAAAATCAACTTCTGTCAGCTGCAGGGGAGGGAGGGAGGGTGACTTTCTCCCTGCAGCTCATGCTTAGACTGCACAGTGATGCTGTCTGAGCGTGAGCTGTTCAAAAGGACATCCCTATGTCCATCCAGGCCCTGCGCATGACAGAGGACAGGGAGTCTGAAAGCCAGACTGTCCAGCCTCCCCCCAATGTGAACCCGTGCCACTGGTCCCCATGTTGCCACACCCCTAAACACGAGGCCATGCCCACTAATTCCGTGAAGACACGGAGGAGAAGCTGCGTGAGCTACCGAAAGGGTGGACATCCCTGTGTCTGTCCAGGCCCTGCGCTGGACAGTGGACAGGGAGTCTGAAAGCCAGACTGTCCAGCCTAAAACCGGACCTCTGGCCACCCTAGGGGCAGGCTGATGTTAGGGTGGCCAGATGTCCAGCTTTAGGCTGGACAGTCCAGTTTTCTGGCTCCCTTTTCTCCGTCCGGCGCAGTGCCTGAACGGATGCAGGGATGTCTACCCTTTCAGTAGCTCACGCTCAGACAGCTTCTCCTCCGTGTCTTCACAGAGCCAGGGGGCGTGGCCTCATGTTTAGCGGTGTGGCTTTATGGGAACCGGGGGTGCTGCTTCACGTTTGGGGGAATGGCCGGTGAGGTCCGGCTTTCTGGGGTGAAGACAGTGGCCACCCTAGCTGCTGTGGAGGACAGGGGTGGATGTTTCTGTTAAGGGGCGGGCTGCTGTGGAGGTCACTCTCGATATTTTTTAACGACACACACACAAACATTAAATGAAATAGATTAAATATACTCGGGCGAAGCCGGGTCCTTCAGCTAGTATATTATATAGAGTCATTACAAACAGAGTGAACTTTTTCAAGTATTTATTCCTGTTAATGTTGATGATTATGGCTTACAGCCAAGGAAAAGGACCTTGATTTCCAAATGAAATGCAAAATTTACTTTCATCTGAGAACAACACCTTTGACCACTGAGCAAGAGTCCAGTTCTTCTTCTCCTTGGCCCAGGTAAGACGCTTTTGGCGTTGCCTATTGGTCATGAGTGGCTTGACACATGGAATGTGACACTTGTAGCCCATGTCCTGGATACGTCTGGTGGCTCTTGAAGCACTGACCCCAGCAGCAGTCCACTCCTTGTGAATCTCCCCCAAATTTAGGAAAGGCCTCTACTTAAAGGGGTTGTCCGGGTTCAGAGAAGAACCCGGACATACCTGCAATTTCACCCAGGCAGCCCGCCTGAAGAGGGCATCGGAGCAACCTATGCTCTGATGCCCTCCTTTGCCCTGCGCTAATTAGCGCAGGGCAAAGGAATTTAGCCAGGTTCCGGTGACGTACCGGTCCCTGCCGGGCAGAGGCTTCCGCCCGGCAGTGAGCCGGTGACGTCATCGGCGCTGATGGACGGGCTTTAGCGCTGCCTAGCCAGTAAAACGGCTAGGGCAGCGCTAAAGCCGGCCCATTAAGGCCGGTGACGTCACCGAACTCACTGCCGGGCGGAAGTACCCGCCCGGCAGCGAGTATTTATAAACAAAAGAGACCTTGCCCTGCGCGATCTAGCGCAGGGCAAGGGGGGGGCATCGGAGCATGAGATGCTCCGATGTCCTCTTCAGGCGGGCTGCCTGGGTGAAATTGCAGGTATGTCCGGGTTCTTCTCTGAACCCGGACAACCCCTTTAACAATCGTATCAAGGCTGCGGTTCTCCCTGTTGCTTGTGCTCCTTTTTCTACCACCCTTTTTCCTTCCACTCAACTGTCCATTAATATGCTTGATGATATTCTAATTTATTGAGATGCACTTGTATATGAAAAATGAAAAACACAATTGAAAACATCAAAAATGTCTAATATATTAGACTATCACATTATTTATCTTACACTTTGAATGCCATAAAATAAATCCACAATAACAGAGTTGCTGTGTTTTGGTTATTTTGCGTCACAAAAAAACAGAATAAAGAATCATCAAAAAGTCATATGTACCCCAAAATGGTACTAATAAATCTACAGCCCGTCCTGCAAAAAAAATCCAATGATGGATAAACATAAAAGTTATGAATGGCAAAATATGGAAAGAAGTTTTTCCATTTCTTAAGAGTAGTAAAATATAAAAAAAAACTATATAAGGCCCCATTCACTGTACGGCGGCGGCCTCTGGGGCAGCACAGGCGTCTGAATGGGGCCTAAATCTGGTATTGCTGCAGTTGTACTGACCCACGGAAAACATTTCTCATTTAATATGGAACATTAAAGGGATTGTCCACTTTTTATTAAGTGATGGCCTATTCTCAGGATAGGCTATCACTAGTTGTTCAGTGGGGATCCAAACCACCCTGCACCCCCACTGATCAGGTCATCAGCAAGATTGCAGGGTATCAGATCCTTGCCAATCAGCTATTGATATCCCACCCTCTTAAAAAAAGGTGGACAACCCCTTTAAACATTAAATGGTGCAATTTGTATTAAAAATACAACCCATATGGCTTAGTCGATGGAAAAATAAACTGCTCCAGTAATTGCTGATACCACAGTTTAGGTTAGGTTCATATCATCGTTTTGCTTTCCATTCTTCTGATCCGTTATTCAGTTATTAGGATTAGTTATGCTTATTTTGCATCTGTTTTAGCCATTTCCGTCTGAGATCCGTTATTTTAAATGGGAAAAAGTTCTCAGCAAAGCATTGTTTTTTTTTCCCATCTAAAATAACGGATTTTAGATGGACAGAAGAACAGAAAACGGAACAGTGATGTGAACTTGGCCTAACTTCTCTTCTCATACTGGTAGTTCTGCTTTACACCACTTGTCTCATTTACCACACTGTTCCTATAAAGTTGTGTGTATAAATATGTGACTCCTCAGATTTTGTATCCAGGGTTACGACCACTTGCAATCCAGCAGTGGTGGCCATTCTTACACACTATAGGAAAAAGCACCAGCCTACGTGCACTCCCGTGGTCCCAACCACCAGGAAGGATGGCTACTTTTCCTATAGTGTGCAAGCACGACCGCCACTGCTGGATTGCAGGGTGGTCTTAACCCCTAGAAACAAACAGTGTATAATGTGATAGAAAAATGAATCCAGCCAGCAAAGGAAGCAATATGGACAATCACAATACATTAGTAAGTGCCTTGTATTAACTTTGTATACATGATAAACGCCATTGGCTGATATGGGACAATCCCTTTAAGACAGTGACAATAATGTTACTGCTTTACTGCAGTTCAGTTTTGGGAACTAGTTCATACCTCCTCTTCAAAATGCTGATCGGCAGGGGTCTCGGGTGTCAGATAGGTCATCAATATCGCTGCACAACCCCTTTAAGTGGAGATACACTTTAAAGTAGCGATCCAGGCTTGTATTTAGAATTTGTTCTGTGACCCCACTAGCCAGATTGTGGTGAATCAGATTTATAGGATTGCCCTCCCCACACTGTGGCCCGGCACATTTTATAGAATGTTTTGTTTTTTTGGTTTTTTTTAGGTTGTAGCATGTTGCTATGTGAATTGGAAATTTCCCATGTTCTACAGTGATTGTGGCTGAAGGTTCGTCTGCAGGGGTACACATAAAAATGGGACCCCATTGCAAAAGTAAAAACTGGGCCCCTGCCATCACCGCACACAAAGACGAAGTCAGCAAATCAGTAACAAAGTGAGTGATTATAGAGTCATACACTTTAGTGTCCTCCATAGCACCCTAAGGTTTCCATCTATGTACTTACCTCCAAGCTCCAGCAGACAGCCATAGTACTACTCCTGATAGTCCTAGGTGGAGCAGGGAGATATCAGACATGGTTCACAGATGCCACAGAACCGCGCTGCACCTCAGCCTTCCCTCAAGTCCTGGTGGGATTAATTGAAGTTGTGGGTGGGCAGCAGCTCCAAAAACTCTAAGGTGCAGCCACAGTCCTCTGCTTATTGGTCTCATTGGACTTGTGACATCAGCACTGCAGAGAAGTAAGGCATACAGTACATGGGACAGCATATACTGTACGCCTTATATTATCTTTCAATTGTTTAAAGGAGTTATTCACATTTAATGACCTTTTCTACTGACCCAACAGCATAGCCAAACCCAGTGCTAAGTGGTAATCATACTAACCCGACCCCCGCCGCTGGGTTCAGGCTCCATTGCTGCCCGTTGTCTCTGCATCTCCCAGGTCTACCCACGTCAACACTCAGTTTCATGTCAGCTCATGTGACAGCTGAAGCCAATGACTGGTCGCAGTGGTGACACCCATGCTTCACTTGACTCAGTGACAAGACGCATGGCTGACTTGTGACCACAGGTCACCAGCGGGTCCGGGTCACTAAAGGCATTAGATTAAGCTGTTTGGCTGTAAGGATGTATGTAGGATGGTTTCTGTTCTTTTTTTTTTTTCATAATTATCTCTAAATTGCAACATTTTTTCAAAAACCATTGTGGTTTTTTTGCAATTATGAAAATCCAAATTAAGCACCCAAACAGAGCTCTGTGGGGGCAAAAGTGCAAAAGTTTAGTCACTCCTCGTCACAATTACTGTTACTGTGAAAAGTTACGCAAGTTGAAGATGAATTGATCTCCAAAGGGCATTAAGATAAAGATGACACATTCCCTTTGTATTTTAAGCAAAAGAATTTAGTTTTATTTTTATCTTTTACATCTTTAAAATAACAAAAAAAGGAAAAGGGCCTGAAGCAAGACTGGGCACCCTGCATGGTTAGTATCTAGTAGCACCTCCTTTGGTAAATATCACAGCGTATAAAAGCTTTTTGTAGCCGGCCAAGAGTCTTCCAATTCTTGTTTGAGGGATTTTCATCCATTTTTTCTTGCAGAGGTCTTCCAGTTATGTGGGATTCCTGGGCGGTCCTGCATGCACTGCTCTTTGAGCTCTATCCACATATTTTCAATGATGTTCATATCAGGGGACTGTGAGGGCCATGGTAAAACCTTCAGCTTGCACCTTTTGAGGTAGTTTCAAGTTGCCATTTCTTCGTTTGAAATGTAATTAAGAAATGGCAGTTAACACGAACAGTGGAGGTCAAGAGAAGGTCTGAAAGCTACTCAAAGGATTGCTAGAAAGAAAAATCAGAACCCGCGATTGACTGCAAAAGACCGCTAGGAAGATTAAGTAGAATCTAGATTTGTGGTACAGTGTTCTACTGTTCAGCGACACCTGCACAAATATGGCCCTCATGAAAGAGTGATCAGAAGAAAACCTCTACTGCGTCCTCTCCACAAAATTCAGCATCAGAACTTTGCTCAAAAACATCTAAACAAGCCTGATGCATTTTGGAAAGAAGTTCTGTGGACCAATGAGATTAAAATAGAACTTTTTGGCCACAATGAGCAAATGTATGTTTGGAGAAAAAGGGCACAGAATTACATGAAAACAACACCTCTCCAACCGTTAATCATGGGGGTGGATCAATCATGCTTTGGGGTTGTATTGCAGCCAGTGGCACGGAGAACATTTCACAGGTAGAGGGAGGAATGGATTCAATGAAATTCCAGCAAATTCTGGAAGAAAACATAACACCAACTGTAAAAATTCTGAAGTTGAAAAGAGGATGGCTTCTACAAATGGATAATGGGGGTGCATTATTACTATTGGGGGCACTATCAAGGGAACTGTTTGCTGTGTACTCTTATTTTTGAAGGCACTGTGGCAATAATTACTGAAGGGATATTATCTGTGTGCATTGGGGAGCACAGCTGGCACAATATTGTGGATAACAGCAGAATAACATTATGGGGGCACCAGGATGGGGAGTTTGTGTTGAGAAGGTGGAGAGTATGATGATAAAGTGAGGAACCTAAGATGTCTGCACGCTCTGCAGAGATTAAACATATCTGGCAGAAGTCATCATGGTGGTCTTGGCCAAATGGAGAATATGAGGAAAGAGAATGTCTACACTCAGTCTCCTGTGAGTTCTCTGGTGAAACAGACATGTTTTGATGTCTTCTCGTGTATGTTTGGCAACGCAGAACTTAATTATTGTGTCCTCCTTATGTGTGGGTGGGGCATATGTTCACAGACAGCTATATTCCCTCTTAGCAACTCATTGGAGCAACATTCAACTTCAACTTTTACGAATAGGCTGAAACTGAGAAACAGAAAGAAAATGTGCTTACTATTGTTCACCGGTATGTGGCAATAGGCTCTAACACATTACAACACAAAGCTATACAAACACAAATGTGCATAAAAGACAAGTTACATACAGCATATCAGTGTGCAGGAACATACAATCCTACAATGCTAAATAATAACCTCAACATACCAGCGATGCCACTTTAGGTGTGGGTGAAGAGGATGATTACAGATGCTGCTTGTCCATCAATGGTAGTGTCTAAACTTCATGCACCATAAGGACCTTCTGTCAACAAATGGTCATGTGACATTGGAAACCCCAATCCCAAAGTGACCATTCACCTCACTGTTATCATCTATAGGGTTACTTTATTATTTTCATATTATATTACTAATCTTTATTATGGGATGTAAATATATCCCTGCTGGTTCATCCGGTGCCTGCTTCAAATCCACCTGACTTTAGTCACATGACCATGTCACATAACAAGGTCCTTGCGGCACATGGAGTTAAGACGCAATCGCAATAGATCTTAGAAAAGATGGCTGCTGTGAGCTGACTTGATATCACACAGGTCATAGATAATGGATACAGTGGCTCTCAACGAACATACAAATAATTAAATGCTGGCTAGCTAGAAACTAGATGGAGCGATAACCGGAATACTGAATACAAGTACAGTAAATATACACATAACAGAAACGCTCAAAGGCATAACAATATATGAAAAAGTAATATCCATCCAGCAAGTAACATTTATCTTAGGCGCAATAATTTGGCATATGTGCGTTGGTGCCCCTGGATCATTTGAGACACTAGCAATGTCCCCTGCTGTCCCCAGTGTTTCTTTAGCTAGAGAAAAAGTAGTTGATGAAAAGTCAGGTTAGTGGTAAGAACCTTCCAAACTTCTGGAGGGTTTTCTCCTATAAATTCCGCAGATGTTCCTGATGTATGTCATCAAATAGGCCTACCTTAGCATGCATTGTCCATAAGCTTGTTAAAAAGTCATATACGCTGTGCAGCTGAAAAAAAAGTATACTGATATGTAAGTTGAACTGTTATGTCATTGTTGCAGCGAATGCACCAACATTACATTTATATTATATATATACACAGGTTATTATATCTCCCTGACAGCTCAGAAGAGTCATGTACCCAGGCCTGGTTGTTGAGGGGCCTGTACACAAAAACCACACTGAATTCTGTTGAACCACAAGGGTTTCATTGGGAAATGCTCTGGATATGATTTGTGTTGCACTGTAATGTGTGAACCATTGGTTGAAGTTAAAGGGGTTATCTCATGACTAATTTAAAAAATAAAAATCAGACATCATATAGTACATGACAATCTCTTTGTAACAAAGCTAGAACCAACCCTGTACCTCACATGGATCCAGAGATCTTCCCATTCATTGCTCTGCAAGATTTATATCAAGCTGACAGCTCAAGGGGAGTGTCTTTTCTGCTGCAGATAAGGGTGTGTGTCTCAGCTCTCCCTATCACAGCTCAGGAGGCGTGTCTCAGCTCTCCCTATCACAGCTCAGGAGGCGTGTCTCAGCTCTCCCTATCACAGCTCAGGAGACAGCTGAAGGATGAAACTGAGCATGTGCGGCCTTCTCAGTGATCAGGTCATTGCTCTGCAAGATTTATATCAAGCTGACAGCTCAAGGGGAGTGTCTTTTCTGCTGCAGATAAGGTGGTGTGTCTCAGCTCTCCCTATCACAGCTCAGGAGGCGTGTCTCAGCTCTCCCTATCACAGCTCAGGAGGCGTGTCTCAGCTCTCCCTATCACAGCTCAGGAGGCGTGTCTCAGCTCTCCCTATCACAGCTCAGGAGACAGCTGAAGGATGAAACTGAGCATGTGCGGCCTTCTCAGTGATCAGGTCAAAGAAATAAGAAAAAAACAAAGAGGAGGTGGCACTATACAGATACATTTTATTGAATAACTCGGTGGCTGTGCAAAATGTTTCATTACATGAAATTACAAAAGTATTCAGATCCAGGTTCTGGTTTAAGGCTTAAGGGGGTTTCCAACCTTTTTTAACTGATGGCCTGTATTCTGGACAAGCCATCACTAGCTGATCAGCGGGAAGGAGGGGGGGAGGAAGTCCGACACCCTGGACCCTGCCAACCAGCTGTTTTATGTAGCTCCATCACCATAAATTGACGCTGGAACTACACAGCAATGTAAACGTTGTAGTAGTGGGAGCCCGCTACTACAGTGCCACTCCCATTGAAGTTAGTCTCCTGCAGTTCCATAAAGAATGAATAAAACAGCAAGGTGCATGCTCGGCCTGCCACACCATGAGGATAGAGGAACGGGACCTTCATTCTCAGGATCAATTGAAGTTTCAGGGGTTAGATCCCCATCGTTCAGTTAATTATCGTCTATACTGTGGATAGGCCATTGCTCCAAAAAAAACATTTAACTACCTGGTATTGCGGCATATCTTGGACTGAGGCAGAGGTCAGCCAGAGGATGACATCAACAACGTCCCCAAAAATGACAGCATGTTCACTGGAGGGGATATACAGTATTGCAGGCAGACCTGGTGGAGGAAACACAGGAGGGAAAGAGCAAAGCAGCAGTAGATACTGCGTGTAGCTAGTTACTGTACGTAGCAGTAGAGGTGAGTGGCACTAGCCATAAAGAGCTCCAAGTAAGGGCCTAGATATGGCAAATCTACAGCTGAGCATCGCAGAGGAGTTGAAGCCAGAGCTAGGTGCAGCAAGAATTCGCCTACCCAATGCATTCTGTATAGTAACCAGAACTATGATCAAAATCAGCCAGCCTGCTGCCAAGTGTGCCCTCTGGAGGTGACTGTGAGCAGAAATATGTATCGCAATGTCAGGAATACCAGGACTGTGCAGGGACAATGCAGGGATACCCCAACCTGACATCACCTGTTGAACACTGTCCTCATCGTAGTAGACTACACCACACAAAAGATGTATCAAGGTGCCAGTTGTAGATAGCCTTATTCACTGCTCCCACTTTGAGGAGTATTCAGAGACACCCGAAGGAATTGGGTGCAATGCAAGTCAAGGGAGAGGCTAAGCTGTTGGTCCTTAAAGAGACAGTACTCCTGTTATACCTTCTGCCACTGACAAATACTGAGCCCTCCTTGACCTTATACTCGTTGCCCCACATGAGACCAGCAAATATTCAATGTGCTTGTATTCCTTCTGCCATCCTAGAACGGGAAGCAACACATAAAAGTCAAGGGCCAAAAATATTCTTTGTAAGGTCTGACCTCCTTGAAGATGTATACTCTCCACTAGGACCCTTTCGTAGCATCCGTTTAGTAAATGGGACCCAGGAGCTTTGTGTTGAATACACCAGACTAGTTTATAGACCCTATAAAAATATTGATCAACTTAAAATGATATAAAACAGCTGCCTTTCTTTTAGCCCCCGTTGCTTCATGCAGCTGCGTCCATCAATATCGGCCAACGCTCTAGCTAATTATAGGGGATTAACAGTAAAAGGCCCCGTCCATTCCTGTATATGAGCAGCAGTGCAATCCCTGCACGTCCTCAACATAAGAGAATGAGGAATGTGTGTGGAGGAGGGGGGCGGCCAGAGGCTTCCCGGAAGGAGAGAGATCTGTTAATAAAAAGTTATGTAACTGAATATCTCATACATGCTGAACAGCATCAACTTAAATGTTTATACCCTCCATCCAAAATGTAATCAGCACAAAAGATCATTCTACAGAGAATATAAAAAGCTAAACAATACGTCCTATGTATCCCAAGACGGTGGGAATAAAAACTACAATTGGTCCTGCAAGCAACAAGCCCTCTGAAAGCGTGGGCGATGGAAAAATAAAAATGTTACGGTTCTTGAAAAGTGAAACTAAAACAAAATTTGTGTTCTCATTGTGCCAAAATGCTGAAACACAAAACATATTCTTTTATTATTTTTATGACTTGCAATCACTGCCATCACATGTTGGAATTTCCCCTGCACGCCTGTGTCCACAGGACATCCTCCTTCACTGTTGTTGATCAGGACTATGAAAGGGGTACTCCCATCTTATTAAATGATGGCGTATCATAGGGAAATGCTATCCTAGTGATTTTCCATCTCTTAAATATATAATGGGGATAACCTTTTAATACTTGTTGATGACAATGTTTACTATGGAATCATTAAAGAGTTAATCCACGTAGATCTATAAGCATGTATAGCATCAGCTATCAGGCTGGGCACAACAGGTGGGGTCTTCACAATTATTTATAGCCTAGAAATTTCTCACTGAGTACTGTCAGTGTATAGACCCAGCTGCTTAGACATTAGTCACAGCGATCTGCAGCTAAAAAACACAAAAGAGCTACAGATATGGGAGATAAAATGGTAATAAGCACATTAATAAAAGACAGAGTATAATGGTAGCAAGTGGAGCACAATGGTAAAATAAAGAGAATAAGCACTGGAGCATAATAGTAACGTGTATGTTAAAGCCAGTGCTTAATGTGGTATCATTTTACTCAGCAGGATCAACCCTATCAGGTGTTATGCCTGGTTTAATGGGATTGATCCTGCTGATGCATGCTCAAGGTAGGCCAATGCAAACATCAGTTCACCAAACTTCAAATCAACCAAAATAGCAAAACCCATCCTTCATAAAACCGTAAACTCATAATGAGTTCTGCATTCTCTGTTCCCCCAGTGATCACTCTCACAAGCCTAAGGCAGCGATATCCACTGGCGATTTAAGTAACTCGATCGCAGCCCTGACCCGATGGCTCAGACTGGAACTTGTAACTGAGAATACATAGTAATATTACATAAGACACTGGCTCTCTAGGTGGTATCTACAAGAAAAACTGCAAAAAGCGGCGGCCTGGTTCCAGCACACAATGGTTCTTCTTCGCATGAAAGTATTTTCCTATATACTTTGTGTATCATTTGTGGGTTTACAAGATCTCTGTTGGCTGTCATTCAATATAAATCCTGATTGTTTACAGCAGATAACAATGTGTCATGGCCATGTGATGATCAGACAGGCGCTCGGCTGACAGATCCGATAACTGTACTGTAATGAGTCATGCATCTATCGTCCAGCACATAAACAGGACATCTGAATGCACTGTATTTAATAGAAATAAATGATGTGATTCCTACAGAATGACAGCAAGCAGAGATTTTAAACTGCGAGGATTGGTACAGTAAGTATACTGGGAAAATAGGAAAACTTTTCATAACATGATACCTCTACAAGCTGCTTGTGCAGTAAAACTGCAGGCCAAAAGCCATTTTATAAATATAAACATGGATGCTCGCAAGTTTTCTTCAGGCATCTCCTAGGACAACTCAATCATGCCAGATCTCTTCTTCTCCTGATGCCTGGGTTGACCTACACACATTTTGTTGGCCTTCACGAGAAGAGTATTGCATGAGAAGAGTTTTCTGATGTCACAGACTAAGGCCCCTTTCACACGACCGTATGCGCTCCAAGACATACGATCCGTGAGCGGGCCATATGTCCCGGAGCAGCATTGATTTTGTGCACGGGAGCGCACAGCATCATAGATGACAATGATGCTGTGCATGTCAGTCCGCCTGCAGGACTATTGTCCCACACTCATATGATCTTATGAGTGCGGGACAATAGTCCTGTGGGCGGCCCTACGTACACAGCATCATTGTAATCTATGATGCTATGCTCTCCCATGCGCATGATCAATGCCGCTCCGGGACATATGGCCCGCTCAGGGACCTTATGTCTCCGAGCGCATACGGTCGTGTGCAAGGGCCCTAAAAAAGACTGGCTGACTAATGTGTGTAAGGTGTTGGGGATAGTAGATGTTGGATTGGCCAGCACTATTCAACTTGGCCAATCTGAAGGCGGCAGGAAGTGTCTTGGACTCCAAAATGCACTGTATACATCAGGTAGTCTAGTAAGTGGTAAGGCCATCTTGGATGGCTGATGAGGAGCCCTGGAATTGGTGGATCTACAGGTGGAAGATGAAAATAAAGGAACTAGGCAACTTCTGTTCATTTCCCAATTCCCAGCAATTGTGAATTTTCTGGAGGGTCGCTTTAAAGAAAAAAAAATGAATTTTTTCAAAGCTGGTCATCTTGTACCAATATTCTCAGGATATCTCGAGCCATCATCCAAACAACCTTTTTGTTCGAAAGTTATCTAAAGTGTATGGCCAGCTTCGGGAGAGTTCATATCTCCGTTTCATTTTTCATTCTTCTAATCCGCCAAAAAATACATGATCCTGTAAAAAAAGGGATCCTGTTGCACATTTGGAATCCATTTGAGCCATTTCTGTCTGAGATACGTCTTTTTAGACGGGGAAAAAAGGTACTGCTTGACGGATCAGAAGAAAGGAAAATTAAACGGAGATGTGAACTCTCCCTTAGGAGTTACTATTGGGAAGGGTAGGGTTTCCAGCAGCACAAAGTATGTCAGAAAAGGACATGCTGATACTTTTTAAAGCAATTTTCTCAATCCATCTGTAGAAATGCCTATTTTTGTCTGTAAAACGGACAAGAATAGGACATGTTTAGAGATGAGCGAACGTGCTCGTAACGAGCACTGTAGCGCTCGGCTCCCCTGCGCAATGCCCGCAGGCATTGCGGATCCGTCCTCAGCTGCATGTAAGTCAATGAGGACGGATCGTTTGGTATGACACTCATGAACGGACACACGTATGCGGACAGAGCACGGATGACATGAGTGAATTGGTTTGCATGTAATATGCCAAAAAAGCAGATCGGTTATGCTAATGGGGACTTACAGCAACATGGAAAGAGAAGCTTATGTGTTTCATTCAAAACCAATTGACCTTAATCACAGTAAAATAATCCGACTGGCTTTCACCACAGGATGGTGGAGATTTAGCAAGTGTTCGAGAATATTTTGCCTCCTAATTTTCTATTTTGTGCCATATGTATGAACGGGAAGGGGGGGGGGGGATTTATCAAACTGGTGTAAAGTAGAACTGGCTTAGTTGCCCATAGCAACCAATCAGATTCCACCTTTCATTTTCCAAAGGATCTATGAAAAATGAAAGGTGGAATCTGATTGGTTGCTATGGGCAACTAAGCCAGTTGTACTATACACCAGTTTGGTAAATCTCACCTGGTGTGTTCTTAAATGTGTCGTAAATTGTGTTAATTGTAAATGAAAGGTAAAAGGTATTTATATTGTTATATGTGCCCAAGATTGTGAAGATCTCTCTTTTTTTGTCTAAGGCAATCTGTAGGTAAGATGTGACACAATGTGCCCCTGAGCTTTATACTAAATTTTCTACTTCGTTGGAGCCAGTATAGTTATGACCACAAGAAGCAACAAAACCTCTGACTATGAAAAAAGGTGCAAAGTAGGACTACACAAAAATTTGGTGGAAAAGACTTGCAGATAGCTGTGTCTAACATGTTGCAAAAGGTTTATAGAGGTTTTCTGAGACTTTTTTACTGGTGATTTATCCTCTGGATATCTGATCAGTGGGGGTCTGGCACCTGGGAGTGGGAGTCAAAGGGTGATGGATCCAGTTTTTTAGGCTCCTAAAGAAACTGATCCGTCACCATTGACTTAGGGCCCTTTCACACGTCTGTATGCCCTACGAGACATACAGTCCGTGAGCGGGCCACATGTCCTGGAGCAGCATCAATTGTGCGCACTGGAGCGCACAGCATCATTGATTACAATGATGCTGTTCACGCAGGGCCCGCCCGCGGGGCTATTGTCCCGCACTCATAAAATCATATGAGTGCGGGACAATAGTCCTACGGGCGGCCTGACGAGCATAGCATCATTGTAATCAATGATGCTGTGCGCTCCTGTGTGCACGATCGATGCCACTCCGGGACATATGGCCCGCTCATGGACTGTATGTCTAGTAGGGCATACGGTCGTGTGAAAGGGCCCTTAGGCTTTGTTCACATCATCGTTCAGCCTTTCCGTTCTCCTGCTCTGTTTAGGCACATAGCTGAGGGAAAAGGAGCCTAAGGACCCCATAGACTATAATGGCGTCCATTAGGTTTCCACTCAGAAGAAGATTTTGGAGTGCAGATAAAAGCTTCAAAAATCTTCCTCTGAGAGGAAACCTAACAGACCCCATTATAGTCTATAGGCTCCGTTTGGCTTAGTTATGTGCCGAATGTCCTTTCCATTCTCCTGCTCTGCCGAATCCGTCCTTTCCATTCTCCTGCTCCTAAACGGAACAGCAGAACGGAAAGGCTGAACGGTGATGTGAACGAAGCCTTACATTGTTTTCAGAGCCAGATCCGTTTTTTTCTATTTTTATGACCGGACACAAAACTGCAGTGGTTTTGAGTCCGGTCAAAAAGCATAATGCTGCTGGAACAGAAGACATGCTGATGCATCCTGAACAGATCTCTTTCCATTCAGAATGCATGAGGACCAAACAGAAACTTTTTCAACAACAAAGCTGGAGTTGAAGGCGGCACACTTCCAAATAAAAGCGATTCTGCAAAACACGCAAATGTTTCCATATATAAAAAAACAGCAAATAAATGTGCAGGTGCACGCTGCTGTGGCCAGAAACACAAAGGAAAAAAACCTCTGGGGACACTGACATTTCTTTTGCACTTTGTTCTATTTTCATTGTATTTGGGGCATCCAAAGGTGCTCTGTGAGGGCTTTGTACAAAGCATAGCTGATCAGGGTCTGCAAAGACCCTACAGCTCTGCCCTGCCCGAGACAAACTGCAATCCTTTGATACTGGCATAGCAGCTTCCTTTATTCTCTGCACAGCGCTCATTGAGCCTTATGCACCAATCTGAGGAGAAGGTAGAAGCAATAGTAAACTTCTGTCTTCTCCTTGAGTCCGTGGCTGTCACCGAAATCTATGTCCCGAACTACTCCTGCTGGATTACACTGTGTGGCACTGCGATCAGTAAGACAGCTGATCATGAAGGCAGATGATCAGCTTTGCTTCTGCTCTGCAGGACAGGAACGGCAAACTGTGGCTCCGGGGGCTGCAGGTTGTTCACCCCTGGTTTAGAAATGGTTGACTGCACTTACTACACAGGAAGAGGTAGAAGAGGGGGATGCAGTTTCTCTATGTCTGTGTGGATGCATGCTATAGTAGGAAAGGATACAGGAGGTGACAATTGGCTCAGAGAACACTGGCATATCCCATCAGTGAGAATTGCTTGCAAACATTTGGGTAGAAGGCAGGAAGGAAAAAGATGCAATATAACATCTAATAGCCGCCTATGGCTGGACTGTGATCTTGTGTAAACACTGAACAGAGAAATCCTTTAAGTTTCTTTTTATTCAAACTTTTTAAATAAAGGCAAATTTTATAGCACAGAAATCATAAACTGCTGGCCATGCAACAAGACCATTACTCCAGGCCAGAGGCGTAGCTACCGGGGGGTGGGGGGAGGGGGGGGGGGCGACGGGCTCCGGGCCCAGTGACTCAGGGGGGGGCCCAGCAAGGATGACCTTAAAACTATCAGGCGAATATAAGCGCTCACTTGTATTTAGGGACCCTCACCAGACCTCAGATCAGCCCACCCAGCCACATAAGATTAAAATAAAAAAACCTTTCTTACCTGTCCTGCGCTGCAGCTGCCCTCCGGTCCGGCGCTCCACTGTCTTCCCTGGCCGGCGCGCACTATGACCTGACGCTGCGTGCAGTGTCAGGTCATAGTGCGCGCCGGCCAGGGAAGACAGTGGAGCGCAATGGGGCACAATACGCTGATCTGAGGTCTGATGGGGGCAAAGTAGGCTGATCTGAGGTCTGATGGTGGCACATTCTGCTGATCTGAGGTCTGATGGGGGCACAATACGCTGATCTGAGGTCTGATGGGGCACAATATGCTGATCTGAGGTCTGATGGGGCACAATACGCTGATCTGAGGTCTGATGGGGGCACAATACGCTGATCTGAGGTCTGATGGGGGCACAATACGCTGATCTGAGGTCTGATGGGGGCACAATACGCTGATCTAAGGTCTGATGAGGGCACAGTAGGCTGATGTGAGGACTAATGGGGGCACATTCTGCTGATCTGAGGTCTGATGGGGGTACAATACGCTGATCTGAAGTCTGATGGGGCACAGTAGGCTTATCTGAGGTTTGATGGGGGCAGGGGACTGTTAGTTTAGTGATGTAAAAACTGGGGACAGGTTTCCTTTAACGTAGGAGTCCCCTTGTTTTTTACTCCTATTACTCCTATATTTCACTGCATTATGTGGTAGAGTATTTACAGTAGGGTATGTAGAAAGTCTATTGTACTGTACTTAACAGCATAGATGATCTAGGAGTTTATACAGTCATCTTTCTAATACAATATTATAACCACAACTAGTAGTATGTGCCTGTGAAGTTAGAAACGTGTGTTTGGGAAGCCACTAAGTGGGGGGCCCACTCAAGTATGTTTCGCCCCCCCTGTGCTGAACCTCTAGCTACGCCTCTGCTCCAGGCACATCCCGACATGCTTCCAAGAAGTTTACTTCTTTCTTATGGGTCAGAAACCAAACACTTTGGGATCCACGGAAGATTTCAGAAACTCGATTCCTGCTTTGAATGACTCATCCAGAGAAGAACCTGTAAAATTAAAGGTCATCTGTCAGCAGATTTGTTCCTATGACACTGGCTGACCTGTTAAATGTGAGCTTGGCAGCTGAAGACATCTGTGTTGGTCCCATGTTCATATGTGTCTGCATTGCTGAGAAAAAAGATGTTTTAATGTATGCAAACAAACCTCTAGGAGCAACAGGGGCATTGCCATTACACCTAGAGGCTCTGCTCTCTCTGCAACTGCTGAGCACTCTCCACTTTGATTGACAAGACCAGTCGGTGAAAACATCATCACACCTGGCCCTGTCAATCAAAATGGAGACGGCGCAGCAGTTGCAGAGAGAGCAGAGCCTCTAGGTGTAATGGCAAATCTCCCGTTGCTCCTAGAGGCTCATTTGCATATAATAAAACTTCATTTTTGTCAGCAATGCGGACACATATCAACATAGGACCAACACAGATGCCTTCAGTTGCCAAGTGCACATTAACAGGTCAGACAGTTTCAAGTTTGGAAACATTCGAAGAGAGCCTGGCGTTTGAAAACAAAATGTTGATTTTTGGCCATGCTCATCTTTCCATTGATGTCATCCAGGAGAGCCCATCCAGTCATTGCCTGCACTGCCATTGATGTAGACGGCTTCACTTGGTGGATACTTACCAGCTTTATCTTTCACTAAGGCAATGGCCTTCAGCTCGAGTAGCTCCCATCCATCTCTCTGTTCCGAGCAGTTGCTGTGAAGCCAGATGAAGGCCAGAATTGTTGCCCACACTGACGGATCCATTTCCTGTAGAGAAGCGATCACATTCTTAGCTCGTATTTATTTATGACGTTTAGCTCTGAATTTTACAAACTCTCGAGTTCCCTAAATAATGGTTGTTATGGAGCCACATAGGAAATCAGCCTGACCATTTCTGAAAAATAGCTCTATACAGGTAGACTTATGATAGGTGTCTAAAATGAGAACCGCCTTATTTGCCCAGAAAAAAACAATCAGAGCTCAGCTTTCATTTTTCAAGAACAGAATACAGTGCTTAATAAGGACAGCTCTGCTGGACTGCATGAGTGACCAGAAGAAGATGCAGAGATGGGGATGCTGAGCCACAGAGCCCAGGTTACCAGCCCGTTGACAAGGAGTCAGCTGGACGATTAAGCCACGGACCCTGGGCCACCAGCCTTTGTCCAGGGTACCATATCTGAGAGAGAGTGAAGGACATCTAGCTCAGGCTTTTCCTCAGTATGAAACTTTCTTCTGTCAAGGAAGAGACTGGAGAAGCCAACTCTATGCTTCACCTGTATTGTTCCTCCAGTAAAGAAATGTAGTGCCCAGGAGGTGGTACTTTGAAGTCTGGAAATTTGTGGACGTTTGCCCCGTTTCCACTATGCAAAGACATCAACTCCTTACTTCATTTCACTTTAAAGGGTTAACTTACATTGACTTATACTGTTTAATATGGTGTAACACATTTTATATACTTCTTGTAATATATATCCTGCTTATTTGCACAGCTCTGTGGAAAGGGTTAACACTGAGAGACTTTTGGGACTTTTTAGATTATAATCAGAAGTAATTTTCCACAGCTACCATAAGGTTTAAAGAAGAGCATGTTTTGGAGGGAAAAAGTCAGACTGACCTTTTGAATGTCTGGTTTAGCTATGTTATGTCTAAAAACCTATTTTTGTCTGGAAAAAACTGCTATGTCATTGGCATTAAGTATCATTGAAGTTCTAATGCAAGTCTATGACAGATGGGAGGTAACATTGTAACTGTTTGTGCTAAGTTTCTTCACTCCATTTTTCCCAATTGAAGATTCTCATTCAGCTAGAATCTGTATATAAGGAGAGCAGTCAGAGCCCCTAGTGTTCTGCAGTTAGGGATCAGTGCTTAGAAGAGTGGACTTTAGCAGACTATTAAATGACCAGAAGACGACACTGAGACATGGATACTCTGCCACAGACCCTGGATCACCAGCCTTTGGCCAGGGTACCAGCCTTCTGAGAGCTCAAGCCTTTCCTCAGCATCAAACCCTTCTGCCAGAGAGGAGACTGGAGTAGCCAGTCTCAAATGCTTTAGAGAAGTCAAGATATATAACATCCATTGACTCACCCCAGCAAAGTCTAGAACTTACCTCTTCATAGAAACTGATTACAATAGTTTGACAGGACTCATGATTGAGATACTCCAGGACAGCATCTCTTAGAAAACCTTCAAAATTTTACCCACGACAAATGATAGACTTACCAGCCTATCGTTTCTGGTCTCTGTTTTTGACCCCTTTTAAAATATTCACACCACATTTGTTAAGGGCTAATCCTGTGGAACAGACCCTGTCAATATAGAGGCCTTAATATAGTGTTTGTCTATTATATTACTTAATTCACTAAGAATATTGTGGTGTATGCCACCTGGACCCAGTAATTTGTCTATTTTAATCTTTTTAAGATGTCAGTGCACTTCTTCCTGGGTTAGACAGGCCACATGTAAATAGGAGTTTACTTTCACATTCTGCATTTTATCTGACATTTCATTTTCCTCGGTTAATACAGTCGAGAAAGTAGTATTTAATAAATTCACTTTCTGATCATCACCCTCTACAACTCCTCCCTCATCACTCCTTAAAGGGACAACACATTCAGGTTTAAACCTTTTACCATTTATGTAAATGAAGAATATTTTAGGGTAATTTTTACTCTCTGGCAAGAGTCTCTTTCTCTAGCATGGCTGTCTTTTTCTATCTTTTTCATATTCAATTTTTTTCCTTATACTGTAGTTTATCAGTGTTTCTTTGCTATATTCCTGTTTTAGTATTTTGAATGCTTTCTTTTATGTATTGCCTCCTTCACATTTCTATTTATTCACATTGTTTATTCTTGTTCCTGACCCTTTTATTCCTATGAAGAAGAGTCTCTAAGTTGGTCAAATTTAGCTTTTTGGAAGTTCAGCGTGTCTGTATTTCTGTCAGGTCTATTAGCTGTCCCTCTAGATCCTGGATCCTGTACCAGTTGAGAAAGGTTATTTATAATAATCGGTTTCCTTTAGAGATCCACAAGATTCAGTTTCCCAGTCTATATCTGGGAAGTTGAAGTCTCTCATAATAATGACCTCATTTTGATTTCTCATCTCATCTATTTCCCCTAGTAGTAGAATTTTCTTGGACCCAGTTTGTTAACATTGGTTTTCCCACCATGTACAGCAGGGGTGCACAACCCGCGGCCCGCGGCCGCATGCGGCCCCCAGAGCCGTGGTTTGCGGCCCCCGTCCTGCTGGGCAGAAACACAGCTGATCCTGCGATCAGCTGTGTTTCTGCCCCGAGCGCCGCACAGGGTTGGAGGACAGCTCCTGCTCTTGTACTGTAGCAGGAGCAGGGAAGGGGCCCGGCTATTAGCGTGAGCGGGGAAGCCGAGGAGAAAGCAGAAGTGCTTTATCAGCGTTTCTGCCTTCTCCTCTGAGCGCTCTGCAGTGTGGACCCGGCGACCACGTGATCGCTGGGTGACTCGGGGGCAGAGGAGCGCAGAGCTGCAGGGTCAGTAGACCCTGGTCAGCTCTGCCCTGGTACAATTCCCCCCCTTTCCCCAGCAGGCAGCAGGCAGGCTTCCCTGTAACTGGGGCTCCTTTGGATGCTCCAGTTACAGTGGAAAATGTACAAAAAAAAGTCTCCTACTGTCTCCCAAAGGTCTTTCAGTGACCTCTTGGGGACAAATTATGTGGTAAAAATATAAAATAAAACTTTAGAAAACTAAATAAAAATATAATAAACTACAAAGAAAAGAGAAATAAAATGTGTCAAAAAATAGAAAATTCTAAAAAAAATACAATAAAAAGGAAAAAAGTCCTGCGCTGTCCCACAACTTACTTTTCATGACCCCCTTGGGGTAAATATTATGTGGCAAAAATATGTTTAAAAAAAATAGAAAAATAAAAAAAATAAAAACTAAAATTAAAAGAACATTAAAAAAGAAAAAATAATAAAATTCAAATAAAAGAAAAAAGAAAAAGTGTTCATTGTCCTCCAACAGTCTTTTTATGAGCTCTTGTGGGACATATTATGTGGAAAAATATATTTTAAAAAAAAGTAATAAACCAATTATAAAAAATACTATAAAATATTAATAAAATACAAATAACAGCAAAAAATAAAAAGGAAAAGTGCAAAATTTTAAAAAGTGACGGTGTCCGTCAAGGTCTTTTTATGACCTCGTGGTGGACATATCATGTAGCAGAAATATAAAAAAATTAAGTTAAAAAAGAAAAAACGAAAATACATAAAAGAAAAAACACCCACACCAACCAAAACCGTTACCATTACCGGCCCATTCATGTGAAACTATACATATTATATAAAGAAAAAGGCCCAGCTATAGATATTGTAACTTTTTAATGACGTTTTGTACAGTTTCCCCCAAATAAAACTACTAAAAAATAAATTATAAGGCCCTATGTGTCACGTAAAAACTTCCAACAAAAAAGATACACAGTTTGTACCACCCTGTGTGCTAAATCACAAAAAAAGTCTGGTCATTAAGGCCTTTTCAGGTCTGGTGATTCCAGCGTTAAGCAGTAAAAGCTCTCCCCACTAGCAAGGTAAAGTGCTTACTGGTTACTGCAGGGCGCCTATAACTAGATTGGCAGGAGACAGCAATAACCAGGGAGCGCCGTCTTCTACACTGAAGGAAATCACTGATTTAAGAATAGGAGACAGGAAGAAAATGTCGCCACTTTTCTGGTAAAAATGATTTTTAACAAGTTCCTGCAGCATGGCCCCAAAATAGAAGATTCATAATTACATGCTCCACGCCGCTCTGTTCCTCTGCGATGCCTCCATCTTCTGGTCCCTGCACTGTTTACACCTGGCAGTGCATGGCCATGGTCACTTGCACGGCTCCAGTCAATGACTGGCTCAGAAGTGACATGCTGCTTGTGGCCACATCACCGCTGAAGCTATACATTAGCTGGAGTGGTGTCTGACCACATCCATGGACTGCCATAAGTAAGCAGCAGGGGCAGTGCGACGGACCGGAGCGGTGGGGAACAGGTAAGTACAACTCTTCGGTTTCAGGGTCTGTGCTGCAGCATGATGTTCAGGACAATTATTAGAAAGGCTCATATCTTATATCTGGCCGGTATAATCGTGCAGCTGATCAGTCAATAAACAAGGAATTGCTAGTTTGGCGGCTGATTTGCATATTTTATCAGAATGAAAGATGTACGATTATCTGCTGCACATCTCATCAGGGATAGGCTACCAATAATCAATATAACTAAATGAAGGCGGAATGACTGTGGTAGCGATCATTCCTCCCCAGTCACTTTGTACTGGCTTGTGTAATAGGCCGATAAGTGCAGATTGACATTTCTTTTATTTGCGGCCCCTTGAAATAGAGCGATGTGACCGTGCGGCCCCCAGACCAAAAAAGGTTGTGCACCCCTGATGTACAGGATTTCTACCCAGTGGCTCCACAAGTTCATTACCCCCACTTCAATCTTCCTAGAGCATGGGCTTTAGATAGGAGAAACCCCTTCCTCTCTCTAGTTTTTATGATCCTTTCTGTAAATTAACCACCCAGTCATAGCTATCATCCAGCCATGTCTCAGTCATTCGCACAATGTCATAGTCCTCTTCAGAAATTACTAATTCCGGTTCACCAATTTTATTGGTTTGGCTTTTGGCATTAGTATACACACAATTAAGAGGTTTTTGGATATTTTTTCCCTACACCTTTTATGAACTGTTCCCTCTCTTTATTCCATCCCGTAGCTCCATTATCTCGCCTCAGGTCACTATCTTCCTCTCCTATACATAATGTAATTACCTCCCCCCCCAGTCCCTAGTTTAAACACTCCTCCAAGCTTCTAGCCATCTCCTCCCCTAAAACAGCTGCACCTTCACCATTGTGGTGCAGCTGCAACGACCGGGGTGCCTAGGTTGCTACGGGGGCGACCCTTTCCCCCTCCAGGGCCCTCTAAGGTGTTTTCCCTTTATGTCCCAGTGGTAGGAGTGCCAAGGGGATTTAGGCCACTCACGTCTTTAGTGGTGTTGTCACGGTGTTCCTACCTCGTGAGACGAACAGGCCCCAGGCGGTGGCTCCGGCTGCAAAAAAATTACTAGGAGTAGTAATTGAGGGTCGTCCGGTGGGAATGATGCGCAGACTTGTATGAATGATCCAACGTAGTTTTATTAACTTATCTTGGTAGGCAGATAACTAGTTTCATTCCTCAACTTGGTGTCCAGCAAGTGCAGCTATTACTTATACTTGGCAGATGCTTGGAAATTCAGGTTTCAGGCTTCCTGTTCTAAGCTGAGGCTAGCTCTTAAGTCTGGCTTTCCTTGAGAGTATTGTAGTGCCTTATTGCAGGCTATATTACTCTGTATTTAGGGAGCAGCAGAGCTGAAGGTGCTCCACTGTCCTGCACATGTCCTCCCTGGATGGGGTGCAGGGGACAACTCACTGACTAAAACTGTCTTAACTGTCATTTCCTCTCACTGCCGGAAGTTGGAAGAGCTTAACTTCTCTCCAGCAGAGGGGGTCAGAATGGACTAAGGACTGTACCATTCTGGTAAAACTACATCTGAATCTGCCATAGTATTTACTGACACCTGCTGGTACACCAGGTACATTACATGGGAAACAGTTGCATAACATTGAATATCATACATATTAATGCTGGTGATGACATTAATGCACGGAATTACATTTTCAAAGTAGCACACAGATAGGAGCTGGTTACATAGAGTTGTAACACTACTCTGGGGTGTTACACAGCCAAAGCTGGTAGCCGACAGAGAAGTTGGCCCAGATCTCCAAGAACCTATTCTCCTCTTTAATTCACCAGTTCTTAAGCCACGTGTTTACCCCACTAATCTCCTGCCGCCTTGATGGTTTGGCTTGTGGTACATGTAGTATTGAAATTATATTCGCCGTTTCATTTTTTTATACCCTAACGGTATAGTACACTCTGCTGTATAAATGCTTTTGTGCTTTAAAATTTAATCATTTTCAGTTTTACCTGATAGTAACTCCCACAAATGTGTGCTACTTTCCTATTCTGCAGCCTCTTCTCACAGCATTGTCATGTGCAGGCTGTCTCTGTATTATAAACAAGAGATGGGGAGAGCACTGTGAGGAGGAGCACAGTCCTGAGTGCCTATGCAGAAAGTGGAGTGGGGAGGGCTGCTTTAGATGCTTATATCTCCTGAATGGTGTTGTTTGAAAGCTGACATTCCAGGCTTTCATACAAGACCAGAATGACAACTAAAGTCCAAGCAACAGAAATCAAATTGGGAATAATCACGGGTAAAATCTGCTTTTACTTGCACTTTCAGCTTCATTCACAGCATCCCGATATCTTCCCCTGTACTGAACATATTGCTGTCCCCTTCTGACAGTATTTATGCAATCAACTCAGACCAGAACAGGGTTGCCTCTTCCTCCTATAGTCATGCTGTAGGAAGCAGAGGCGCAGAGGTCCTCCTCCTCACTTACTGTCAGTATTGCTTTGGAAGTGTGTAGAGTGACCTATATAAACAGCTATAAAGAGAACAAAGCCTGAGTTAGGCCTCCACCCACTTATCATGGGCCCAATGGCTAAGGTTGCCCTCTGACTGGTATTTCACCGGCAAGTCCAGTATTTTACTCAGCCTGCTGGTGACGGTATATTTTTTGGCAATGATAATGTCCGGTAATTTTATTATAAACGCGGGAATAGGAAAGGGGAGGAGTCCTCTGCATTAGCTTGCCGCTTTGCACGCGTACGCTGCCCTCTTCAGACAGGATGAGGGTCGCTGTGCATGTAGAAGGCAATTACTTACACGGCACAGCAGGCTTTAGGAGGAGGCTGACTCAGGCAGACTGCAGCAGTGTGTTCCGTGCCCTGAACCCCCTGCTCTGGACTTAGGAGGAGGAGAACTGTATTTTTTTAGGTATGTGAATGTTAACCTGATCAGTGTCTTGCTTTAAAGGCACTGCCAATTGCAGACAGTGGCAGTTAAAGCAGTAAAATCTCAGTAAAGTTAACTCAGTGCAAATGTTAAAGGCAGCCCCCCCAAAATCAAATTAAAACCACAACTTGGTACTGAAGTGACTTACAGGGGGGCACTAATGGGGGCATTACTATAACAGGGCACTAATGGGGGCATTATTATTACTGGAGGCACTAATGGGGGCATTACTATTGGGAGTAGCAAACTGAAGATGGATTTATAAAACTACCGTAGTATTAAAGTTCATATGAAGTATGAAGGAATTTATTGAACCCTCTGTGCCAGTTTTCTGGTGCTAGGTAACATTCCTGGCTGGTGAACATTCCTGGCTCATCCCTCTTAGGAGGTTAAAAGTGGGCTGGTCCCACCACTAACTTTGGAGGGTCTAGATTGGAATTGAAGAAGAGAAGAAGTAAAGTCCATGTGGTCCTTCTTTTCAGGCTTCAAGTATTAGAGATTGACATATATCTGCAAGAGCTACAGAAAGGATAGAAAAAGAGAAAATTGGAAAACTAGAATCTGCATGGACAAGCTTAGGAGTCGGCAAGGTAACCTGCTACTACTGCTATTCAGACCCTGCTGCTGTGAGGGACACTGTTAAGACACCCTTCACACCTGGATATGTCCTGGCCAGACATGCCTTTAACCGTATATCTTACAGAGGACCCTTCAGCCATTATTGCCAAAGTATTGTTTCCAGTCATAGATTCTATTGAGAGAGACTTTAGTAAGACAGAGTGCCATAGCTCCCATCTTTCCCAGCCTCTATACCTTACTATCTGAAGAAAAGATTTGTGCTGTGTAGAAACGAAACTGTGCTTCATTGTTTTTGGACAAACTGTAACTCCCATCTTGCACCTTAGTAAAGAGACGTTTATTCTTCTACTTTTGGCTTGGTTTCCTGACTACTACACCACACACTGGCCGTTGCACTGTACACATCCTGCCTTGCACCCATACAGCACCCCAAAGGGAGAAATGAGAGGAAGAACTACAATATAGCAAGAGCCACTACAACTCCTATCCTCCAATCCTGTTCTTCTCATTTCACTGAACTAGTATTGTTTGTACAAAAATTATTTTTTTTTCCCGCCATTCATGTCATTTTTCAAAAGGTGGGTGGGTCTTAACAGGCCACCATGGCTCAACAGATTTTTTATAATTTACGCCAGAATACTGGAGTAAATTATAGCCGAAATTTGTGTCAGCCTGTAGCTGGGCTATATAAACCTGTCTGATTGCTTTTCCTAGTGCCAGAAATATATTTCATAATGTGCTCCAGTCAAGGAAAAAAAGAAACATAAAGTTGAATTGCGCCAAATTTATTTAAAGGCACACACTAAAAGTGAACAAATTGATCTCTTCATTAAACAGAGCTCCTGAGCAGCACCCTGAAGTGTTATTTAGAGACCTGTAATATACAGTATACAGCACAATTCACACCAAGAAACCTTTTTGTACCAAAACTTGCATTATTTTTTGTGTTTCAATATAATAAATTTGTCTTTCAAATCATTTTAAAATTTTGGCAAGTGAAAAAAAAATTGAAATGTTAGCATAACTTTTGCACACATCATCATGTGTAAGCAAACTGGGCAGTTTTCATCCAAACTGGTGCCAGCTACTTAAATTTGAGCACGTCTCCATTTTACACTGGATTAACATGTGGAACATGCAGAATTCCAGATGACAATCCCCCACTATAAGTTTCATATTTACCTGGTACTGGTTCTTCATTCTCTATGAGTGGAGCATCAATCAAAATGGATGGAGATGCTACATCCTCTGGCAGATCCTCGGCATCTGCAGTCTCCCTAACTTCACCTAACTGGTCAGGTGATTCCACACAACCTAAGAAGTAGTATACACTATTTTTCGGACAAAGCGAGTACCAAGACAATGCTGGAAAGAAATCGGAGAAGAAACTCTAGCCACCGATTTATCCTCCATTGACCCACATACTGCAGGTAACGTAAAAACCACAAAGCTTGTAAACCCTACCAAGAGCAAAGATGCATTTGCTCACAGGAGGACCCTCCACAGAGGCCTACAAAGGCTGTAAGAGAAGAGATGACTCCAGAGTGTAGGCTGGTCTCCAGGATTCTCTGGTTCCCCTCATCGAGGTCCGATTCAGTCTCCAGCCGGGAGATAAGAGACTTAGCTGCCAATCGGTGTATAGTGGGTCTGAGGGAATACAAGACTGGATGACAACTTTAAATGTGTAATGTGTTGTGTAGAGATGAGAGAATCGAAGTAGACAAAGTGGAATTCAATCCAAATTTCAGGAAAAATTTGGTTTGTCCAAAAGCCGAATTTTCTTGCAGTTCGTGATAACAAATCACATTTTTTTCTTAAATGGCTGCTGCACAAGTTACAAAGAGGAAGTAAGCCTGGGAACAAGGGATCACCCACATGGCCCTGGGACTGGTGAGGGTGACATCAGTGACCTGCACACAGTAGTGGATGATGATGTAGCCGTAGGAACCGGGGGAAGAGAGGGCTTTATCATCATCTTGAAAAGAGGGTGGCAGCTTGCGCATGAGGCAGCAGGGTAATCTGGAGCCAAACATGCCCAGGTAGACCGCCTGCTATGAAGGAGCCTACCTGTACTGAAGAAGTAGTGGTGCACAAGTTCACGGAGGCAGCGGTCGCGCTAAGTCAGCACGGTGTGGTGGGGGGAAAATGCCATACTCGGCAGTGTGGAAATTTTTTATCAAGCCACCAGAGGATGTCAGCATGGTCATTTGTAGAATCTGTGGGCAGAAAATTAACAGTGGCCAGGGTTCCCACCCTCACCACTCTGTGATTGACCACTATGTTGATTCCTCATGTGATTGCCTCCTCACCACTCTGTGAATGACCTCTGTGTTGACTCCTCATGCGATTCCCACCTCACTAGTCTGTGACTGTCCACTGTGTTGACTGCCATACTCGGTGGTGTGGGAATTCTTTATCAAGCCACCGGAAGACATCAGCATTGCCATTTGTAGAACTGTGGCCAGAAGGTGAAGCATGGCCAGTTTCCCACCCTCACCACTCTGTGACTGACCACTATGTTGACTCCTCATGCTTTTGCCACCTCACCACTGTGTAGCAGGGCCATTGTGTTGACTTCTCAAGGGGTTGCCACCTCATCACTCTATGACAGGCCGCTATTGTCCCTGTTTGGCCTTGATGACATCCCCATTTATTTTACACTTCTTCTGATATGTCAGAAGGAGGGAAATATAAGAAGCACAACAGATCCTGTCTTTGGAGCAGCTGTAAGGCCTGTATCACATTCTCCCTATTAGGATTTGCTCATGATTTGGAAGCCAAAAGCAGGAGTGGGTACAAAACATGGAAAGCAATCATGTGTCATGTGTAGGATCAGAAGAAGGGCAAAATAAACAGTGACGTCAACACAAACTTACTGTTGACACCTGTTGACACCCTCTACACCAGGGGTCCCCAAACTACGGCCCCCTGAGACCATTTATCTGGCCCCCGCCGCACTTCTGTCTTTTCCTGGCAGATAAAATAAGAAACTGTCTTTCCTCTCCTGCGCCGCAGCTCCACTCCCGGCTCGGGCTCCTCTGTCTTCTCTGACCCGCGCTGCACTCTCCTGACCACGTACAGCGTCAGGACGTAGTGCGCACACTCTGACCTGACACTGCACGCAGTCAGGTGACAGTGCAGTGTGGGCAGAGAAGACAGAGGAGCGCCAGACCCGGAGCGGAGCCGCGACGCAGAAGAAGTAAGAGAGTTTTTTATTTTATTCTGATGGGGCAGAGTGGGCTGATATGAGGTCTGATGGGGGCACAATGGGCTGATCTGAGGTCTGATGGGGGCACAATGGGCTGATCTGAGGTCTGATGGGGGCACAGTGGGGCTGATCTGAGGTTTGGTGGGGGCACAGTGGGCTGATCTGAGATCTGATGGGGGCACTGTGGGCTGATCTGAGGTCTGATGGGCCAGAGTGGGCTGATCTGAGGTCTGATGGGGACAACAATGGGCTGATCTGAGGTCTGATGGGGGCAGAGTGGGCTGATCTGAGGTCTGATGGGGCACAATGGGCTGATCTGAGGTCTGATGGGGGCACAATGGGCTGATCTGAGGTCTGATGGGGGCACAATGGGCTGATCTGAGGTCTGATGGGGCACAATGGGCTGATCTGAGGTCTGATGGGGCACAATGGGATGATCTGAGGTCTGATGGAGCACAATGGGCTGATCTGAGGTCTGATGGGGCACAATGAGCTGATCTGAGGTCTGATGGGGGCAGAGTGGGCTGATCTGAGGTCTCATAGGGCAGAGTGGGCTGATCTGAGGTCAGAGTGGCATGGTGACATAGCCTGGAGGTGACAGCAGTAGCAGCATGAGGAGACCTGATTGTTGAGGTGGCAGTATCATCAGAAGGCTACATATTGGGTCAGTGACAGAGTGGAGAGCTTGGTGGTAAAGTCACTGGTAAAGATGCTGGGTGGTAGAAGGAGCATCTGGTAGATGTGTGGCATCAGGTGGGTGGCAGCATCAAAAGAATGGCTGAGGCAGGTAGCCTGAAGAATACAGTCTCATTTGTCAAGGTTTGGGTGACGCATCATGGCTGATCTAATCTGATGCATCAGGCGTTGGTGGTTGGAAATCGTGGCTGATCCACGCCTGATTCATCTTGACAAAGGTAAGTCTTTCCACATTTTGGAAGGAAAGGTGTGTTCTCCTTGGGGTAACTATGGCCCCCACCGCACTGAACACCCGCTCTGATGCCACACTACTAGCCAGGCAGGACAGCTTCTCCAGTGCAAACTCGGCCAGTTGCGACCACAAATCCAGTTTGGCTGCCCAGAAGTCCAGCGGATCTTCAATGTGGGGTGGTAGGGTGCTGTCCAAGTAGGCCACCACCTGTTGGTTCAGGGTCTGCTCCTGGTCTACCTGCTGCTGCTGCTGGTGAGTACTTTCCGCACAGGATGTCTCTATAGTATTTCAGTTTGTCCTCCCTCTCAGCAGGTGAAAAAAAGGCCCCCATTTTAGACCGGTAGCGAGGGTCCAAGAGGATGGAGAGCCGGAAGTCTTCCCTCTGACGGATGGTGACTATTCGGCTGTCACTACGTAAGCAAGTGAGCATGCATCGGTCCATTTGCGCAAGTGACTCGGAGGGACTCCCTGCCTCCAACTCCACTATATACTGCCATGGTGTCTCTGGGTCATCTGCCTCATCTTCCGCATCTCCCTCTACCTCCTCTGGCTGCTCCTGCTCCTCTTCTGTCACCTGGGTAGAAAAACCACTAAATGCTTGTGCTCCAATGTCCTCCTCCTCCTCCAGATCAGCCCCCACCGGACTCATGTGGCCATGAGATGCAGTCTCCACGTCTCCAGTCCCCTGACCAGAAAGATTTTGCAGCATCTGTTCCAGGACATGAAGCAGTGGAATGACGTTGCTCATACCGTAGTCCTGGCGACTGACAAATAACGTGGCCTCCTCAAAGGGCCTGAGCAAGCGGCAGGTGTCACGTATGAGCTGCCACTGGCTGACATCAAAATTACACAGGGGAGTACTCCTGTCCACTTGGATCATTAAGAAGTCGTTTATGGCCTTTCTCTGTTTGTACAGTCGGTCCAACATATGGAGGGTAGAATTCCAACAGGTGGAAACGTCACATATTAGCCTATGTTGGGGGACGCCATTCTGCCGCTGGCTGCAGCTCAAGGAGGGTGTGCTTGGCGCTGTAGGAATGGCTAAAGTGCATGCAAAGTTTCCTGGCCATTTTTAGAATGTTTTGCAGTTGGGTATAAGACTTGAGGAAACGTTTTACAACTAGATTAAATATGAGCGCCATGCAGGGCGCATGGCTCAGCCCTCCTTGGCGCAGCGTGGACACCATGTTCTTTCCGTTGTCTGTCACCATGGTTCCAATTTTTAGTTGTCGTGGAGAAAGCCAGCAATCGATTTCTTCTTTCATGACGTGGAGCAGTTCCTCCCCTGTGTGACTTCGTTCGCCCAGGCAAACCAGGCGTAGAACTGCGTGACACCGCTGTGCCCTGCACATGTGGTACGCTGGAGAAGCACTATGACTTGGTCCTGCAGTGGAGGCTGAGGTGGTGGAGAAGGAGCCGGACATTAGCGCAGGATCAGCAGTTTGACAACAAGGAGGAGAAAGTGGCGTCACCTGTCCAAGTTGCTCAAGTGGCTGGGCAGGAAGACATTGCACCAGTGGCCGTAAAGGACATGTACTGTCCCCGACCGTAGTTGCAACTCCACACGTCGG
>ONZH01002965.1:0-84131 GCA_900303285.1 Rhinella marina
ACTGTAACTATACAGCCAGTCATATACCTGACCACATACCGTCCACATACAGGACAAGCTGTGGTTATATACTGTAACTATATAGCCAGTCATATACCTGACCACATACCGTCCACACATAGGACAAGCTGTGGTTATATACTGTAACTATACAGCCAGTCATATACCTGACCACATACCGTCCACGCACCGTGAATGAGATTCTCTGACAACTAAAAATGAAAAATACATTTCTCTCTCACAAGACGCGGCTGCTATGTACAGAGCGAGGATCCCTTTGTTGGGTCACCCCTTACCTCTTTCTATTAGTGATCAGACATCTCCTCAGTCTCTGCTGTATTAATACTTGTTAGACTTGTTTCTTACTTAGCCTATAGCCATTGTACAGTATTTTCAGCATCTTACAGGGAAAACTAAAATGACTCAACTAATTGTTTAAAGAGGTTTTCCCAGTACGAGTTAATGCCTGTCCTGAAACATCAGCAGTATCTGTCGGGGGGATTTGACTCTCACACCCTTGCTGATTAGTACTGGGAGTGATGTACAGTGGAGTGATAATAACAGTACAGAGATAATAAACAGTTGATGTCACCCAGTCAGGATGTCAAGTACAGGATAATAAACACAGTGAGTGGTGTCAACAGTACAGGATGTCACAGTACAGAGATAATAAACACAGTGATGTCATAGTACAGGATAATAAACACAGTGATGTCACTGTACAGGATAATAATACAGTGATGTCAATACAAAACAGTAGTTATGTCACAGTGGTGTCATACAAAAATACAGTGAACAGGTGTCACAGTACAGAGTACAGATAAAAACAACAGTGATGTCAGCAGAAGAGATAAAACACAGTGATGTCAGACTTAAGAAAACAGTGATGTCACTTAACAGGGGTGATAATAATCATCAGTTTGATGTCACAGTACACAGAGTTAAAAACACAGTGATGATGTCCGTCAGAGATAATACAACACAGTGATGTCACAGTACAGAGATAATACACACAGTGATGTCACAGTACAGAGTAATAAACACAGTGATGTCACAGTACAGAGATAAAAACAGTGATGTCACAGTACAGGAAAAAAACAAGTGATGTCACTGTACAGGGATAATAATCACAGTGATGTCTCACAATGATGTACAGGAGTGAATAGAGAAACAGTGATGTTCACAGTTCAGAGATAATACAACACAGTGATGTCACAGTACAGCAATAATACACAGTGATGTCACAGGACACAGATAATATAACACAGTGATGCACAGTACAGAATAATAAACACCAGTGATGCCACATACAGAATAATAACACAGTGATGTCACAGTACAGAGGATAAAAAACACAGTGATTGCACTGTACAGGATAATAATCACAGTGATGTCACTTACAGGGATAATAATCACAGTGATGTCACAGTACAGGGAATAGAAAACAGTGATGTCAGTACAGAGATATAAACACAGTTGATGTCAGATAATAAACACAGTGATGTCACTGTACAGGATAATAATCACATGATGTCACAGTACAGGGTAATAAACACAGTTATAAACACAGTGATGTCAGTACACACAGTACATAAAACAGTGATTGTCACAGTACAGAGATAATAAACACAGTGATGTCACAGTAACAGTGATAATAAACACAGTGATGTCACTGTACAGGGATAATAAACACAGTGATGTCACAGTACAGGGATAATAAACACAGTGATGTCACAGTGTGACACTGGATAATAAAACACAGTGATGTCACAGTACAGAGATAATAAACACAGTGATGTCACAGTAACAGAATAATAAACACAGTATGTCCACTGTACAGGATAATAAAACACAGTGATGTCACATACAGAGATAATAAACACGAGTGATGTCACAGTGTCGTGATGTCACTGTACAGGGATAATAATCACAGTGATGTACTGTACGGATATAATCACAGTGATGACATAGGACAGTGATGTCACAGTACAGTGAGTCATTAGATAAAAATTTGTGACAGTGATGTCAGTAGAGATAATAAACACAGTGATGTCACAGTACAGTACATAACACAGTGATGTCACTGCAGGGATAACAAACACAGTGATGTCACAGTACAGGATGAATAAACACAGTGATGTCACAGTACAGGGATAATAAACACAGTGATGTCACTGTACAGGGATAATAAACACAGTGATGTCACAGTACAGGGATAATAAACACAATGTCACAGTACAGGGATAATAAACACAGTGATGTCACAGTACAGAGATAATAAACACAGTGATGTCACAGTACAGATAATAAACACAGTGATGTCACAGTACAGGATAATAAACACAGTGATGTCACAGTACAGGGATAATAAACACAGTGATGTCACAGTACAGAGATAATAAACACAGTGATGTCACAGTACAGGGATAATAAACACAGTGATGTCACAGTACAGGATAATAAAACACAGTGATGTCACAGTACAGGATAATAAACACAGTGATGTCATACAGGGATAATACACACACAGTGATGTCACAGTACAGGGATAATAAACACAGTGATGTCACTACAGGTAATAAACACAGTGATGTCACGTACAGGGATAATAAACACAGTGATGTCACAGTACAGGGATAATAAACACAGATGTCACCGTACAGGGTAAAAAACACAGTGATGTCACAGTACAGGATAATAAACACAGTGATGTCACAGTACAGGATAATAAACACAGTGATGTCACAGTACAGGGATAATAAACACAGTGATGTCACAGTACAGGGATAATAAACAGTGATGTCACAGTACAGGATGTCACCGTACAGGATAATAAACACAGTGATGTCACAGTACAGGGATAATAAACACAGTGATGTCACAGTACAGGGATAATAAACACAGTGATGTCACAGTACAGGGATAATAAAACACAGTGATGTCACAGTACAGGGATAATAAACACAGTGATGTCACAGTACAGGGATAATAAACACAGTGATCACAGTGATGTCACAGTACAGGGATAATAAACACAGTGATGTCACAGGTACAGGGATAATAAACACAGTGATGTCACAGTACAGAGATAAATAAACACAGTGATGTCACAGTACAGGGATAATAAACACAGTGATGTCACCGTACAGGATAATAAACACAGTGATGTCACAGTACAGGATAATAAACACAGTGATGTCACAGTACAGGGATAATAAACACAGTGATGTCACCGTACAGAGATAATAAACACAGTGATGTCACAGTACAGGGATAATAAACACAGTGATGTCACTACAGGATAATAAACACAGTCACAGTACAGGATAATAAACACAGTACAGATGTCACAGTACAGGATAATACACAGTGATGTCACAGTACAGAGATAATACAACACAGTGATGTCACAGTACAGAGATAATAATACACACAAGTACAGTAATACACAGTGATGTCACAGTACAGGGATAATACACAGTGATGTCACAGTACAGAGATAATAAACACAGTGATGTCACAGTACAGAGATAATAAACACAGTGATGTCACAGTACAGGGATAATACACAGTGATGTCACAGTACAGGGATAAATAAACACAGTGATGTCACAGTACAGGGATAATAAACACTGATGTCACAGTACAGGATAATGAAACACAGTGATGTCACCGTACAGAGATAATAAACACAGTGATGTCACAGTACAGGATAATACACAGTGATGTCACCGTACAGGGATAATAAACACAGTGATGTCACCGTACAGGGATAATAAACACAGTGATGTCACAGTACAGGATAATAAACACAATGATGTACAGTACAGGATACAGGGATAATAATAAACACAGTGAGTCACAGTACAGGGATAATAAACACAGTGATGTCACAGTACAGAGATAATAAACACAGTGATGTCACAGTACAGAGATAATAACACAGTGATGTCACAGTACAGGGATAATAACACAGTGATGTCACAGTTACAGAGATAATAAACACAGTGATGTCACAGTACAGAGATAATAAACACAGTGATGTCACAGTACAGAGGATAATAACACAGTGATGTCACATACAAGATAATAAACACAGTGATGTCACAGTACAGGGATAATAAACACAGTGATGTCACAGTACAGGGATAATACACAGTGATGTCACAGTACAGGGAGTAATACACAGTACAGAATAATAAACACAGTGATGTCACAGTACAGGGATAATAAACACAGTGATGTCACACACACAGGATAATAAAACACAGTGATGTCACAGTACAGGGATAATAAACACAGTGATGTCACAGTACAGGGATAATAAACACAGTGATGTCACAGTACAGGATAATAAACACTGATGTCACAGTACAGGGATAATAAACACTGATGTCACAGTACAGGGATAATGACACAGTGATGTCACCGTACAGAGATAATAAACACAGTGATGTCACAGTACAGATAATAACACAGTGATGTCACCGTACAGGGATAATAAACACAGTGATGTCACCGTACAGTGATGATAATAAACACAAGTATGTCACAGTACAGGGATAATAAACACAGTGATGTCACAGTACAGGGATAATAAACAGTGATGTACAGTACAGTAATAACACAGTGATTCACAGTACAGAGATAATACACAGTGATGTCACAGTACAGAGATAATAAACACAGTGATGTCACAGTACAGGGATAATACACAGTGATGTCACAGTACAGGATAATACACAGTGATGTCACAGTACAGAGATAATAAACACAGTGATGTCACAGTACAGAGATAATAAACACAGAGATGTCACAGTACAGGGATAATACACAGTGATGTCACAGTACATGGATAATAAACACAGTGATGTCACAGTACAGAGATAAGGTATTCAGCAGGGGTAACCAAGGGAATTAGTAGTAAAATTTACAATGAGTAGACATTCAGTTTTCTATTCCACTCTACATGCATTTCATCGCTAAGTGCACCTTTTCAGTGGAGGTGGTCCCCCCCGTCATTGTTGGACCCCATAGAAGCTGCAGTGGCTGATAACCTGGTAGTTATGCCCATGCCTGTGATGATATCTAAGTGCAGATTTTTATTATTTACTAATAGATATTATCATTTACATGTATCCTCTAGTAATATCACAATACAAAATTTAAAGAATAGTGAAAGTGACCATCTTCTAACCTGGCTAAAAATTTTACAGAAATCCGACTTTGGTCTTCTGTTTGAAGAGAACACAGCGGTCGTACAAGTGCTATGTTCTCTTCACTGTTTACCTGCTCGCCAGCAGTGAGCAGAGTCATTACTCCATCCCTCTTACTTAAATGTCACAGCTCTGTCCTTTTCAATTGACTGGAATGCGGAGGGCGAGCTGTAATTATACCGCCCACCACTGCAATGTCGACGTTGGGCAGGTAAACAGTGAAGAGCACAGATCTCTTACAACCGCAGCATTCTCTTCATACATCTCATTGACTGGGGTTCTGAGGATAGGTCATCAATATAAGAAAAGCAGAGACCCTTTTTAAAAGTAAATTCTGGATTTATTTTTTTTTTGTTCCTAAATGTAATAAAGGTTTTTCTTCTTTCAGGAAATCTGATATTTTTCCAGGCTCAGGATGAGTATTATAACCCCTGGCGATGGTAAGGATTCCTCCTCTTCTCTTATTACTGGATGTGGTGACCAAAGGCTAAGTAGAAATGACTGTAGCTATTTTGTTCAGCTACCTTCTCATAAAATACTGCAATCCCTCATTGCAGCTGGTGCCCTACAGAGTCACTCTGTATAATATAATGAGCACTAAGCTTTGAGTCGGCTTTAGTTAGTGATGGCTCTGTGCCTGAAGTGCACATCCGCCATCCATTCCCATATTGAGGAGATGATAGAAATACATTAGCTGCTCCAACATGGGTCAGAAGCCTAGTAAGGTGCACGCCACCATCGACATATGGAGCAGTGGTTAAGGGTAAGAACAGTACATGTCTTTCATAGCCCACTGGGTCAGTGTTTTGTACAGCAGTGGTGACACTACACCACAGCAATGAGGCAAGGTCCTCCACATTTGTGTAGTTCTGGTTCCTTCTTCAGGCTTTTGCCCACCTCCTTCAAGTGACATTATTCTGTAGAACATGGCGAACCGCATGCTTGGTACATTACGTGCTGATTGTTAGTATCAAGGAAAGTGATGACTACTGGATAGCCATGCCTTGCTATCAAAATAAAATGGGTGAATCTTTTCCCAATACCAAAAGTGAGGCAAAATTTTGGCCGGCTCTGTAAATATATCCCATAATATACCCTGTCAGATATACACCATAAAATGAATAGATAAAAACTGTGCCAAAAAAAGCAATTTTTGTCCTGTTACATCAGAAAAAGTGCAACACCAAGAGGTCAAAATGGTGTATGCCCCCCAAAATGGTACTAATCAAACCGTCATCCTGCAAAAAATGAGACCCTACTGTGCCTAAGACAATCGGACAAAAAATAAAAAAAATATAGAATATGGAGACACTAAAACATCATTTTTTTGCTTCAAAAATGCTATTGTTGTGTTAAAGTGAAATAAATAAAAAAAGTAGATATATTAGGTATTGCCACATCCGTAACAACTAGCTTTATAAAAATATCACATGATCTAAGCCCTCAGATGAACACTGTAAAAAAAATAAAAACTGTGGCAAAAAAAGCCATTTTTTGTCACCTTACATCACAAAAAGTGCAACACTAAGCGATCAACACGGTGCATGCCCCCCAAAATAGTACCAATCAAACCGTCACATCATCCCGCAAAAAATGATACCTACCAAAGGCAATCAGACAAAAAATTACAAAAATATCACTCTCAGACCGTGGAGACACTAAAATAAAAAATGTTATGTTTCAAAAATGCTATTATTGTGTTAAAGTGAAATAAATAAAAAGTAGACATATTAGGTATTGCCACATCCATAACTACCTGCTCTATAAAAATATCACATGACCTAACCCCCACAGGTGAATGCTGTAAAAATAAATAAATAAAAACTGTGCCAAAACGACAATTTTTTTGTCACGTTTCCCATGATCAAAAAATTATATGTACCCAAAAATGGTACCAATACAAACGTCAACTCTTCCTGTAAAAACGAGCCCCTGCACAAGGCGATTGGCAAAAAAATAAAAAAATGTGGCATTCAGAAAATTAAGACACAAAAACATAAATTTTTTTCATGTAAAACTGAAACAAAGAAAGTTCACATATTTGATATTATTGCGTCCATAACAACCTGCTCTATAAAAATAGCACATGATCTAACCTGTCAGATGAACGTTGTAAAAAACAAAAAACTGTGCCAGAACAGGCATTTTTTGTTTGCTTCAAAAAAACATAATATAGAGCGATCAATAATGATGTGCAACCCACAAGAATACAAATAAAACTGTCACCTTATCCTGTTGTTTCCAAAATGGGGTCATTTTTTAGGAGTTATTACTGTAGGGGTGCATCTGGGGGTCTTCAAATGGGACATGGTGTCTAAAAATAAGTCCAAAAACCTGTCTTCCAAAAACCATGCAGCGCTTCACTCTTTCTGTGCCTTGCTGTGTGCCCTTACAGCGGTTTACCACCACATGTGGGGTGTTTCTGTAAATAGCAGAATCAGGGTAACAGATATTGAGTTTTGGATGGCTGTTAACCCGCAATGTGTTAAAGAAAAAAATGGATTAAAATGGCAAATCTGCCAAAAAAAGTGAAACTGAGAAATTTCACCTCCATTTTCCTTTAATTCATGTGGAACACCTAAAGAGTTAACAAAGTTTTTAAAAATCAGTTTTGAGTAATTTGAGGGGTGTAGTTTCTATAATGGGGTCATTTATGGTGGTTTCTATTATGTAAGCCCCACAAAGTGACTTCATAACTGAACTGGTTCTTAAAAAGTGGGTTTTGGAAATTTTCTTAAACATTTTTAAGAATTGCTTTTAAAATTCTAAGCCTTCTAACGTCTTAAAAAAAGACGAGCAGAAGCACTGTGTGTGAAGTTCCTAAAGACTGAGACCTTTGTTGTTGAAATTGGGGTGTAATTGTTCAGGGAATCCATCAGGGATACTGCAAGGCAAGTTCAGGGCTAGTAATTAATCAGGCAGGGAGAGAGACAGGGAGAGAGACAGGGACAAAGACAAAGACCAGCTGCAGGGCCACAGAGTCAAGTGAAAATGTCTGGAATGGAAAAGCAAAAGGGGTCCAGTTTCAGCCAGACCTCGAGCTCTAAATAAAAAAGGAGAAGGTGGCACAGGGCAGCAGTGCCAAAGGACCTGTAGCTGGAGCTTCTACTTGAAGTATTCGCAATACTTAGCCGGTGTTCCACCAGGATAACCCACCAAGGCGCAAAATTGTAGTGGAGGAGAAAGTGGATGAGGTAGTGGAGTGGATGGCACGCTCATCTCAGTCTCAGCCGGATGATCTGCTGTCATCTTCTGATACAGTATCCATATGTAGCCAGGGGTCAGACCCTTCCTCTCCAGAAAAGCCCGTCATTTTCGTACGCAATTTGTACGCTCATGCGTACGTGTTCATAGAATTTGCGTACCTTTTAAAACTGAACGTTCATTACTAGTACGCGAATGTTCGCAAAACGCCGCATAACAATGTATGATTTGTACGCAGATTCGTAGAATATACGAATCTTATGAAAAGTTTGACGAATGTTCAGTGAATAAAATTTTGAATTATTCGCTCATCTCTACTCTGCAGATATTCTTAGTCTATCTGCCAGATCAGTTGCTCTGTCCAATGCTACACGCAGAGCAATAAGGCTACTCTCCTGCTCAGGTGATTGCTCCATCCTTTGATAGGCTATTTGGTGCAGGTCTAGATGATATAATGGACAAAGTATCTGTCACGGGAGGCCAGCGGCGCTGCGACGAGCAGTAGGGGATTGAAGTGCTGGTCTGGTCAGCCAGCACTTAATCAGTTAATTATCTGTTGGGTTTTCAGCTATGTGGTGCTGATCACACCACATGGCTACTTTGCATATTGTTTTGGCAGCATGCTCCGCCTCAGGTCATGTGATGCTGGCCACATCACATGATCCTGGGCGGGCTATTTAAAGATGGCATCTGCCTTACACATTGCCTGTTATTAGTTTTTCTGGTGCAGTGCTTGCGTTTATTCCCTGAGATATATTCTGGTTTTCCTGACTTCCGGCTTTCTGACCTCGACTTCGATTTTGCCTCCTCCTCTAGTTTTGACGTTCCCTCCAGGTTTGACCCGGCTTGTTTGACTATTCTCATATTCTGTTTGTACTGTTCTGTGTTGTTGGTCTCGTATTTCCCTTCCCTACCTTCACTTATACAGTATAGGAACTGTCGCCCAGTTACAGTTTGGCTACCTAGGACCTATACTGTAAGTAGGTAGGGTCAGAGGTGGGGCTCACAATCCCAATCTCACAAACCCTGTCTCTTCTTGTCGTGACAGTATCTCACAATAAGAAAGTTTTCCCCCTGATACCATTTTTTTCCAGCAAAGATCCTTTCATAATCAAAGACGAAAAGAAAAGACTTTCTCCGGAAAGAGGCAGGCAAGAGGGAAAGGGTTCCTCTTCAACCCTAGTAATTCCTCCAAATAGCCTCAATGACGCCAGAAGTTTGGTGGGGGGCAGGCTAGCAAACTTTCATCAACCCTGGCAATTTCTAGATATCTCCCCCTGGGTGGTAAATGCTTTAAAAGAAAGATATTGCATAGAATTCTAGTCCTCTCCACCAGACAGGTTCATGATAAACAGGTGTCTCCCACTGCAACAAAATCATTCATCCTTGGAGTGAGAGATTCTCCTATTCTCCTCAGAGTTCTAGCTTCCATTCCTTTGTATCAGAATCAATTAGGGTTTTACATAGTCTACAAAAACTAAACAGATTCATAGTCTACAAAAAATTCAACATGGAAACGATCAGATCCACGGTGAATTTATTGAACAGGAACTATTTTCGTGGCAGCCCTAGACCTCTAAGATGCATACCACCATATTCCCATAAACAGGGACTTACAGAAAGTTGCTCTCTTCCTAGTAGAAGTTTTTTTTTCTCACTTTCAATTTCAGACCCTTTTCGTCTGTCAACAGCCCCAAGGATATTAATGAAAAATATATCAAAGGTCTTGGGATATCTTCACCAAAGGATCATTTTGATAATTCCGTACTTAGACGACTTTCTAGATAGTGTCAGCTTCTCATCAAATACTGACCCTTCATGTTTAGTTGGTATTCCATACTCTATCCTATTTGGATTGGTTGGTGACCAAAGAAAAATCAGACCTGCTTCCCAGACAGCCAAAGATCTTCCTAGGAGTGTTTTTAGATTCTCATCAATTAACCTTCTTACCAGAGACAAATCAGTCCTTAATCGTTCAGAAAGCTAATCCTTTCTCTTGTCCACTTGGCACAAGATCCAGTTTTCATTGGACAAGAAAATAAAAATTCCACACTTGGTGAAATTCTTGCTTACTTGATGTCCTAAGGACGCAGAGACATTTCAGAGCGGGACATACGTCATCCCTTGCAGGACAGCCACAGAAATCCAGGGCATTCTCCACACCTCTCTCACCAGTGACTGAAGTCCGCCATCTGCATGACTATATTTACAAATATCAATGCAAAAAATTACTAAATAAAAAGGAAAACATGGCTCTCACATCCACATGCTATGCATTGATCTACCCTAGGTGATGGAGGACCCATATTATTTCCCTATGGGATCCTATGAATTATAATTAGGTTCTTGGGTATCAGCATTCCTCCCATTCTGCCAAGGTTTTTTAACTAGCAGAAGATTAAATAATGGTTAAAAAAATTGCTACTCAGTGAAATTCGCGAGACCACACTCTGTTCACATTATGTGATACTGCCTGATTGCTGTGATGCTGTACCTTTTGGGTTATTGGGGTCCAGTGCCAAGTAGGTCATTCTACCTGCAGGTGTTGTGCAGGTGTTGACTTCATTCTTGTGTCTTCTCATGTGTTTCACTTGTGTGTCTCCTCCATGTTCTAGACGACTTATTTGCGTCTCCTCCATGTTCTAGATTTATTCTTGCATGTTGTAGACGACTTACTTGCTCCATTTCTAGATTACTTCATCCTTGTGTCTCTCCGTGTTCTAGACAACTTCATTCTTGTGTCTCCTCCATGTTCCTAGACGACTTCATTCTTGTGTCTCCTCCAGTTCTAGACTACTTCACTTTTGCGTTTCCTCCATGTAGTAGACGACTTCATTCTTGTGTCTCCTCGATGTTGTAGACGACTTCATTCTTGTGTCTCCTCCATGTTGTAGACGACTTCATTCTTGCGTCTCCTCCATGTTGTAGACGACTTCATTCTTGCGTCTCCTCCATGTTGTAGACGACTTCATTCTTGTCTCCTCCATGTTCTAGATGACTTCATTCTTGTGTCTCCTCCATGTTGTAGACGACATCATTCTTGTGTCTCCTCCATGTTCTAGAACTTCATTCTTGTGTCTCTCCATGTTGTAGACGACATCATTCTTGTGTCTCCTCCATGTTCTAGATGATTCATTCTTGTGTCTCCTCCATGTTCTAGAGGATTCACTTCTTGCGTCTCTCATGTTGTAGACGACTTAATTCTTGTGTCTCCTCCATGTTGTAGACGACATCATTCTTGTGTCTCCTCCATGTTCTAGATGACTTCATTCTTGTGTCTCCTCCATGTTTAGACGACTTCACTCATTGCGTCTCTCCATGTTGTAGACAATTCATTCTTGTCTCCTCCATGTTTCTAGATTACTTCATTCTTGTGTCTCCTGTGTTCTAGACAACTTGATTCTTGTGTCTTCTCCATGTTCTAGACGATTTCATTCTTGTCTCTCTCTGTTCTAGACGACTTCATTCTTGTATCTTCTTCATGTTGTAGAATTCATTCTTGCGTCTCCTCCATGTTGTAGACGACTTCATTCTTGTATCTCCTCCATGTTCTAGATGACTTCATTCTTGTGTCTCCTCCATGTTCTAGACGACTTCACTCTTGTGTCTCCTCCATGTTCTAGACGACTTCACTCTTGCGTCTCCTCCATGTTGTAGACGACTTAATTCTTGTGTCTCCTCCATGTTTTAGACGACTTCATTCTTGTATCTTCTTCATGTTGTAGAATTCATTCTTGTGTCTCCTCGTGTTCTAGACAACTTCATTCGTTCTCCTCCATGTTCTAGACGACTTCATTCTTGTCCTCCAGTTCTAGACTACTTCACTTTTGCGTTTCCTCCATGTAGTAGACGACTTCATTCTTGTGTCTCCTCGATGTTGTAGACACTTCATTCTTGTGTCTCCTCCATGTTGTAGACGACTTCATTCTTGCGTCTCCTCATGTTGTACTTCTTCTTGTATGACTTCTCCAACTAGTGATTCATTTTTGTGTCTCTCCATGTTGTAGACGACATCATTCTTGTGTCTCCTCCATGTCTAGATGACTTCATTCTTGTGTCTCCTCATTTGTAGACGACATCATTCTTGTGTCTCCTCATGTTCTAGATGACTTCATTCTTGTGTCTCCATTCTAGACGACTTCACTCTTGCGTCTCCTGTTGTAGACGACTTATTCTTGTGTCTCCCATGTTGTAGACGACATCATTCTTGTGTCTCCTCCATGTTCTAGACGACTTCATTCTTGTGTCTCCTCCATGTTTTAGACGACTTCACTCTTGCGTCTCCTCCATGTTGTAGACAATTTCATTCTTGTCTCCTCCATGTTCTAGATTACTTCATTCTTGTGTCTCCTCCGTGTTCTAGACAACTTGATTCTTGTGTCTTCTCCATGTTCTAGACGATTTCATTCTTGTCTCCTCCATGTTCTAGACGACTTCATTCTTGTATCTTCTTCATGTTGTAGAATTCATTCTTGCGTCTCCTCCATGTTGTAGACGACTCATTCTTGTATCTCCTCATGTTCTAGATGACTTCATTCTTGTGTCTCCTCCATGTTCTAGACGACTTCACTCTTGTGTCTCCTCCATGTTCTAGACGACTTCACTCTTGCGTCTCCTCCATGTTGTAGACGACTTAATTCTTGTGTCTCCTCCATGTTTTAGACACTTCATTCTTGTATCTTCTTCATGTTGTAGAATTCATTCTTGCGTCTCCTCCATGTTGTAGACGACTTCATTCTTGTATCTCCTCCATGTTCTAGATGACTTCATTCTTGTGTCTCTCATGTTCTAGACGACTTCACTCTTGTGTCTCCTCCATGTTCTAGACGACTTCACTCTTGCGTCTCCTCCATGTTGTAGACGACTTAATTCTTGTGTCTCCTCCATGTTTTAGACACTTCACTCTTGCGTCTCCTCCATGTTGTAGATTTCATTCTTGTCTCCCTCCATGTTCTAGATTTACTTCTTCTTGTGTCTCCTCCGTGTTCTAGACAACTTGATTCTTGTGTCTTCTCCATGTTCTAGACGACTTCATTCTTGTGTCTCCTCCGTATGTTCTAGATGACTTTACATTCTTGTTCTTTTCATGTTGTAGAGAATTCATTCTTGCGTCTCCTCCATGTTGTAGACGACTTCATTCTTGTATCTCCTCCATGTTCTAGATGACTTCATTCTTGTGTCTCCTCCATGTTCTAGACGACTTCACTCTTGCGTCTCCTCCATGTTGTAGACGATTTCATTCTTGTCTCCTCCATATTCTAGATTACTTGATTCTTGTGTCTTCTCCATGTTCTAGACGACTTCACTCTTGCGTCTCCTCCATGTTGTAGACGACTTCACTCTTGCGTCTCCTCCATGTTGTAGACGACTTCATCTTGTGTCTCCTCATGTTTTAGACGACTTCACTTCTTGAGACGATTTCATTCACTATATTCTAGATGCGTCTCTTCATGTTGATGTTCTAGATGACTTTCTTCTTTTCTCTCAGATTCACCTCCATTCTAGAATTCATTTGTGTTCTCTTCCATGTTTAGACAACTCTTCTTGTTGTCTCCTCCATGTTCTGATGACTTCTTCTTGTGTCTCCTCCATGTGTAGACGACTTAATTCTTGTGTCTCCTCCATGTTCAGACAACTTCATTCTTGTGTCTGTTTATGTCTAGACTTCATTCTTGTGTCCTCCTTCCCATTTTCTAGATGATGAGGCCCGGAGGTTTCCCAGCAGCTTGTCAGTTATGAATATCACGCCGAGAATGACGTATGATATTTCCAAGATGATCTGCTCCACATTGTGGAGAACATGAATCTTCTATCATTTCTGCATGAGCTGAGTTCTCGAGGTATCCCTGATGTTGAGGTGAGAGGACATGAGCTGGCAGTGTTGTATACAAGGGCGTGGTGTGATATTATGTGTTATAGGCACAGGTTACTCCATGTCACCATCCTGCCGTCTACCAGAGGATGAATTACAATTGTGCTTCATGTCACAGAAGAGAATGTAGGAGAAGACAGAAGCTCATGTCTAATGGAGAACCCCGCATAAATGTATAATCCAGTATCAGGGAGGATTTATCCCTTCCCCTGCACACGTACATTAGGGGTCATTACATCCTGGTAATAATGTGATGGTTACTTGTGGATTCTGGAAGGATTTTCTCCACAACTATTCCATAAATATCTCTTTCTCTGGACATCACATTATAGAGAAGATAGATATGTAATATCTGGTATGAGTTATGTATCTGTGTATAACGCACCTTATGTGTATTCTAGAAATACCAGAGTCTAGAAAATGATAGAAGAACATTGGCCCGGACTTTACTACAGGATATATTTCTCAGAGGAAGAGAAGCTGTGATAGGACTGTGGGTCAGTCTGTGTGTCTTACGGAAGGATCATGTTTTCCCAGGCCTGCACGTTGTACTGGAGGAACTCCGTCATAGAGGTAACATTGTGTATGAGACGTGTCAGCCATGAAATAGACGTCTTCATGACATACATTGTCCACAGTAATAAAGATCTCCCGCTGGATTTCCAGCAGTGTCCGCACATAGAGGCTTCTGCCAGGATCTGAAGAATGGATTCACATTGTAGATCTTCCATTCTTCTCATCAGATGTGATCAGATAATTGTCATTTACAGGCTGCAAGGAAACATCTAATAAATCTGAGGAATTGTCTGCCCAAAGCGCCATATAGGTTAAATCAGTTGCATAGTTATATGGGTAGTAGCAGCAGTAATTGTCACTGGTCCCCAGTTCCTGGGCAGTCTTCAGTCTTTTCTGTTATGTCAAGCTTGTGATACAAGCTCCTGACTATGGCTGATATCGGGGACTAGTCTGCATGGGGGTCCGGAAGTGACAAGAAGCCAGGAGGGGTAAGTAAATAGAGGGGGCTGATCCGAGGACTAATTTTAGGGTCTAGTCTGAGGTTTGAATTTTAGGTTTTATCTGTGTTCTAAATTGATTTGGGGTGCTAGCCTACCAATGTCAAAGCCAGCCACAGGTGATTTAAAAAAAAGCCCAAAAGTTACTCAATGGAACATGACAAACATGTATATAAAATGATAGCAGCAAAAAGAAAAAAAGAGAGATAACACATTATTACCTATTGCTGGTTAGGCTTCAATGCCCTTCATAAAGTAATCACCACAGTGCTTTCATAGTGACCACCACAGTGCCCCCTCAACACAGTACCCACCACAATGCTACAAAATACCATGACCACCACATACAATAACCACTCCAATGTCACCATACACAGTGACTACACAGTGCTTTGGGGACTATTTCACGGCTTTACATTTAGAATCATTAGACCTTGTTCAGTCTCTTATTTCCTGTACATTATATGTGAACATCCAGCACTGATGACGTCTGTATCATTTCTTATTAGGTAACACTCTGGTGGAGCAAATCCTGCTGGATGAACAAGGACACCAACTGTCCCCACAACTCAAAGGTAAGTGAGAAACACCTATTATAACAATGCTCATAGTTAACATTAAAGGGGTTTTGCAGGAGTTAGATATTGATGACCTATCCTCAGGATAAGCAAATTACCTGTAAGGAGTCCTGCTGGCTGGGGCCCTAAGCATTTTTCTCCTTGCTTGATTGATATCCCAAATTCTGGCATTTATCATTACAAGTCAGCTTAAGTAGCATCTGGTGCCTGAGCAGTTACACAAGGTACAGGACATTTTGCAGTACAGGAATTTGTGCCCCAAACAGAAAATTGCCAATTTGCATGAAGAAGTTGATGGGTTGACAAAACTGTTCAATAAAAGAGGAAAAGAGAATGAAACAGCCATTTCCTTTTGGCTCATATATTGCATACGAAAGCCAAACCATTTACTGAAGGTGAATCTGTAATAACATGCATCCTTGCTTTAGCGGAAGAGTTATGCTCAGAAAATAAAAAAAAACACTGCAATTGCAGCTTGTCATAAATGATACAAGACGAGTGGAAGATTTGGGAAGTGATCTTATGATACAAGACGAGTGGAAGATTTGGGAAGTGATCTTATGATACAAGACGAGTGGAAGATTTGGGAAGTTATCTTATGATACAAGACAAGTGGGAGATTTGGGGAGTGATCTTATGATACAAGACGAGTGGAAGATTTGGGAAGTGATCTTATGATACAAGACGAGTGGAAGATTTGGGAAGTTATCTTATGATACAAGACAAGTGGAAGATTTGGGAGTGATCTTATGATACAAGACAAGTGGAAGATTTGGGAAGTGATCTTATGACACAAGACGAGTGGAAGATTTGGGAAGTGATCTTATGATACAAGACGAGTGGAAGATTTGGGAAGTGATCTTATGACACAAGACGAGTGGAAGATTTGGGAAGTGATCTTATGATACAAGACAAGTGGAAGATTTGGGGAGTTATCTTATGATACAAGACGAGTGGAAGATTTGGGAAGTTATCTTATGATACAAGACGAGTGGAAGATTTGGGAAGTCATCTTATGATACAAGACGAGTGGAAGATTTGGGAAGTGATCTTATGATACAAGACGAGTGGAAGATTGGGAAGTGATCTTATGATACAAGACAAGTGGAAGATTTGGGGAGTGATCTTATGATACAAGACGAGTGGAAGATTTGGGAAGTGATCTTATGATACAAGACGAGTGGAAGATTTGGGAAGTTATCTTATGATACAAGACAAGTGGAAGATTTGGGGAGTGATCTTATGATACAAGACAAGTGGAAATTTGGAAGTATTATGATACAAGGAAGTGATCTATGATACAATTTGATGATCAAGAGTGGAAGATTTGGGATGATCTTACAAGACGAGTGGAAGATTTGGGATGATTTGATAGAGTGATTTGGGAGTTATGATACAAGACGAGTGGAAGATTTGGATGTATTTTATGACACAAGACGTGAAGATTTGGGGAAGTATTTGTATTTTGACACGAGCAGAAGATTTTGAAAGTGATCTTATGTTGCAACTGAAGATAAAAGCAGGTCATTTTTAAAAGTTTTCAATTGCTGCTGATGAGTCTAGAGATGTAAGTGAGCCTGCTCAATTATTAGTGTTTCATTTGCGGTATAAACACTAAGTTAGAAATTAATGAAGAACTGGCGGTAATGAAAAGCATGAATGGAACAATTACTGGTAAAGACTTATTCAGAAAAGTATCGGAAGTTATTTATGAGCTTGGGCTGGACTGGAGTAAGTTAACATGAGTGACAATGGTGCAAGACACATGGTTGGACGGCACACTTGTTTGGTAGCCAGAATATGTCAAAAAGTTATAGAATCAAGTGGTTCTCCACTAATGTTGAGTGAATCAAAGTTAACAAAGTGGAATTCCATCTGAATTTCAGGAAAATTTTGATTCACCACGAACCCGAATTTCTTTGTGCTTCATAGAAACGAATCAGATTTTTTCTAAAATGGCTGCTGTATGTTACAATGTGAAAGTAAAAAGCCTGATAACAAGGGATCACCTATAATGCCGTGCAGCCAGCCAGTCAGCAAATAGCCAGCCCCTGTGATGTCATAGCCCAATAAAAAGCTTCATCCTGCCTGGTCTCTGCTATTTTACAGTGAATTGAGAATAGGGAGCAATGTGACTACTGCTAGGGAAAGTGTTTTACAAAGCTTTTAATAGTATAATTTGGGATAGGGAGCTTGTAGGGAGAGTTTTCAGACACTGTAGGGAGGGTATAGGGTGACGGCAGCACACTACAGGCTGTGTAAGATGAAGGGATCCATAGGAGACAGTGCAGTTTACATCTCCTGTGTATGGCATAGAGATATCTAAATGAACAGTCTTCACTGTGTTTAATGAATAAGCAATTCTATTATGCCTTGATTCTCATATTTAGGTGAATAATCTAATATACTGTTTTTGGGGTGTCCACATTGACATTAAATAAAATATTTTACAGTTACTGTTGCCATACAGTATGTCCAACAAAGAGGTGCCAGGTCCATCCAAAGGAACATGCAGTGACATAAATGTTGCTGCAGCCTGCAGAAGTAACAGCAGACACAGCAACAGGCTAGAGCTGCCAGTGTCATCCAGCGGTCATGTTTTGACAACCAATCCCGCTGTCCTGGAATGGTTCACTTGGTCTTCAACATCATCTCAACTGACATCAGACACCCCCAGCCAAGAGTCAGTGGGTTCCTCTGACACCACACACAGTTAGCATGGCCCAGGAACAAGCTGCAAGTAGCAACAATGAGAGTTGTGTGGGGAGCAGGTGTTATGAGCTGTCAGGGACGCGGCTATGAGACTGATGAGGGTCACATAAGTGACAAGCAGGCAGTAGTGAATGATGATGTCTCCGATCGCACTTGGGAGCTGGTTGAGGAGGGGGCTTTATCATCATCAGGGGGCAAGGGTGGCAGCGTTCTGCTGAGCCAGCATGGTACAAGTGTGGCCATGAGCCAGCAGGGTGGCAGCATTGTTAGATCTGGAGCCAAACGTGCCTGTGGTAGACCGTCTGTTACTCAGGAGCCTACCTGTCTGGAAATAACTAGTGGTGCACGGTTTCATAGAGGCAGTCATTTTGTGGTGGGGGTAAATGCCATTTTCACTGGTGTGGGAAGTTTGCATCAAGTCACTTTAGGAGGAAGTCATGGCTATATGTAGGATCGGTGGGCACAGGTTGAAGTGGGGTTGGGGTGCCAATGTTGGAACCACAGCCCTACGTCAACACATGGAGGGTCACCATAAAGTGGCCTGGGAAAACTGTGACACTAATGTAGTGGTGCATCCTGACACATAATCCAGCGGCCCCCACCTCTTCTCCAGCAGTCAGGGCTCCACCACCTCAGCAGAATGGAGATGTGTTTTGTTTCCTTTACATCATTTACTGGTCCTGATGCTCCTCCTACTTCTCTTTATGGGTTTCGCCAGCAATCATTCACTGAGGCAATTGCAAAGAGACAGCAGTATGCATGCGCTCATCCAGCAGTGCAGAGAACTCATGGCTTGTGCTGAGCCAAGGTGGAGAGTCCCAAGTCTTCACTACTTTTCAAAAAAAAAAAAAAAAAAAAAAGCTGCACCAGTTCTGCATACGTACTTACAACAGAAGGTGGGCCAGGCCTTGAGCCTGTCGGTGTCTGGTACAGTTCATGGCAGCACGGATGTGTGGAGTAACTATGGTCAAGGACAATATATGTCCATTATGACCCACTGCGTAAATGTTGTTCTGGCCCAGGCACACCAGCTACTTTGCCAGGTGATGACAATGCCGCCTCTGCATTCTCATGCTGTGATTGTGGCACCATTGTCTTCCTCCGCCTCCTCATACTCCACCTTGTCTTCCACCTCCTCTGTAGGCACAGTTCGGAGTGGTGCTCCAGCTTACTACCTATGCAGAACACAGTGGTGTCATGTTCTTCTGCCCCTGGCCATCCTGGACGAACAAAGTCACACCAGGGAGAAACTGGTTGGTGGCATCAACCAAGAAATCAAATCCTGGTTGTCTCCTCACCAACTGAAGATTGGAACCATGGTCACCGATAATGGGAAGAACATTGTGTCTGCACTGCATCAATTAGGGCTGACCCATGAGCCCTGCATGGCGCACATCTTTGATCTGGTTGTAAATCAGCTCCTGTAGTCTTCCACCAAGCTGCAAAGCGTCTTGAAAATGGCCAGGAAACAGTGCATGCACTTCAGCCACTCCTACCTTGCAAAACATGCCCTATTTGAGCTGCACAGACAGAATGGTGTTCCCCAACATCGCCTCTTATGCATCATTTACAGATTTTAGAACTCCACCCTTTACACGTTTCACTGCCATGACTGCTGGAGGTAGGGGGCAGGGGCCATGAGCACCAATTCTTGAGTCTCTAATGTGCACCCACCTACTAAAGAAACCACCAGCAGCAGCAAGACATGGAGCAGAAATCTTCTCCTACTGCCACCCACCATCTTATGCTGTTACCCACCACCTCCCTACTCTGTGACTAGGCCACTTTCCTGGACGTCCTACTACAGCACAAATACATATGGGTTTTATTCCCCTAGGTACAACCAGAAGAGACAGGTTAACAAGCTTAATAAAAAAACTAAATTAATCAAGCAATCACACGCCAGGTCCACCCATAAAACCCTGACACCAGTGAAGCCTCCTTGTATTTTTTCTTTCTCTTAGGTTCAGAAGAGACAGATGTCATATCCTGGAAGGATATAGAACTTTCCAAGCTGTATACAAGGAGCATTCTCTGTCCCTCAGCTTGAGGTGTACTAAGATGGCGCCTTTCCCCTGGGTGGTAATCCGCCGCACATCTTTTACACAGGCCATGTCCCTTGCCACACTGCGCTGTCACTATCCTCCACCTCGGTGTATGAGGTGCCATAGTTTGTGCACACATGCCAGACTGAGAGCGGGCAAGTGCAGGGACGCTGGTGAATGCGCTGTTTGGCTGTGGGGAGCCAGGACTAATGCAGCTTGCATGGAAGCCCAGCATGGAAGTCAAGTGTGGAGTAAATCTTCCCGGCAGATTCAAGCTGCAGGTGCAGTGTGCCGCTCAACCCTCTGCCTGTCAGAGTAAGTATGGCTTGCAGACCTGTGATGGCTTATCTCATGTATTATTGCCCTGCTGTCCTGCCTGTCTGTTGGAGATGGCAGGTACTTCTCAGGAGTTAACTCTTTGCAAGGTGCTGTTATCTGCCTCCTTACTGAGCCTTTCTGCTGGATTTGAAGGATCTGTCCTGACAGTATTATATGGCTGCGTAAGGTTCTCAGACTCCAGTGTGGTCTGCAGAGGTAACATTTACCGTCCTGTCCGTATTATATGGCTCCAGTGTGGTCTGCAGAGGTAACATTTACCGTCCTGTCAGTATTATATGGCTCCAGTGTGGTCTGCAGAGGTATCATTTACCGTCCTGTCAGTATTATATGGCTCCAGTGTGGTCTGCAGAGGTAACATTTACCGTCCTGTCAGTATTATATGGCTCCAGTGTGGTCTGCAGAGGTAACATTTACCGTCCTGTCAGTATTATATGGCTCCAGTGTGGTCTGCAGAGGTAACATTTACCGTCCTGTCAGTATTATATGGCTCCAGTGTGGTCTGCAGAGGTAACATTTACCGTCCTGTCAGTATGATATGGCTCCAGTGTGGTCTGCAGAGGTAATACTTTTCGGTCTCTGAAGGTTTAAATTCCTGTCAGTATTAGACTCTAGAACAGTGATGGCTAACCTCCGGCACTCCAGCTGTGGTGAAACTACGACTCCCAGCATGCTCCACTCATTTCTATGGAGTTCTGCGAACAGCCAAGCAAGTGTGCATCTTGTAAGTTGTAGTTTTACCATAGCTGGAGTGCCGGAGGTTAGCCATCACAGCTCTAGAACCATGGCTGTTTGCAGAGTTAACCCTTTCTGGCATGAAGGCTTAAACTCCTTCCTGGCAGCATTATTTTCCAATTTAAAAAGCTCAAGCACCATTTCTGTTTGCAGAGTTATACCTGAAGTTTTAACTCCTTCCTGTCCTGATTATATGTCTGCGTACAGAGCACAAGCACCATTGCTGTTAGAAGAGTTATACTTGAAGTATTAACTCCTTCCTGTCCTGATTATATGTTTGCTTATACAGCTCAAACACCAAGGCCTTTTGCAGAAACTTACTGAAGGATTAACTCCTTCCTGTCAGTATTATGTCTGCTTATAGAGCACAAGCTCCAAGGCCATTTGTTTACTGGTTTCTAGAACACATACTGATGATATTGTCTCTTCCCTATAGATGCCTTCCTCTCAGCAGGAAAAGGAGAAGTAAAACCAGGCCCAGATTATGTATCAGCTGTGATCAGCCTTTACCTGATGCGCTCACATTACCTGCAGTGTCAGTCTCCTGACAAGGTCTCCTCTGTCCGTTCTGCTCCAGGTCTTCTTGGTTTAAAAACAAACTAAACTCTGTGTTTGAGGAAATTTAAGCTGCATGTAAATATAAGAGACCAAGGAAAGAGTCACATGATCCATTTCCGCAGCCATTATCCTCTGAGGTCTCTGTGCATCTGAATCATCTGATGACTTAGACTCAGGTGACCCAGAGTAGTTGTTTCTCCTTCAGAAGGTCAGATTACATGAACTTGTTAAAGCTGTCAAAAGAGATCATAGAGTCTGACAAGGATGTACAGCATAAATCCAGGAGCTAAATTAAGGTTTGGTCGCAGCCTGGTAACCCAGTCCTTGTTGAGTAGCTGAGAAAAGACTAGGATAAGCCAGAGAAAAGAACAGATCTTGGCACTATATTTAAGTCTATATATAAGCTGCAAGAAAAATTCTTTGAAGATTTGGATTTGTATCCTAAAGTTGTCTTGGCAGTGGCCAGATTATCTGAAAGATCTGCTGCCACATCTAAAATTGCTCTTTCCTCGGTTTCGGTGGCTAGATCTCCATGTGTTTGGCTCTGTCAACTAGGCCAAGACATTTAAGATAAAGTACCTAGAGAAGCTCTTCTAAAAAATGGATTTGACCCTAATCAAGCCAGCTTTGGGATTCTTCTGTGATGCGCCTTTTAGAATGTGAAAAGTTCTGCTAAAGGGCTATGGCCTTGTCCAACTCTGTCAGACGCTTTTGGAGATCAAACAATGGTCTGGGGATATTTTTTAAAAAAAATGGTTGGACAAACTATTGGAAGCCCTGAATGAGAGAAAAGAAACTAAATTTCCAGATCTAAAAGGATTTTTAGATTTTCCAAAAGACAAAGAAAATTTAGATCCAAAAGATACCATTCAAGAGAGGGGGTAGCAATAAAAAATCTGCTGATCTATAACTACAGTCCTCCAGGGCCTCCTGTAGGCGCTAGTCTACAAAAATTCTACAAAAAGGCTACGCACTAGAGTTCATTTCTCCTCTTCTGGACAAGTTCACAATAATAAGGGTTAAGTCACCAGTGGTGCCCAGACTAATCTCTCAATTCGTTCATGAGTCAGCCTTAGAGAACGTTTTGCCATCAGAAAGAGGAAAAGGAGTATACTGCAAGGTGTTCCTAGTGCCCAAGCCAGTAGGCAAATGGAGGCTCATAATAGATCTTACCTACCTGAACAGATTTCTGTCAGACGAAAGTTCAAGATGGAGACAATCTGATCTGGGATGCCCCTATTATAGAATGGAGATTATCTTGTAACAATAGACCTAATGGATGTGTATCTACACATACCAATACTTACCCAGCATCTCAAATATCTTCAGATAGCTCTATACTCAAGATCAGGTCTGCAACATCTCTCATTCATATGTCTGCCTTTTGAGATTGCTATATGCCCAAGAGTTTTCCAAGAGTGGTGAATCAGCAGTCTTGAGATTGAGAGGAGTTATTGTGGCTCCCTACCTAGATGATTGGCTACTAAGAGCATATTCTACAACTCTACTGTCGAAGGACCTGCAGATAACAATACAAGTTTTACAAGAACACCATTTTCTAATAGATTTAAAAAAATCACCCCTGATCCCAAAACAGAACATCAAGCTTTTTGGGCCTCATGCAGAATTCTCACGATATGTCTGTGATTATTCTCCAATAACTGCCTGGTAGCATTCTTCAGAGCCCTAAAGATCGCTAATCCAGCGGTTCATCCTCTGCTTCCTTCCTAGGATCTTTTTCTTCTTTTGTTGGTGCTCTCCAACTTGCCATTTGAGCCTTTACAGCAAGCATCTCTGCACTTAAAGATCTTAAAGACATTCTTTCTTATGGCCATAACATCAGCCAGAAGAATAAATCTATCCAGGACCCATATGTCAGAGACCTGGGTCATTGTCTAGTTCTTCAAACAATGCCTTCCAGTAATAATATATTATAAATCAAGAAATCACCTTACCTGTACTATGTCTAGATCCTGTTGGAGAAGAACAGCCATCACATCATCTGTTAGATGTAAGAAGAACTGTCTTGTGTTATGTAGAGAAGACAGAGAACAGTTTGGATCAGCGGAGGATCTGTTCATACAGCATCATGGTCCAAATAAGGGTAACGGAGTGAGCAAGGCCACTCTTGCCAGAAGGAAGTTCAGTGTCGTCTTAACGTCAAGGCACACTCAGACAGATCAATGGCAACTTTATGGGCAGAGCTAGCACAGGTGGCCCTTCACCAGATTTGCTCAGAGGCAACCGGATCCTCAAATTCCACCTTCATGAAACATTATCAACTGGATCTGATGCAGGCAGAAGGCTCTATTTCTGGCAAAAGAGTGTTGGAGTTGGCATTTTCTGTACCATTCCATTCATTTTTTGCTTTTCAAATCCCATATGTATTTGTGCTGCCGTAGGACGTCCAGGAAAGTGAAAATTTACCCACCTGAAATTTTCGTTTCCTGTAGTCCTTAGGCAGCACAACTTTCCCTCCCTTAAAGGGATTCTGTCACCACCATTTTGCATATTAAGTTATTTATACCACTGGATTTCTCTTATCATAAGGATCCCCAAATGGTTATTGTTATAGGGCCCAGATGAAGATTTGTGGTGTAAAAATCCTTTTTTATCTACTGTCAATCACTTACATTAAGGGGCCCAAGGGGAGTTGCCCATGGTTGCTGGAGCCCGGGCTCGGCGATTCCGTTGGAGCCCCGGACCGCCCACCTAATTAATATTCACTTCACTGAGTGAAGCTCCGACGCGGCAATTGATGTACTGCGCCTGCGCAGCCCCGGACGGCACACCTAATTAATATTCACTTCACTGAGTCAGTGAAGTTCCGGCGGCGGCTGTAATCCCGCGCAGGCGCAGTGCCGCGTCGGAGCTTCACTGACTCAGTGAAGTGAATATTAATTAGGTGTGCCGTCCGGGGCTGCGCAGGCGCAGTACATCAATTGCCGCGTCGGAGCTTCACTCAGTGAAGTGAATATTAATTAGGTGGGCGGTCCGGGGCTCCAATGGAATCGCCGAGCCCGGGCTCCAGCAACCATGGGCAACTCCCCTTGGGCCCCTTAATGTAAGTGATTGACAGTAGATAAAAAAGGATTTTTACACCACAAATCTTCATCTGGGCCCTATAACAATAACCATTTGGGGATCCTTATGATAAGAGAAATCCAGTGGTATAAATAACTTAATATGCAAAATGGTGGTGACAGAATCCCTTTAATATTTTTTGCTTCATTATAATAGAAGGAGGCTTCACTAGTGTCAGGGTTTTATGGGTGGACCTGGTGTATGATTGGTTGATTAATTTAGTTTTTTTAATTAAGCTTGTTACCCTGTCTTTTCTGGTTGTACCTAGGGGAATCAAACCCATATGTATTTGTGCTGATTAAGGACTACAGGGAACGAAAATTTCAGATGGGTAAATTTTCACTATGTTGAGTCATCATGATGTTCCCACCCTCCCTACTCTGTGACTGGGCCACTATGTTGACTGCACAGTTAAGTACGTTATACTTTACCAAATACGTGAAGTGCGAACTGAGTCTAAGAGTAACGCCTCTCACCTTCCTGTCATACTCGCACGCAATAATTTCTCAATGAAATTGGAACTGAATACGATTATGTTGTTTACCACAGTGAAGTCTGCAGAAACTCTTCCAAATATGCAAAAAGTAAACATTTCTTTGTTTCTAATGCTACATTAACTAGATTACTAGAATAATTTCATTATTCTGAATGCATTCTGGCAAAGCCACCTGGTTCTGGTCCGCAAGATGTATTGTCATTTCAAGTTTTAGCTCTCAGACAAAACCGGTTTTGAACCACTGCTATATTTGGTGCAGAATTTTCGAGAATGAACTCTACTCCATATTGTTTCTTGAAAGCCAAAAATGTCCTTATAGAAATTATCTAACACTGGATCACTGGGGTGTTTATTGGCTTTCGGGCCATGGGTCTAAGTACCGTATTTTTTGCTTTATAAGACGCACCCGATGATAAGACACACCCCAGATTTTAGAGTAGGAAAATAAGAAAAAAATATTTTTCATCAGACCCCCCATAAATTTCAGGACATTACATCAGACCCCATCAGAGCTCAACTCAGCCTCCATCAGACCCCATATTAGCCCACTCAGCGCCCATCAGCCCCCATATCAGCCCACTGTGCCCCCATATCAGCCCACTGTACCCCATCAGACCTCAGATCAGCCCACTGTACCCCCATCAGACCTCAGATCAGCCCACTGTGCCCCCATCAGACCTCAGATCAGCCCACAGTCCGGCACTCCTCTGTCTTCTCCTGCCGGTGCTGCACTGTCACCTGACTGCGTGCAGTGTCAGGTCATAGTGCGCGCACTATGTCCTAACTCTGTACGAGTTCAGGACAGCGCAGGGCCGGCAGGAGAAGACAAAGGAGCGCCAGACCCGGAGGAGGGTGAGTATGTTTCCCCGATCCCGGCACCTATTACATACTAGTGAGCGCTTCCATAATGGAAGCGTTCACTAGTATTCGCGTTATAAGACTCACGGCCATTTCCCCCCTACTTTTTTGGGAAAAACTGCGTCTTAAAAAAGAAAAATACGGTATTTCTGAAACTGTGCAGTTTGTGACCTGTTCACATGCTACTGTGGTGAAAGTGTATGGTGAGTGGACAAATGGCACCATTGTGAATAAGTGACATTGAAACTTTGAAGCACCACGTGCTATTGATGTAATAGGTGAACATAAGGCTACGAAGGTGCACGAGAGTGGGCCAACATGCTATAGTGGAGCAGCTCACCACCAAAATGAACCAGGGAGGTGCCAGATGTCTGTCTAAATCAATATTTCAATGAACCCTACTGTTTATAGGGCTCAGATGGTCACTGCACCTCTGCTAAGGAAGTTGCATTGGCTTTTATTTTCATGGCAGTATTGGATTTGGATGTCAACTGATTGGCAAAAGGTTGATTTTTCTGATGAGTCTTGTTTTCTGCTTCATCAGACGGATAGATTGGTGTGTCAGTCAAGAAACATCAGGGAACACAAACTGGTGGTGGCAGCATTACAGTCTGGGGAATGTTTTCATGCCATTACCTGGTCCCACTCATCCATTTGGAAGGTACTCTCAACAGATTTGGGTATGAATCCATCCTTGTAGATCTTGATACCCATACATACTGGTTGACTTCCCGGGACAGATGGGATCTTCCAGCAGGACAATGCGACATGTCACACGGCTAGAAATGATATTGCTTGGAAGAGCATGACCATGGCCCCCTAATTCACTCTAGAAGCTCCACATACCTGAGACTACCTATCAGTACCTTACTGAGTCACTCCCAGCCTGTCTAGCTGCTGTCCACGCTACATACGGCAATTACTCTGGATATTAGCTGGTCACTTGGCTGTGTATAAAAAAACTTTTTTGTTTTCAGAATTTTAGATTCCTTTTACTTTTAAATGTTCTATATAATTAAACATTAAAAAAACACAATTATCTAGCACTCCACATATAGGCTTAAAGTTACTCCATGGCTCTGATTCATCCGGGCCAAATTGGGTTCACACCAGAAAATCCACTTCAGAGAACCTGTGGCGAGTCAAAGTTATTGCACAAATTGGAGCTGCAAAAAAAGAAAAATTGTCTCCTTGCTTCTGGGGTGAAATTGACAATTTTGGGGTGTATTTAGTTGATATATAACTACTTCCATTTACCCTTGCTTCTGTACTGAAAGTGTGCTCTGATACAACCAGTTTTAGGGTGAATTTATTTGATATATAACTACTCTTTCACCCTTGCTTCTAGGGTGAATTTGCAGCATGATACAACCAGTTTCGGGAGTATTTATTTCGTATATATTTATATATATGTGTCACATACCAGGGACCAGACCAGACCCCCGCGTCATGTGACAAGGGTTGCCCAAGCACTTCAGGCCGATTCACGTTCTCACATGCTGTTATGCCCTGCACCGGGTCCTAACTCGAGCATGAATCGCCACTTGAAGCCTGCAAGCACAGCCATGCAATAACACTGAACTTTTGCCACCACCACCTGTCCGTTATAAGGTTGACAGGACACCCCTGAGTGTTCCACTCACAAGCAGACACACACACTGCAGTATGCCTCACGGAAAAACAATATACAGCCTCAGACTACACACACACTCTTCGTAGAGCTAACAGGTTCTTAAGGTTACAAGTAGAGTTGAGCAAACGTGCTCGTAACGAGCACTGTACTGCTCGGATCCCCTGCGCTTGCATGGGCGCAGCCATCCGGATCCGTCCTCCTCACCCGACGGATCCGGATGCCTGTGCCCATGTGAGCGCAGGGGATCCAAGCAGTACAGTGCTCGATACAAGCACGTTCGCTCAACTCTAGTTACAAGACAAGCCATCAAACTTTTAGGTTTAATGTATGGAAAATGGATAGCACTTGGTTACAAAAAATTATTAACAAGAGACATACATAAATGGCAAACAACTATATAGGCAAACAACTATAAGGAGAAAACATAGAAAGCAGTTGCATGGTAAAAATCCTTTCCTCCCAGGAGATTTGGGCAGAGTAATGGTACACAAAGCTGTCAGCTCAGCACCACTTTTCGATGAGGACTATATTCTAGAGGACAGTCAGCTGCTACTGCCCAGCCAAGATCTGGGGGAGATATCCGCTGGCAACCAAGTAATGATGATGAGAGTCGTGCAGGAGTTGGTGGTGCGAGTGGTCAGGCATGTTACCCTGAGACTGGTGAGGGTGACATCAGTGATGTGCAGACAGTAGTGGACGATGAAGTGGCTGATTGCACGTGGGAGTCAGATGAAGATGAGGGCTTCATTATCATCTGGAGAAGAAGGTGGCAGCTTGCGCGTGAGGCAGCGGCTGAGCCAGCAAAGTGATAGTGTGCCCATGAGTAAGCAGGGTGGCAACAGTGGGAGGTCGGGACCAAAACGTGCCCGGGATAGACCGCCCGCTACACATGAGCCTCCCTGTCCAGAAAGAGGCAGCAGTAATAGGCAGTCCGTAGCGCTAATGTAGTGGTACAGCCTGACGCAGCAACCTCTGCATCACCCAGTGGCCTGCACCCCTTTTCCTGCAGTCAAGACTCCACCACCTCAGCAGAAGGGAGCTGTGGTTCCTTCCCATCATCTACTGGTTCTGATGCTCCTGCTCCTCCTCCTTGTCACTCATTTTTGTCAGCAATTGATCACAGAGTCTATTGCAAAAAGACAACAGTATGCATGGCTGGTACTACTGTTCCTTCCTTTCCAGGTGGTGGACTCTGCATCTTTCAGAGAACTGATGGCTTGTGCTAAGCCAAGATGTAGAGTCTCAAGCCATCATTACTTCTCCAAAAAGGCAATACCAGCCCTGCACACATATGTTGAACAGAAGGTGGGCCAGTCATTGAGCCTGTCGGTGTGTGCCTTGATGTGTGGAGCTGTAACTACGTTCAAGGATCAATGTGCTTCCTGCCCAGCCACACCAGCAACATAGCTAGGTGACTGTCACTTCCTTGTTGTCAAGCTATGGGTCCTGCGCTAATGTCCTCCCCTGCCTCATCATCTTCTACCTTGTCCTCTGCCTCCGCTGCAGTCACAATTTGGAGTGCTCCCCCAGCATACCACATGTGCAGGGCATGGCAGTGTCATGATGTTCTGCACCTAGTTTGCCTGGACGAACGGAGTCACATGGGAGGAACTGCTGTGCGTCCTCCATCAAGAAATCGAGTCCTCGCTAACTGAAAATCGGAACTATGGTCACCGACAATGGGAAGAACATTGTGTCGACACTACATCAAGGAGGGCTGAGCCATGCTCCCTGCATGGCGCACATGGTTAATCTGGTTGTAAAGCGGTTCCTGAAGTCTTCCACCTGTCTGCAAGACATCCTGAAAATGGCCAGGAAACTGTGCGTGCACCTCACTCACTCTTACACTGCAAAGTACACCCCTCTTGAGCTGCAAAGGCAGAATGGCGTTCCCCAACAGCGCCTCATATGCAGCGTTTCCAATTGTTGGAAATCCACCCTCCACATGTTGGACTGAGTACATAAGCAGAGGAAGGCTATAAACGATTTCTTGATGATGCAGGCAGACAGGAGCACTCCCCTGTGTAACTTTCACGTGAGCCAGTGGCAGCTCATGCGTGACACCTGCTGTTTCCTCAGGCCCTTTGAGTAGCCCACTTTATTTGTCAGTCGGCAGGACTACGGGATGAACAACTTCATTCCACTGCTTCATGACCTGGAACAGATGATGCTAAATCTGGCTGACCAGGGGACAGGAGAAGTGAAACATACATCTCATGGCCACCTGAGCCCTGTGGGGGCTGAACTGGAGGAGGAGGACATTCACGCATAAGCAATGTATACAGAAATGGGTGGTTTTTCTGCACATGTGACAGGAGAGGAGGAAGAGGAGAAACTAGAGGGTGATGAGGAAGACCAAGCAGATGACCCTGAGACACAGTGGCAGTATGCAGTGGAGATGGAGACAGGGAGTCCTTCCGAGTCCCTTGCACAAATGGCCCGATGCATGCTCAGTTGCTTGCGTAGTGACAGCCAAATTGTCACAATTCGGCAGAGGAATGAGTGCTGGCTCTCCACCATGTTAGACCCTGGCTACTGGTCCAAAATGGGGGCCATTTTTACACCCGCTGAGAGGGAGGATAAATGGAAGACATCCTATGTAGTCAGTTGGCCGCTGCATATGTGCGGCATCTTCCATCCTCACAAAGGTCTGGCCGGGGGGGTCCTCTGTGCTCATGTTCCACTGCCATGGCTGCTGGGGGGGAAGGGGGCAGGAGCAGTACCAGCTCCATCAGCAGCAACTTAAGTCTAGAGTCTCTAATGAGCACTTTTCTTCACCCATCTTGTGAAGAAAGAAGCAGCAAGACATGGAGCAGAACCTGAACCAGCAGCCAGTGGCATACTTGGACTGCACCCTGCCCTTGCCACATGAAAGATCCCCTGTACTACTGGGCAGCCAAACTTGATTTGAGGCCACAAATGGCCAAGTTTGCCCTGGACAAGCTTTCCTGCCTAGCCAGTAGTGTGGCATCAGAGCTGGTGTTTAGCGTGGCTGGGGGCATAGTTACCCCAACAAGAACTCACCTTTCCACCCAAAATGTGGAGAGACTAATCTTTGTGAAGATGAATCAGATGTGGATTTTCACACACCAGTGTCTGCTGCCTCAGACTAGATCATTCTGGGTGCCACACCCAAACTTTATCATAAGAGACCCATTTCTTCTGTCCACCTGCTTCAGCCACTGTTCGGGTGCTGCCACACACCTGCTGGCACCCACCATCTTGTGCTGTTACTGCCATTGCTTTTGCCCCCCCACCTCACCACTCTGTGACTGGACCACTGTGTTGACTCCTCATGCTGTAGAAATCTATATGGAATCAGCAGAGGATGGTATAAAAGGAGTGCGCTCTTTCACTCTGTAGTACAATCTTGGGCCACTGCACGATACTTTATACCTGATGCTAACATTGACCTGTAAGGCTGAGTTCACACTTGAGTTATTTGGTCAGTTTTGGCCCCATAACTGACCAAATAAGTGAAGTGTAAATTGATTCTAAGAGCGACGCCTGTCATCTACGTATCATACTGACCCACAATATTGTTTCGCTAGCACAGAGGACTCTCTATGCTTGTAACTGCAAGGCACAGTGTTCTACATCACTATACCGGCTCTCTGCAGCCAGGAAATAGCTGTTTTTTAACGTGATTCATCACAAATAAATTTGGATCAAATCAAATCTTTTAGGGAAATTTGTCAAACCGTTTGAATTGAATTTTTGAGAAATTCACTCTTCTCTAGTTAAACTCATTCCAAGTGAACGTGGACAATAAGTTGGTTTTACCCAACCCGGACACTCCAATCAAAACCACTTCGTGGAAGAAAAGAAAGGATGAAAAACTGAGGTAACCTGCAGGTAATTTTATATGATGCCTGTAGGTGGCACCATTGAGGTAAAATATACACACCAGAAAGACATGGCTGCTCTCCTCCAGAAATAGCGCCACATCTGTCCACGGGTAGAGTCTGGTATTGAAGCTAAACATCAATGGAGTAAACAAGGCTGAGATGCAACAAGTGTGGCACTGTTTTGGATTATGTATCACAGATGGTAGGCTTAGATACACTGGCTCAGCAGGCAGTATCACACATGACCGGCTTAGATAAACTGGGTCAGCAGACTGTATCACACATGATAGGCTCAGATACTAAGGTCATCAAAGAGTATCACATATGATAGGATTAGATCCACCAACTCAGCAGACAGTATCACACGTGATGGGCTTAGATAAACAGCTCAGCAGATAGTATCACACATGATGGGCTTAGACACAACAGCTTAGTAGAACATATTGCACATGACAGGTTTAGATACACAGCTAAGCAGACAGTATCACACCTGAAAGGCTTAGATACACATCTCAACAGACAGTATCACACATGTTACTGTAGGATCAGATACACAGCTCAGCAAACAGTATCACGTATGATGGGATTAAATAAACAGCTCAGCAGACAGTATCACACATGATAGGATTAGACACACAGGTAAACAGACAGTATCACAAAGGATAGGATTAGATACACAGCTCAGCAGACTGTGGGAATGTTTGCTCCCAGATTATGCAGTGAATATACAGTGCAGAAGGGTGTGGCAGTGTGACTGGGCCTGTGGGCTGTGTAATGGAAGCTTCACCTCCATCTCTCCCACACATTGCATAGCTTATGTTGTGACATGTTAGAGCTCACACACCCATCTATGTCATTTCTCATATGTGCCATCAAAGCGGCTGCTTGCAAATGCACTTCAGCAAGCTACCACCAACCCCCCTTTTAATGTACAGTGAGTCATGGCATCCTCATACATTATCACACATGGTCGACTAGGATACACCTGCTCAGCAGACAGTATCACACATGACAGGTTTAGATACACCACTCAGCAGACAGTATCGCATATGAGAGGCTTAGATACAGCAGCTTAGCAGATAGCATCACACATGAGAGGTTTAGATACTCTGCTCAGAAGACAGTATCACACATGATAGACTTAGGTATATGCAGTGGCTGGATTTGGGGTGGCCCCAGCGATACACTGGGTTCCCCGGGCACCGTTGAAGTGTCACCATGTGTTGCTGCTCTCCGGAAGTGGTAAGGCGTGGTTCACCCCAATGGGAAGTAAGTCCAGAGAGTCAGAGTCTCCAATAAACTTGCGTGCTTCTTTACTGGAGGAATTCAGGTGCAAAACAATACTGGCAAGGCATAGGGCTGGCTTCTCCAGTCTCCTCCATGGCAGAAAAAGGGTTAGATGCTGAGGAAAGACCTGAGCTAGCTGTCCCTCTTTCTACGGACCAAAGGCTGGTGATCCAGGGTCTGCGGCAGAGTATGCCCATCACAGTGTTTTCTTCTTCTCACTCAAGTAGTCTGGCAGAGTTTCCTCTTCTGGGCACTGTTCCCTTACTGCAGAACACTAGGTGCCCTGACTGTTCTCCTTATATACAGTTTTTGGCTAGACTGAAACCTTTTAGTGGAAGAGGTGGAGTGGAGAATCTCAGCACAAACAATTACAAAGCTACCACTCTCGTCTGTCATAGACTTACATTAGAGCTTCCATGATACTCAATGGCAATGACACAGTAGTTTTTCCAGACAAATACAAGTTTCCAGACATAACAACAGAGCTAAAACCAGACATTCAAAAGGTCAGTCTGTCTGGTTTTGGTGGTAAACAAGTCTGTCTTTTTCCCTTGAAAACATGCTCTTCTTTAAACCCTATCTTCGCAAATACAGTGCAAATGAACAACATATATATCACAACATAGATATAAAATGCAGTTATATCATCAAACAATAGAAGTGCAAGTTAACCCTTTCAAGAGAAATAAAGTAAGAAGTTTATACCTTTACATAGGGGAAACGGGCAAATGTCCAGACTTCACAGTACCCCTGCTCCAGGGCACTACACCCTCCCCTACTTTAACTGTGGCATCGCAAACACAGTCAGGACTACTGAAGAAATAAAAGTAATGCAACAGGCACCAACTTTGTACATGGGGTTTGATATAGTCCAGCTCTAGGGAGGCCTTCAATCTTCCCCTAGGGTGTAGGCTCTTAAATGTTACAAACTGGATTTAAGCATAAGCTTTGTAGTCAACAACAAGGCTTATTTTTTCTTCTTCACTTATGATTGGTGGGTCGTCAATGTTGTAATCTGCCTGGCAACTGATGATGCCAGTAGTTGGTTTTATGGGATATATGTGGACAGGATACATGTGGCTGATCAAGGCTGTAGACGTCAAGCTGGTTATCAGTGGACATTTCTGTAGTCATCAAGCTGGAAGTTGGCAGACTTTTGCAAGGTCATTGAAATGGTCATCACTGGTCACCACCAGGGCAGAACAGGATAGCAGGTACTGTGTCCAGGTTGCAGATTTAGGAAAAGTAGGGCTAGGCACTCCCCTACTTTTTCATTAGCTCTCTGACCGGCACCTACATCTGCAGCAAATAGACTCCAAACCAGTTACTTGAGTGGCAAACAGTACCACCATTATTTCAAGAATCATTGTGACCCTTTTTCACATAACCCTCTATAGAGCTGACCATAACAGACTTCCTAACTGAATTTGACCAGTACATAGCCTTCTGCATAGCTTGCAGCAAGACAAAAATATTTTTTAAAGGATACACAGATCTTCAGAAGCATCATAGACAAACCTTTCACATTGCCTCAGAAGACTTCATTGGAAGCATAGGTATAGTCATACACTACCTCATCACATATTCATAAAGATATTAATTCTGTACAAATGCAGTACTAGCCCATAAATCACAATCACATAACAGAAATGTGGGTGGAACAGGTATCTGGCTGGTTTAATACCTTTGGTGACTCGTTTGGATCTTGTTGGGCTGTGTGTCGATCACAGGATCAGAAAGAGCATTATTGGCAATGGAACCACAAGGTTCAGGAACACTAGACACAGATAACAACATTTTTGGTACCATTCAGGGTTTATATTTTCAGGTGGTACATTTTCATGAGATTTTCCTTGACTAAACACAGCTTCAGTTGATTGAACAATTTTTAGGTTCTCATCACTGTTTATTTATTTGATATGCTTCAGCAGTTGGCATTGCTTTGATCTAATAGGGCAAAGATTCCCATTTATTTTCTGGTTTGTTTGACCTGTGTTGTTTTCGTAACCATACATGATCTCCTACACATAGTGGTTTAGCCTCAGCTTTGGCATTATAGTCATCCATTTATTTTTGTTGAGCCTCCTGGGTTGTTTGGTTGGTTGTTTGTTGGATCAATTTGAGATGTTTCAGTTGCTCTTTTGCCCAGTCAGTTTGGGGTAACGGGTTGTTAGCATGGTCAATTGACACATAAAGCAGTATGTCAGCTGGCAACCAACTTTTGTGTCCATACATTGTGTCCAGGGCCCTTGTTTGGTTAAACAGTGTGGTTTATGGTTATTGTGAGGAATATGGGGAGATATAATTTGATGCTTGCCAATTTGCTGTCAAGGGTTATGGGCATATGGCATAAGAAATAGACTCCACAGGTGGCCCAGCCTCAAAGTGATAACATTTCACACCTCCAGCAGCCAGGCTGGAAGCAAGCTTCTCTGACAGCAGAACCCACTGCTGGGGACCTGAGCTGGTCAACTGCATCAAAGAAATCCCCCAGTCTGGAACCATGAGTTCATAAGGAGTTAGGAAATTACTGTACATCTTAGCCGTATACTGGTTACTTCTTCGGGAACGAGACGAACATTCCCATGGGCCTCTCTCACTTACAGGACTCAGGAAAGGGGAGATATGGAGAATGCATAGTAGGAACCAAGTAACACCGTGTTTGGTCTCCAAATGTACCAAGGACCCCGGCAGATCCATTGGCACCAGAATGGCCTCCCTTTGATCTTCCTGTGACGATTTATGAGCCATATGGGATTTTTGGAGTTTTGGCTAGCTAACCCAAAGTGAGGGTGAATAGTACCCACCCAGGGGGTGTGACCAATCAAGAGTTAATTGTTCGTGTGAGGCAGTGGCCATCGTCTTTCTCTGAAGGAAGGTCACGCTGTGTATTGTGTTGGAGAAGACCCGGAAACCCCGCTGACCTCACTGCCTCCCGTGTGACTACAACATCAAGGATTACACATATATCTGGTAACTGACTTTCACATCATCTGTTAACTGTGACCATACGATCACCTGTAATTGCTCTCTGACCATTGTATATATCCTTTGTGTATATAGTGTTGTTGTCTAGTGTGCCCTTAGGGCGATTAAATGTATAATTTAGTTTTGGGTTGTTCTCTTATCTCGATCCACGAATCCATACATCTGTGTCTTGGATTAACATTACATGCTACCTGGGCTGGTTTCTGGCCCAATATAATGCTGTTAACAGACTGGGCTTATATGTAACGAGGAACTGGTTGCAGTTTACTGGGCTGGCAGAGCTCTGTTTCACTGGGGCAGTAAAAGGGCTCTCTCAGCCTGTCAGGGTTGTGAGCAAGTGCTGTGCCACACCAGAGGTTGTGTTGACAATCCTCTCCCTACCTGTGCCTATGTGGACAGGGTATTTCTGTGTGAGTTGTGCCAAGCTGACCCTACCTACTCCCAGGGAGTGCAAAAAGAAAGTGAAAGCCCGACATTAGTGACACCAAGCGGGGCTCCAAGGTTCGGTTCGTCACAGCTACATAACAAAGTCTACTCAGATACCCATGTGGGCCATTTTGCTTTCTCACACTCTGCCAATTTACGTAATAGATTTATTATGGTTTAGGTCATTTTTTCCCATAAACCATTGCATTTTGGGTGATAGTCAGTCGTATGTATTTTTTTTTACATTATACAATGTGGATATTTCTTGGAATAATTGGGACTCGAATGCAGAGCCCTGGTCAGTCAGAATCTTTTCTGGTGGTCTGTGGACCTCAATAAACCTCTTTCCAAACACATCAACAGTGGTTTGTGCTGATATGTCTTATACTGGTATCCCCGTGGCATACTTGCTTTAATGGTCATTGATTGTTAGAGTGTAGACATACTCGGTGGGGTCTTAATTTACCATGGTCCAAGGCAAAAAGCTAAAATGGTATATGACTCTCAATTGGGTGCAGTGGTACTTTTTTGTCTGGGCTGGTCATCCCTATTGATTGCACAGATAGTACACTCGTCACACCATTTTTCTATGTCGGCTCGCGCTCTTGACGTTTTTTGGCATTTGTCCTGATTGATTGTGGCATGCATCCAGGATCAGATGGGTACTGTCTGGGTACTACAATCTGTTTAATACGGCCATGCGTCAGACAATCAATAATTTTGAGCTGATCGTTCTCACGGCCAGCTTAATATAATTTGTAAAGGGGCTGCATTCTTAGTAAAGATCTGAATAAATTGCATGTAATATCCAACAAAGCCTATAAATTTCTTCATCTCATAGATATTAGTAGGTGCAGGACAATTTTTAACACTGACAACATGCCCTAGATAGCGCACCTCAGTCACCGTAATCTGCACCTGAAATACGCCTTATATAGAAGTATTTCAGGTTAATAAATGACCTCAATGTCTTTCATTCACATAATATAAGTAAATCTACGGCAATGTGTCTGAAAAAGAAGCTGCAAAGATGCAGCAATTTACAGATATCTGCATATTTTCTTTTGTTTCAGCTTCTTATCTTCACCCTTATTTTCTATAGAATTCCAGATCCGTCACAAGAAACATTTACATGAAAAAACGGAGAAACTGATTGAGAACAAACCACCAAGATGTGACCAGGGAGAGGAGAGTTTTCCATTCTCTACACGTTATGTCAACCTCATCATTGTCTCCACCGATCACTTCAGAGAACGCTCTGAGAATGAGCTGATAGAGACCGGGGTAAAACATGAGGAATACTTAAAGGGGAAACACAATGAACTACTGTGCATTTCCCCCAACAAACTGTTCCGCTGGTGCCACCGATCCAGACTTGTGCCGCGTATGGTAATGGTGAGCGGAGTGCCCGGTGTAGGGAAGACCACACTGATGCAGAAGGTTGTCTATGACTGGGTGAGGGGGGATCTCTATCAAAGATTCTCCTTTGTCTTCTTCTTCAAATTCCGAGAACTGAACAGACCGGATAAGGTTAGTCTGGAGGACATGATCCTTCATCAGTACCCATATCTGTATGAGCAGCTTGATAACATCTTACAGGAGCCAGAAAAACTTCTCTTTATATTTGATGGTTTAGATGAAAGCCTTCATAACATGGATTTCTCATCAGGTCACTTGTGCTGTAATACTAAACAGCCCGAAACTTGTGGTCAGATTGTGGTCAGTTTGGTGAGAAGGTCTCTTCTTGATGGTTGTTCTGTCCTAATGACCAGTCGCCCAACCAGACTGGCATCAATTGACTGTACAGTTTTCCATAGAATAGCAGAAATCACTGGGTTTTTACCGGAAGAACGACGGAGTACTTTGAAAATTTTTTCCCCAACCAAGAACTGGCGGAAAAGTCTTTTAATTATGTGAAGCAGAATGACACCCTGTACACCTTCTGTTACCTCCCGTCCTACTGCTGGATCATCTGTACTGTATTATCCAGGAGCTTCCAGCCAACAAGTAGTGATCAGCAGGTGTCATTATTACCCAAAACCGTCACCCAGCTCTTTGCGATATTTGTCACCAACATCCTGTCCAATCACAGTCTGCACAAAGGTGACGCCCAGAAGATCCTGCAGTCCATCGGATGGATGGCAGAACATGGAGTCATGAATCACAGGCTTATCTTTGATGAACGAGATCTGGATTGTTTCCGTGTGGACAATAAGTCAAAGCTCTTATCAAGTTTTCTGATGGAATCGGAGGAACCTGTGTCCTATTCCTTCTTACATCTCACAGTTCAGGAATTCTTCTCTGCCTTGGTACATTATGTGGATTATTCTCCTGAGAAGTTACACAAATCACTTGAAGAAGCCAAATCCTATCCTGATGGACGAGGTGAGATATTCCTCCGTTTCCTGTGTGGTCTATCAGACGGCTCCACCAGGTCAATACTAACTGGATACCTGGAGAGACGAGCAACTCAGACATCTATAGTTGTCATCACTTGGCTGAAGAACTTCATTCTAGAAGAACAGATGCCAGTGGAAAGTGAAGCACTGCAACATCTTCTTAGTATAGTCTACATTTCTGAACAACAGAGACAGTGGAAAAGTAAGCGACATCTTCTCAGTACATTCTTCTATCTGTATGAATCCCGGAATAAGGTTTTAGTACTGGAATCAATAAAATCACACAGAAGTCTTAACTTTTCTGGTCTTCACATGTCAGCTCTGGACTGCACAGTGTTAGCATTTATTCTGGACACCTGCACAAATATAGAAAAACTCAACCTAGACAACTGTTCCTTAGACACAGAAGGATTAGAAAGACTTGCTCCAGCATTACATAACGTGCAGAATCTGAGGTAAAATACTAATTATATTTTTTCATCTTTCTGTGGTATTCAGATTCTGACAGATTTATTGTATGAAGCTGACACCTGTGTTTGTTAGTACAGACAACAGATTCAGAGGAATAATTTTTTGTGTGTTCCTGTACACCCCTGAAGAGCTCCTGGCACCCACTGTCTTCCACTTAACTCACCCCCTCCCCCTTAGGAGTGACTTTCCTTTTTACCTGCTTCCCCCAGAGACCCTGGCAAACTGCCTTTCCCCAATACCCCTTTCTGTTTTTTATGTCCTCTACCCAGATATAGTCCCCACTACCCCATGACATAATATTGTCACATCATGTCCTCCTTCTCCCAAAGGGCCCTGGCAAGTAGTGTCACCTCTCTACACTGCCTCCGTAGCCTGTGCCACTTTCTGTTCCCCTGTTCCTTCTTCTCCAGAAAATCCCACTAAGTAGTGTCTTATCTAGACTATGGACTGACTGACCACAGAGTTTACACTAGACTATGGTCTGACTGTAGTGTTTACACCTGACTAGTGACTGACTAACCACAGTGTTTACACTAGACTATGGTCTGACTGTAGTGTTTACGCCTGACTAGTGACTGACTAACCACAGTGTTTACACTAGACTATGGTCTGACTGTAGTGTTTACGCCAGACTAGTGACTGACTGATCACAGCATTTACACTAGACTATGGTCTGACTGTAGTGTTTACGCCTGACTAGTGACTGACTGATCACAGTGTTTACACTAGACTATGGTCTGACTGTAGTGTTTACGCCTGACTAGTGGACTGACTAACCACAGTGTTTACACTAGACTATGGTCTGACTGTAGTGTTTACGCCAGACTAGTGACTGACTGATCACAGCATTTACACTAGACTATGGTCTGACTGTAGTGTTTACGCCTGACTAGTGACTGACTGACCACAGTGTTTACACTAGACTATGGTCTGACTGTAGTGTTTACGCCTGACTAGTGACTGACTGACCATAGTGTTTACACTAGACTATGGTCTGACTGTAGTGTTACGCCTGACTAGTGACTGACTGACCATAGTGTTTACACTAGACTATGGTCTGACTGTAGTGTTTACGCCTGACTAGTGACTGACTGACCACAGTGTTTACACTAGACTATGGTCTGACTGTAGTGTTTACGCCTGACTAGTGACTGACTGACCATAGTGTTTACACTAGACTATGGTCTGACTGTAGTGTTTACGCCTGACTAGTGACTGACTGACCATAGTGTTTACACTGGACTATGGTCTGACTGTAGTGTTTACGCCTGACTAGTGACTGACTGATCACAGCATTTACACTAGACTATGGACTCACTGACTGCAGCATTTACAGTAGACTATGGTTTGACTGACTACATTTACACTATCACAGCATTTACACTAGGCTATAGATTGATTGACTCACCTGTGTTTACACTAGACTATGGACTGACCACAGTGTTAACACTAGATTGTGGACTGACTTCAGCATTTACAATGGACTGGGTGACTACAGCATATACACTTGACTATGGACTGACTGCAGCATTTATGTCAGAACGTAGTGTGGCAGTAGCCATCAGGTATGTAGCTCAAGAACCCCGCTTCTCCCCCCAGCTAAGTTAAAAATTTAAATTATTGGGTCTCCACCAAGCTTAATCAGGCCTTGGTTCTACATAATCTGCTACTGCCAACAGGACAAAGTATTTAAGACTTTCCGATCTTGGAGGAAATTTAAATGGTACATTTAAATGTTTTTCTGATTTTGACTATAAAGCCACACATGACCTGTAATAATTAGAGATGAGCGAACGTGCTCGTAACGAGTACTGTACTGCTCGGCTCCCCTACGCTCGCATGTAAAGAGCGGAGGAGAATGGAGGCCACAGAGTGAGGGTCACAATAGATGGTGGAAGAAGGAGAGCTCTCAGCCACCGATGACACAAGTTCCTCTATCAGTTTTATGACTATTTTACATCCGTGTGCTGCCATCATCACTGATTTATGACATGGGATATAGTAATAACATTCCTCAGGGATTCTGGATCTCTAGGACATGGAAATATCCTTTAGCGGCCGCCATTCCTGACATCCACCACATACAAGAGGCGGCTTCTAGTGATGACATTTATGGATTTTACTAACAGCTGGGGACATTTTCTCTCCACATTCACAATCTACAGATTTTATACTAACTCTCTGTGGACGCCTCACCCACATCTCATCTTCTTATTCTTACAGTTTGGCTGAGAATGATCTACCAGACACTTCCTGCATCCAGTTGGCATCTGGAATAAGGAACAACCAGTCCCTGAAGATACTTGACCTGTCTGGTAACCATTTGTCTGGTCCTCACTTCAGTGACTTGATGGAAGCTCTGTCCAATCCGGCCTGCAGGATAGAGGAATTACGGTGAGTATAAGAGATGTGTACAGGACTGAGACATGTGGGCACAAGTTATACATGGATTTTATTCTATTTTATGATCCACACCATTGTTATGTCTATGAGATAAACTGCTGACTGCTCCTTTATATGTGTCTGACTAATGCACCAGGTCCAGTCTGGCCTGCAGGATAGAGACATTACAGTGAGTATAAGAGATGTGTACAGGACTGAGACATGTGGGGCGCAAGTTATACATGGATTTTATTCTATTTTATGCTCCACACCCTTATTATATCTATTAGATAAACTGCTGACGGCTCCATGATATCGCAAATGCGTCAGAGAGGTGGTCATAGGGTAAAACAGTACAGTGAAATGATCTTTAAGCTGTATAACTATCCTCATCTTAACTCACTTGTAGAGGTGAGTAAATGGTTGGTGATGCCTATGTTATTGTTGGATCCTCGCTGTCTGGGGGCCAGCCTTCAGGAGGATGAGGTGCAGGTGATCTGCTCTTACAGGTGAGGTCAAAATCAGATCAAGAACATCTTGGGTCACAAACCAGGACTAATGTAAAGTAAAGGATTTCTTTATAGGATTCTGTATTGAAGGGAATGTGTCACCCCGATTTTGGACTGTTGTCTACAGTAGTGATGATCGAGCACTGTAGTGTTCGGGTGCTCGGGTCGAACACTAGGCGGTGCTCGAGTGCTCGACCGAGCACCCGACCACAATGGAAGCCAATGGGAGAACCAGAGCACTAAACCAGGCACCCCCTGCTCTGAAGAGGGGAGGGTGTCTGGTTCATAGGGAAAGGTGAGAAAATGGTGGAAACACCACTGAAATGGTTTGGTAACAGCATGGGGAGGATGTCTGGATGCATCTTGGACTACAAAGTCGCTGCTGTGAACGATGTTGTCCGAGTATTACGCCACTTTTACGGAATGACAAGAATACCCCCCAAAACCGAAGATAACATTGATTTTAGAGGAAATATTGTTAGGAAACATATATTTACTTGTACATAAAGCGCAAGTGCTGCCAAAAATTACAAGGAAGAGGCACTCCGATACAACTGGTATATCACATAAAGGAGGGCCTCATTCACATTGTGGTACAATTGTTCATGTCGTGGGACTCCTACACTCATAAAGCCTATGCACAAAGTGAAAGGGCTGCCAAAAATTACAAGGAACAGGCACTCCAATACACAGATAATGTCGCCTTGATTAGCGGCAGAAAAAAAATACACAGGATTTTAGGTATTTAGGATACAGAAACATTATAATGCACACGCAACACAGGTAATGTCGCCTTAATTATCACAGAAAAAAAATACACAGGATTTTAGGTATTTAGGATACAGAAACGTTATAATGCACACACAACACAGGTAATGTTGCCTTGATTAGCGGCAGAAAAAATGACACCGGATGTCAGGTATATAGGATACAGAAACGTTATAATGCACACGCTGTGCAAGTGATGTTTAAAGGGAACCTGTCAGCTCCGAAACACCCCCTGAACTAGAGTAAGCGGTGTATAGTGTAAGTGATGCTGAATCCGAATATGTAAGTTTTATCTTCATACTCACTTCCATTCTGACGCTGTGCTCCCACAAACCAGCAGTAAAATGCACTCAGTGGACTCTTCTTTGAGTCCTCTCCATTATGTGAGTGAGCACCGGAGTCCAGTGAGTGCATTTTACTGCAGGTTTGTGGGAGCACAGCGTCAGAATGGAAGTGAGTATGAAAATAAAACTTACATATTCGGATTCAGCATCATTTACACTATACAACACTTACTCTAGTTCAGGGGGTGTTTCGGAGATGACAGGTTCCCTTTACGTCAGGCAACCTTGCCCAATTTTTGCCCCCCCCCCCCCCCAAAAAAAAAAAAAAAAAAAAAAGATATATTGCAGCCAGATATAATAGCACTTAAAAGGGCTTTGGGTATTTTCAACAGAAAAACTAGCCCTGCCTAGCCAATTTCTATCCCTACACTATCTGTCCCTCCTTGCAGCTGCTCTCCCTGACTAAGGCTGAGCCGGGTCACATGTCACTGGGTGCTATATAGCACCCGATGACGCGTTCCCGGCCAGCCAATCACTGTAATGCCAGTAGCCAACATGGCTACGGCATTACAGTGAATGCCAGTACCTCCCCACACGCTAATTGGCTAAGTAGCGTTCAGGGAGGGGATTCGAGCATGGCGCTCGAGCACACTCTGTGTTCGGCCGAACACCACGATGTGCCGAGCATAGCCATGCTCGAACGAATATAGTATTTGGCCGAGCATGCTCGCTCAACACTAGTCTGCAGTAATATTATGCAGTACTAGAAATAAGGAGTCCAGATCAGTATTTTTTATTTTTCTACTGCTCTCGGTTTCGCCCTCTGTCAGTACTGAAAGCTGCACTGAAATACATTGTCAGGACTTGTTTGCTGTTTGAATATAATGGAAAGAACCTGTGTGCATGCACGGCAGTGCTGACAATGTATTTTATCACTGCTCTGGCAGTAGAGAAATAATAAAATGTGATCTAGACTCCATATGTGCAGTACTACTTATGTGTTACTGTAGATAATGCTCTTGATGTCAGACTAATGCTCCAGGTTCATTTGTGACAGACACCACTGCCCCCCTTGTAGCTGCACTCCTGAAGTGTCTTCTGCGGCATCATTTTTTATAAACACTCATCCCCAATAATAATCTTCCTACTTATCGGTCTGTGTAAGAGGACCTTTAGGTTCGTCTCGGGTAAGGATGAGCAAACTTGTGATTTCAAGTTGGCGTACAATGTTTGGGTTATCTAAGAATCCCATTATGGATTCCGCTACCATCGACCATAAGTGGAATCCATAATGTAATGTTGTGCATTGTAGTCAGATTGGTTGAGAAACCACTTACTTACAGAACACTCATTAAGGGGGTATTCTGGTTTTGCAATTTTCAGCATCAATTTACAGTAAACAACATGTCACTTACTAATTGTGATCATCTATCAGTAATGCCTGATTTCCTGCACTCCGTGGTCACATGACATTTTCCATTATATTGTTCTGATGACATCATATCTACTTTTGAGGTGTGGCAAGGCTTGTAAAGGGCCCTTTACACGGGCCGAGAATTGCACAGATTATTGCCAATGATTATGGCTGCTTGCTCACGCCTGCCGTTATTCTTGTACCTGGACCTCCCACGTGCTTCCACCTGAAAAACATCAACAAGAAAAGGTTACATCTATGAGTTCTTTGTCTCAGAACTTTCAGTTCAGTGGAGTCAGACACAAAGAACAGCACAATTTTGCTTGCAAAAGATTTTTAGAAAGTGATTTTAAATTATTTCTTGTACAGTCCTGATCAACAACATAGGTTGAGGCGCTACATAGCTCATTTCACTACATGAAGTATCTGCCCACTTTACTCAAGCAACACTGTCCACAGCAACCATTGACTGCCTAGTAAGGAGCACATATCCTGGAATTTCAACAATAAAAACTATTGCTGCAAATCACTATACAATCTGCAATGAAATCACCCGGGAATTAAGTGGTGACTATATGTTGGCAATACATATTTTCTGTTCTTGGAGGAAATACAGACTGAGTATCCCTTTAAGAACTGTCTATGCCTGTGATGGCTAACTCCGAGTGCTGGAGGTTAGCCATCACTGATCTCTGCATTATGATATACAGGCAGATGCAGGACTTTGGCATAAGGACATATTAAACAATAGTGATAACTATTTCTGCAATGCAAGATTGGGCACAAAAATTAAACTTGTGGAGTCATTAAAGGGGTTCTCCAGGAAAAGAAAATGAAAATACGCAAATATATTATAAATATATTACCAAATACCTTTCATTAGTTAATGAAATTAGTTAATTAGTTAATTAATGGCTCGTTTTGTCTAGGGAGCAATGATTAGGAGAAACAAAATGGCCGCTGTCCTATTAGTCCACACAGAACCTGTCCTAATCACACAGGAGGACAAGTTACTTCACAACACTGAGGTAAAGAGCTGCCTCATCCTCCTCTCTGCTCTACTTGTCAGGGATTATGATCCCGAATACAGTTTAATATGATATTTGGCTGAATGTTTGTGGGAATGGAGTAACTTGTCCTCCTGTGTGATTAGGACAGGTTCTGTGTGTACTAATAGGACGGCGGCCATTTTATTTCTCCTAATCATTGCTCCCCAGACAAAACGAGCCATTATAACTAATGAGAGGTATTTGGAAATATATTTATAATGAAGTAATATTTAAGTATTTTCATTTTCTTAATTCCCGGAGAAACCCTTTAAGAACACATTTGACTATAATGGGGCACATTTATTTACCATTTTGCGTAGTACATTTTTTAGCCAATTAAAAAAAACGTCATGCATGTTGAATTTTTCCATTAACAATCCACTTCTAAAAAGTAACATGCCGCTTCAGAAGCAGATCTCAATTTAGCAGTGGAAATACATGCCATCATGTGCACATTGTGGCTTTTTTCCATTGAAATCATTGGAAAGCTATTGATGGTGTATTGATTGCGTATTCCACAGCAAAAAACAAATGTTATACTTAATAAAATCTGCTGGTCGTCTGAACATGCCCTCACAATCTACAGATGACATTTATGGATTTTTCTAACAGCCGGGGACAATCTACAGATTTTGTACTAACGCTCTGTGGACGCCTCACCCACATCTCATCTTCTTATTCTTACAGACTGTATGGTAATGGTCTACCAGACACTTCCTGCATCCAGTTGGCATCTGTAATAAGGAATAACCAGTCCCTGAAGACACTTGACCTGTCTGATAACCGTCTGTCTGGTCCTCACTTCAGTGACTTGATGGAGGCTCTGTCCAGTCCAGACTGCAGGATAGAGGAATTACAGTGAGTATAAGAGATGTGTACAGGACTGAGACATGTGGGGCACAAGTTATACATGGATTTTATTCTATTTTATGCTCCACACCATTGTTATGTGTATGACTGCTCCTGATATGTGACGTCTCTGCTAATTAGAGATGAGCTAATTTTTCAAAAATTCAATTCAGTTCGCCGAATTTTCCAAAACAATTCGATCCAAATAAATTTGTGGCGAATCGCGTTAAAAAACGGCTAATTCCTGGCTGCAGAGAGCCTGTATAGTGGTGTAGAACACTGTGCCTTGCAGTAACACGCATAGGGAGTCTGTTGTGGTAGTGAAACAATACTGTGAGCCAGTATGACACTCAGATAACAGGTGTCACTCTTAAAACCGCTGCACACTTTACGTATTTGGACAGTTATGGGGTCAACATTCACCAAATAACTTAAGTTTTAACTAAGCCTTACAGATTAATGATAGCGCCAGCTATAAAAAAGAGCGCACTTCTTTTACACAAATTCACTGATTCCACATAGATTTCTACAGAACCTGTTTTATTACACGCTTATACAAGCAGAGTCCCCCCAACAATGTGGAGATGGCAGTGGCAGCAGCATCAGGAGACCACAGAGTGGCACGACAACAGTGTGGAGGCAGCAGTAGCATCAGGAGACCACAGAGTGGCACGACGACAGTGTAGAGGTGGCAGTGCTAGAAGCTGTAGCATCAGGAGACCACAGAGTGGTACGACGACAGTGTATAGGAGGCAGTGGCAGCAGCTGTTCCATCAGGAGACCACAGAGTGGTACGAGGACAGTGTACAGGAGGCAGTGGCAGCAACTGTTCCATCAGGAGACCACAGAGTGGCACGATGACAGTGTAGAGGTGGCAGTAGCTGTAGCATCAGGAGACCACAGAGCGGTACGACGACAGTGTATAGGAGACAGTGGCAGCAGGTGTAGCATCAGGAGACATCAGGAGATTAAAGAAGACCTTTCATGGGTACAAACATTATCAAATAAGTAGGGGGGGGGTGTAGGGCATAGAGCAGGGATGTTAGGTCTCTTACTAGTTTATTTGTGTGGTGCTTTGTTCCCCCGCTTTGACCCCCTTTTTCTTTTCCCACCTGGTATGTAAATGAATATCACTGGTGCAGGGAGGGAGGAGACGTCCCTGTTTCTCAATGGGCGTCTCCTTCACCGTGGTTGTAGAGCGGTCCAATAGCGCGAGAGCATCACTGCTAATGAGAAGGTGAGCTTTTTTTTCTCCCTCAATGTCATGTAATTTCTACTAATAATCCATCCCCCAAATAACTGTGTCTGTAATCACTGACTGAGCGAGGGCAGAGTCACATGTGTCCTGTAATAATGTGAGGAGGAGAATGGGGGCCACAGGGGCCACAATAGAGGGTGGAGGAAGGAGAATAGAGGCCACAACCTGAGGGTCACAATAGATGGTGGAGGAAGGAGAGCAGCTAATGACTGCTGACACAAGTTCCTCCATCCAGCTTTCTGACTAGGGAGGTCTTATAGCTGACACCATTCCTGACATCCACCACACACAAGAGGCGGCTTCTAGTGATGACATTTATGGATTTTACTAACAGCCGGGGACATTTTCTCTCCACATTCACAATCTACAGATTTTATACTAACGCTCTGTGGACGCCTCACCCACATCTCATCTTCTTATTCTTACAGTTTGGCTGAGAATGATCTACCAGACACTTCCTGCATCCAGTTGGCATCTGGAATAAGGAACAACCAGTCCCTGAAGATACTTGACCTGTCTGGTAACCATCTATCTGGTCCTCACTTCAGTGACTTGATGGAGGCTCTGTCCAGTCCGGCCTGCAGGATAGAGGAATTAGAGTGAGTATAAGAGATGTGTACAGGACTGAGACATGTGGGGCACAAGTTATACATGGATTTTATTCTATTTTGTGCTCCACACCATTGTTATGTCTATGAGATAAACTGCTGACTGCTCCTGATATGTGATGTCTCTACTGATGTCTGACTAATGCACCAGGTCCAGTCCGGCCTGCAGGATAGAGACATTACAGTGAGTATAAGAGATGTGTACAGGACTGAGACATGTGGGACACAAGTTATACATGGATTTTATTCTATTTTATGCTCCACACCATTGTTATGTGTATGAGATAAACTGCTGACTGCTCCTGATATGTGACGTCTCTACTAATGTCTGACTAATGCATCAGGCCCAGTCCAGCCGGTCAGGATAGAAACATTACAGTGAGTATAAGAGATGTGTACAGGACTGAGACATGTGGGACACAAGTTATACATGGATTTTATTCTATTTTATGCTCCACACCATTGTTATGTGTATGAGATAAACTGCTGACTGCTCCTGATATGTGATGTCTCTACTAATGTCTGACTAATGCATCAGGCCCAGTCCAGCCGGTCAGGATAGAAACATTAGAGTTTCAACAAACAGACTTCTTAGTTTCCTACTTTTTCATCATCCTCCCACCTTTGGAACACCCCATCCTGCCACCCCCAATACAGTGCCCGCTGTGCTCCTATACTACACTACAGAAACAGTCCCCCCTGAAAATACTAGTACCACACAGATAGTCCCCTTCAATAATTATTGGTATGCAGTGCACTACAAAATCACTGCACACAGCAAATAGTGTCCCTGACACCAATAGTGTAAACAAAATATTCCCCATGTGCTGGCACCGATGTCGGCCATTCAACTCCTTCCATGCCACGGTCCATAGGGACCTCTGTATTGAAGGGGTTTACAGGGAAGGAGCAGCGCCCTGATGGTTTAAAGGGTTAAAAAATGGAGGGAGCTCCTTCCCCCATTGGGCTGCTTCGCTGCAGTGGCAGCATCGCTATGGTTACCATGGCAACCGGATGCCTTACACAGGCATCCAGGCTTGCCATGGTATCTAAGCCTGACAGGGTCCTGCAAGAGGCAGGAGCCTGATCAGGGTTACTAAGTCACAATACACTGCAATACACTGTCCAGTGTATTGTAGAGCCATCAGACCCACTGGATCTTCAAGAACCAAGTGATTCTGAGTACAAAAAGTGTTAAAAAAAGGTGTTAAAAAAAATAGAACTTTTTCCCACGTCCGTAATGACCTGATCCATAAAAGGATCGCGTTACTTTTCCTGCATGGTGATCGTCATAACAAAAAAAAAAAAGAGTATGAAGGAATTGCAATTTTGCCCACCTCACTTCTCAAAAAATGGTATAAAAAGTGATCAAAAAAGTTGTAAAAAAATAGTACCAATCCAACTGTCACCTCATCCTGTAAAAAAATAGCCTCTACATGAGACAATTGCCCAAAAATTATTTTTTTTTAAATGTGGCTTTCAGAAAATGGAGACAAAAAACATGATTTCTTTTCAAAAATGCTTTATTATGTAAAAACGGAAAAAAATAAAAAAAATAGACATATTTGGTATCGACATGTCCGAAACAACCTGCTCTATAAACATATGACATGATCTATCTTGTCAGGTGAACATCGTAAAAAAAACAGAAAATAAAAATAGTGCCATTTTTTGTTACATTGCCTCGCAAAAAGCATAATATCGAGCAATAAACAGTAACCTTATCCCTTGGTTTCCAAAATGAGGTCACTCTTTGGGAGTTTCTATTGTAAGGGGTACATCAGGGGGCTTCAAATGTGACATGGTGCCTTAAATCCAGTCCAGCAAAATCTGCCCTCTTAGGCCCCTTTCACACGAGCGAGTTTTCCGCGCGGGTGCAATGCGTGATGTGAACGCATAGCATCCATACTGAATCCTGGCCCATTCATTTCATTAAGTCTGTGCACATGAGCGTTTTTTTTTTCACACATCAGTTCTGCGTTGCGTGAAAAACGGAGTATGTTCTATATTCTGCGTTTTTCACCCAGCGCTGGCCCCATAGAAGTGAATGGGGCTTCGGTAAACAAAAGCATTGCATCCTGAAGCAAGTGTGGATGAAATGCGTTTTTCACTAATGGTTGCTAAGAGATGCTGTTTGTAAACCTTCAGTTTTTATCACGCGCGTGAAAAACGCATCAAAACACATTGCACCCGCGCGGAAAAAAACTAAACGCAATTGCAGACAAAACTGACTGAACTTGCTTGCAAAATGGTGCGAGTTTTCCTGAACGCATCCGGACCTAATCCGTCACGCTCATGTGAAAGAGGCCTTAAAACCATGCGGCGCTCCTTTCCTTCTATGCCCTGCTGTGTGCCCATACAGCAGTTTATGACCACATATGGGATGTTTCTGTAAACTGCAGAATCAGGGTAATAGATATTAAGTTTAGATTCATACCTCCCAAATTTGTAAAGAGACAAAGAGGGACATATTGTGAGGCGCGCTACGCACGCCACGGCAAATTTTTTCAGCACTAGGCCACGCCCCTAACCCCACCCACTATACGCTAATCACCCAGTCCCCTTACTGTACTGGGTGATATTAAACACAGTGATGTCACCGTAAAGGGATATTAAACACAGTGATGTCACAGTACAGGGACAATAAACACAGTGATGTCACAGTACAGAGATAATAAACACAGTGATGTCACAGTACAGGGATATTAAACACAGTGATGTCACAGTACAGGGATATTAAACACAGTGATGTCACAGTACAGGGATATTAAACACAGTGATGTCACAGTACAGGGATAATAAACACAGTGATGTCACAGTACAGGGATAATAAACACAGTGATGTCACAGTACAGGGATAATAAACACAGTGATGTCACCGTACAGGGATAATAAACACAGTGATGTCACAGTACAGAGATAATAAACACAGTGATGTCACAGTACAGAGATAATAAACCCAGTGATGTCACAGTACAGGATAATAAACACAGTGATGTCACAGTACAAGGATAATAAATACAGTGATGTCACCGTACAGGGATAATAAACACAGCGATGTCTCCGTACAGGGATAATAAACACAGCGATGTCACAGTACAGGGATAATAAACACAGTGATGTCACAGTACAGAGATAATAAACACAGTGATGTCACAGTACAGAGATAATAAACACAGTGATGTCACAGTACAGGGATAATAAACACAGTGATGTCACAGTACAGGGATAATAAACACAGTGATGTCACCGTACAGGGATAATAAACACAGTGATGTCACAGTACAGAGATAATAAACACAGTGATGTCACAGTACAGGGATAATAAACAGTGATGTCATAGTACAGAGATAATAAACACAGTGATGTCACCGTACAGGGATAATAAACACAATGATGTCACAGTACAGGGATAATAAACACAGTGATGTCACAGTACAGGGATAATAAACACAGTGATGTCACAGTACAGGGATAATAAACACAGTGATGTCACAGTACAGGGATAATAAACACAGTGATGTCACAGTACAGGGATAATAAACACAGTGATGTCACAGTACAGGAATAATAAACACAGTGATGTCACAGTACAGGAATAATAAACACAGTGATGTCCCCTCACAGAAAGTTAAAAAAAAATAAAAACCTTATACTTACCTTTTTTTTCGCCTAGAGGGGGCGGAGCCAATGCAGACTGACGGTCGGACCTGCCCCCCGCCCAGACATGAGGCAAAAGGTACGGAGAGAGCTGCGGGGGAAGGGGGGGTGTTAGGTTGGCAAGGGGGGACTCGGAGGATGAAAGAAGGATGAAAGAAGCAGGCAGCCGATTCCGACTGTTTCTTCTTCCAACAGGAAGGAAAATAAATGGATGGAAAATCTGCCAAAAAAGTGAAATTTTCCCTTAATTCTTGTGGCACATCTAAAGGTTAAAGGGTTTAGGTTGTAAAATCAGTTTTTAATAATAATTGAATAACTTGAGGGGTTTAGTTTCTAAAATTGGGTCATTTATAGGTGGTTTCTACGATGTAAGCCCCACAAAGTAACTTCATAACTGAAATGGTCCTTAAAAAAGTGGGTTTTGGAAATATTCTTAGAAATTTTAGGAATTGCTTATAAAATTCTAAGCCTTCTGACGTCCTAAAAAAAACCCATAAAATACAGATGGGAAATGTAAAGTAGAGACTATGTTGTGAGGTATCACTATCTGCCTTAAAAGCAGAGATATTCAAATTTTTGAAAATAACAACTTTTCTCAAATTTTCAGTAAATTTGGGATGTTTTTATAAATAAAGGTGGGTTACATCGACTCAAATTTACCACTAAAAGGAAGTACAATGTGTCACAAGAAAACAATCTCACAATGGCTTGGATAAGTAAAAGTGTTCCAAAGTTATTACCACATAAAAGTGACACATGATTTGCAAAAATCAGCCTGGTCACGAAGTTGCAAAATGGCCCGGACATTAAGGGGTTAAATATTGTCCCCATGATTTACTCCTGAAGAGAAAAGGTTAAATATGGTACAATATGCAAATATAATTGGCGGCAAGAATAGGTTAAAGCTAGTTGCACACTAGCAGCGGAGATCCGGCAGGCTGTTCCAGCAGGAAACAGCCTGTTATATCTCTCCACACACTGGCAATGCCGAAGATTGGTAAATCTCTGTCCGTCCCTATTCACTATAATGGGGACCGGTGGATATCTGTCCGCATTCTAGCAAATATGCTGACAATCAGCCGTAAGAAAACTGCAAAAAGAGTTATGTCGCTAGCATAATAATTTGGGAGTATTTGTGTCTAGCAAGTATACATTTTCTGCAGTACCTTGCACCTAAATGCTAGGTCTGTGGAAGCCGACAAGTCTAGTCTATGTCTCCCAAAGGTGTTAATGTTAGACCAAGTGGCTGCTTTCCAAGTTTGATCCAAAGAAGTACCAGCTGCCCAAGAGGATGCTGTTGCTCAGGTGGAATGAGCCTTGATTTATTCTGGACAAGAAAGACCATCAATAGAATAACACTCTGCTGGTTCTTATCCATCTGTTGATGAATTCTTTAGATAGTTTTAGTTTCTTGACTCTGTTTTGGCCTGAAAACTGAATCAAGAGAGTCCATGGTGACCTTCAAATGCTATAGGATAGCCCTTCTCACATCATGGGAATGGAAATCTTTCTTTTAGGGTTACAAAAAGAGGGCAATACTATCTCTTGTTCTTATGAAAATTAATGACCAGGTAAGAAACAGTCTAATTTACATGTAAGTACTATTCTGTCATCTGACATGGAAAGAAAATGCTCTCTGGAAGGTAACCTTTTTTCTTCCAGATTTCAGGGTAGAAGTTACTTTTAAATGGTTCGTGGGATCAAGGAGAAAGGAGGAAATGCATATGCTAGATCCTATGCCCACTTTAGAGAGAAGGCATCCACTGCCCTATGGTTTTCTCTGTGATTTAGGGAACAAAATATTTGGACCCTTGTATTCAATCTGGATGCAAAAAAGACTATTTTCTTTAGGCCCCATTTGTCTGTGACCAACTCTCCTGAGTCCAATGTTTTTGGACTGAGGAAGTCTCACTTCATTCAGTGATCCCTTGAGGTGAACTGCTTATATAGAGAGAACAATCACCTCCGCCCAGCAGAATTGTCATGAAAGAATAGGGAAAGTGCAGCCTGAGCTCCACGCACACCACTGTCCCTACTCCCTACCTATATGCACGATCCCTCCTAAGTGACAGCCAACAACTGGATGACAGTCTCTTCTTAACTAAGTGCAGGTGCCTAAACCAAACGGGATCACGGTAGAAAGACCCATAGAGGGGAAAACCAGCCAGGCAAAACCTCCAGCACAGAGCCTGATTTGTCTGGCATCCTAGGTCCCTGATGGTAAGGAGGTTTTTTTTATCACTCTCGCCACCTGTATATCAATTTTTGGGACCACATCAAAAATCTTTCAGTCAGGTCAGGTCAAACAATAGTCTACTTCTGAATTCCCTGGAAACCACAAGCCTTCTTTCTAGGTCTAACCATTAGTCTAAAATCACGTCCCTCACATTTTTATTGACTACTAAAACTCTAGACCTTTTAGCACATAAGCTGTTGAGGTAGCAACTAACATTGCTTTTTGGGGTTCAATCAGTCACTCCGAATCAAACAGGCATGAGTGTACACTTATCTAAGAAAAGACACTGACACAGTATATATAGTTCAGCATCAGATCTATATCATGCCTCGTGGCTGATGTCTCTATAGCTCTGAAGTTCCTCTTTTATTATAATGATATATATCTTCACAGAAAAAGGAGAAGGGGCGTAGGCATGCAAATAACTAATAATGTATATATCTTCTTGTACTCCTACGTGGTCTTGATTGGGCAAGGAGCCTCATGCCATCCTGCATCACTGCCTTGAGAAAGAGATAAGGCCCACGTGTAGATAAGAGTACAGGCGCCATCTTAGACCTGTTGCATCAGCTAAATATGAATACATTTTATGCAAGCTTTATAAAGACTACAGAGTATAAAAGTATAAAAAGGTATAAAAGTATATAAAGGCACATTTGTTCTTGTCTCATCACATTATCCGGGATACTCAGGATTTGCAATAGAATACATTACATTAAGTCCATATACCTCGACAAAACCACCGAACATCTCATCTTACACTGATCTCATCTTACATGACTCCTCAATACCCTTAGTCGTCCTGACCACTTTAAATAAATTATCCATTTCATCAACAGAAAAATAATACTTTTTTTCCTCATCATTTATTTCCCCCTCTAAACATTGCTCATCTTCCGTACTTGGTCTTGACTTTTATGATTTCTTGTCCATCTTCTCTCAATCAAAGGATGATGGGGAGGATAGCTTGGAGCGTTTAGGAGGAAGAGGACTATGACCCCTTAAGGATGAATCATAGATTTGAATTCCTCCATGATATGTGGTTGCTCCTTTTTAATAAGGTTATAAATACAAGTTTTGAATAACTTGATTTTGTAGTTATCCGGTAACCTTTGTAGACAACTTTCACATTTTGGACTTTACTCTGATCTCCTTACCACCCTATCAAGCAACCATATATGAGCCTGTGAATTATCCCCTTAGATATACAGTCCATATCTGTTGTTACAAATTAGTTTCCCCTATGGGGAATTCATGAAGTATGCAGCCGAAGTAGGGTCTTAACTGTCCATTTGGGTCACTGGAGTCTCCAATCCTGTGCCAGACATTGCAGAACAATTGCAGACCTCAGATCAGCCATCATTCGTGGCTTCCTCAAAACCATATATCGCCAGGAGCAACGTCTGTGACATCCCGAGCATGGCTCTGTACTTCCAGGTAGGCATACGGTGCTCTGCCCCTCTTGCTTATGTCCCACACCAGGGACGTCTGACTTTACTGTAAATACCCGGCTTTTTTCCCTCAGTAAGGGCCCTTTCACATGACTGTATGCCACATGCCACAGGAGTGAGTGCCACATGTTCCGTTTGCCCACCATTCATACCAGACCACGGGTGAGCAGAGGAAAAAAACAGGTCTACCCCAAGATATTATGAGGTGCAAGGAAAGGCCATGACTTTAATGTCACCAACCTGGATAGGGAACAAAGTAAATTTAAAGGGATTCTGTCAGCTAGTTTAAGCCTATAGAGCTGAGGACATGGGCTGCTAGATGGCCACTAGCCCGTCCACAATATACATTGCCCATTGCTCTGTGTGTCTTTGTTTAGTCAAAAAAGCGATTTTCTTCATATGCTAATAGGGGTTATAAGGAGCCCAAGGGGCGGTCACCAATCTTCCTGGATCCCAGCCGTGCCCACTGTGAAGGAGCCCAGCACCACCCCGCATCCTCTCATCTCCTCCTTGCTCCCCCGACTTCACTCATTCAGAGCGCCGTAATCTCGCGCATGTGCGAGTACGCCGCTTGTGGGTTCTGGTAAACTGTTCCTTCCCTGTGCTGGCATCAGCATCAGGGAATGAACTGCGCATGTGCGAGATTACGGCGCTCTGAATGAGTGAAGTCGGGGGAGCAAGGAGGAGATGAGAGGATGCGGGGCGGTGCTGGGCTCCTTCACAGTGGACGCAGCTGGGATCCAGGAAGATCGGTAACCGCCCCTTGGGCTCCTTATAACCCCTATTAGCATATGAAGAAAATCGTTTTTTTGACTAAACAAAGACACACAGAGCAATGAGAAAAGTACATTGTGGACGGGCTAGTGGCCATCTAGCAGCCCATGTCCTCAGCTCTATAGGCTTAAACTAGCTGACAGAATCCCTTTAAATATGCATTCTTCACCCCAGGGGGCCCTATCTCTGCCCTGACCACTGTAGGCACAGGAAACACTGGTAGGAGGTGGTGGGAGGGGCAATTTATCTCTGTTCCTTCCCTTACAGAGGTCAAGGGTCATTCTCTTTGTATGCCGTCATGGTGGATGGAATGGAAAAAAATACTACTACAAGTGTCTTCATATTAGGCCTCAAGCACATGATCATATGTATTTGCAGTCTGGAAAATGCAGATCCACAAAATACAGTTGACGTTTAAGTGTTAAATCCATTTTTTTGCTGACCTATTGACTTTAGTGGGTTCATGGTCTGTATTTTGAGACCAAGAATAAGACATGTTCTATCCTTTATGGAATGGGCATACAAATGCAGGAAGCACATGGATCAAAGAATGTGTTTTCAGCATCTTTATGTCCATTCTGCAAAAAGACAAGCTATGCCCACAAAATGCAGACCACAGACCCTTTGAAAACAATGGATCCACAAATAAAATGTGGATGGTGTATGGACCACATCCATATTCTGCATACAGCAAAATATATACGATACGTGTGCATGGGGACTTAAAGTCCTCAGGTCAGTGGGAGCAGTAGCACCAGACCCTGGCAACTTCTTTTATAATAGGGCAGTGCATTCATAAAGCGTTCTGCCTGGTCAGTGCATTCTACTGCTCACAGCCGCCTACTCCTTATATCGTATCTATATTATGAATCTGTAGATAAAATATAGTAAAGGTTCTGATGATCCCTTTAAGACATCAGCTGGATCTGATGAAAACACAATCAGTAATGTCCTTCACGTATGAGAAGATCAGCGCTATCAATAATACCTGCCCCACCCCCTGTATAACACATAATGGGAGCAGTGACCCCTCCCCGGATTACACACAGGTAAGTGCTCCAGGAGAGGTCTCAACAGCTGATGACACTGACACAAGTTCCTCCATCAGCTTTATGACTATTGTACATTCATGTGCTGCCATCATAACTGATTTATGACATGCCATAAAGTGAGAATGTTGCGCAGGGATTCTTAGGCTAGGGCTACACGGCGCGACACCCGTCGCAGCCAGGATCCCTGAGTAGCGGGGATCCCATAGAGATGAATGAACACGGTTGGATTTCTTGCGACTGCCGCAGCGATCCCATTCATCTCTATGGGATCCCTGCTACTCAGGGATCCTGGCTGCGACGGGTGTCGCGCCGTGTAGCCCTAGCCTAAATGTCTGCTGCCCTGGAGCAAGAGTACTTTGGAGTATGAGCATTTGTGGACACTTGGCTATTGCTCCTGGTTTTGGCTCACAATAAGGCTCCATTCACACGTCCTGTTTTTTCTTTCCTGATTCGATCCTGATCCTGATCTGGATCCATTCATTTCAATGGGTCCTGAAAAAATCAGAATCGAATCAGGGAAGAAAAACAGGACGTGTGAATGGAGCCTAATGCCCCTTTCACACGAGCGGGAGACTCGCATGTCTCCCGCAACGCATCTACAGGGCTGGACTCGGCACGGACAGGGATCGCAGAGCATTATATGTGATCCCTGTCAGTGCCTAGTCCAGCCCTGTAGATGTGTTGCGGGAGACATGCGAGTCTCCCGCTCGTGTGAAAGGGGCATAACTGATATAAATAACTGACGTGTGAACTTGGCCTAAGTAATTGCTTGCAAAATCTCACAAGAACACCTCATCTTCCTGGCTGTGAAGGGTCCATAGTGACTAGACGGCATCACAGACACATCTCCACCCTGGACCTTTGCTAGGTATTAGCATATTCGGTTCCAGAACAGAGTGGAGGGTATTGTGGCGGAAAGGAGGGGGCAGTTTGAAAAAAATAGCACAATGGCATCTGCTGAAGTATAAGAAATTGATTTAAGGAAAAAAGTGAAAGGTCTTCTTTAACCCCTTCCTATCATGGCGATTTTCAGTTTTTCCATTTCTGTGTTTTATTCCCTGCCTTCCCAGAGCCATAACCTTTTTATTTTTCCATCCACATAGCCATATTAGAGCTTGTTTTTTTGCAGGACAAGTTGTACTTTCTAATGCCCCCAATTAATATTACATAACATGTAGCAGGAAGCTGGAAAAATATTTTATAGCTTATATTTTTACTACGTTCACTATGCAGAAAAACTGACCTGGTCCTTCATTCTTTGTGTCAGTACGATTACAACGATACCATTTTTGTATAATTTTTCTTGTATTTTAATACTGAGAAAAAAATTAAGCTTTGCCGTATTCTGACCTCCAAAACGTTTTTATAGTTATGTCTACAGAGATGTGTGGAGACTCATTTTTTGTGGGACGATCTGTCGTTTTTGACAATACCATTTTGGGGTGTGTATGACTTGATCGCTTTTTATTCAATTTTCTTGGGAGATAAAGTTATGAAAAAACGCGAATCAGCCTTTTTTTAAAAAAAAATTCTGTTACGCCATTCACTATATGGACTAACTTATATTTTAATAGTATGGGCGTTTTCACATGCGGCGATGCCCATAATGCTATTTTTTTCTTTTATTTTGGGGAATGGGGGTGATTTTAATTTTTTTTATATTTTGAAAACTTTATTTTTATTTTTTTTTACTTTTTGTTAAGTCCCCCAAGTGGACTACAACTTACAGTCAGATGTAACTTGCTGCATTATTCTGTATAGAAATCACTGTATCACAGTTCAGTGCTGCCATCTAGTGGCCTGAACTGGGATATACTAACAATGAGCCTGGGAAGCCTAGCACAGGCTGTGGCTTATTTATAGAACAGGGTGCTTCCCCCAATCTCCGCTGGGGGGAAAACGCACCTAAAGAGGAATCCCACGCTTCTGATTTTTAACATTCTCAGATGCCGTGAGTGAGGAGAACTCATCATGTGAAGGGAGGGGGCATGTGGCCTATTCCTGGTCCATAAGAGTGAAGAACTGTGTGAAGAGCTTTACGGGTGTAAATCTGTGAGGGAGGGACGGAGTCAACAGAATATAACTGTGTTGTTAGTACATTATTACAAGATTTGGGGCCCCACTGTTGATTTTGCCCATATTAGATTTTTGCCATATTAGAGCTTGGTTTTTGCAGGACAAGTTGTACTTTCTAATGCCCCCATTTAATATTACATAACATGTAGCAGGAAGCTGGAAAAATATTTTATAGCTTATATTTTTACTACGTTCACTATGCAGAAAAACTGACCTGGTCCTTCATTCTTTGTGTCAGTACGATTACAACGATACCATATTTGTATAGTTTCTTGTATTTTAATACTGAGAAAAAAATTAAAGGGGTTGTCCGGGTTCAGAGCTGAACCCGGACATACCTTTAAATTCACCCAGGCAGCCCGCCTGAACAGGGCATCGGAGCATCTCATGCTCCGATGCCCTCCTTTGCCCTGCGCTAATTAGCGCAGGGCAAAGGCATTTAGCCCAGTTCCGGTGACGTACCGGGCTCTGCCAGGCGGAGGCTTCCGCCCGGCAGTGAGCCCGGTGACGTCACCGGCGCTGATGGGCGGGCTTTAGCGCTGCCTAACCAGTAAAACGGCTAGGGCAGCGCTAAAGCCGGCCCATTACAGCCGGTGACGTCACCGAACTCACTGCCGGGCGGAAGCGTCCACCCGGCAGTGTGTTATGTAAACAAAAGAGCCCTTGCTCTTTTATTGATACCATTTTGGGGTATGTATGACTTTTTCAATTTTTTTGTGGGAGGTGAAGTGATGAAGAAACCGCAAATCAGCCGTTTAGATTTTTTTCTGTTAAGCCATTCACCGTATAGGGTAAAAATGTTATATTTTAATAGTAGGGGTGTTTTAGGAACACAACGATGCCAATAATATATTTTCATTTTATTTTTTTTTCAATTCATCATTAGATTGTAATTTGTATAAAGTAGGGGAATTTTATCCATTACCGTACTGCAATTGAATACGTTTCCCGATCTCAGCCAGAAGGGAGACTGGAGAAGATAGTTATAGTTATGTCTACAGAGATGTGTGGAGACTAGAGATGAGCGAGCAGTGACACTCATACCAAACGATCCGTCCTCATTGACTTACATGCAGATGAGGACGGATCCGCAATGCCTGCGGGCATTTCACCCAGGACCCGAGCGTTACAGTGCTCGTAACGAGCACTGCTCGCTCATCTCTTGTGGAGACTCATTTTTTGTGGGACGATCTGTCGTTTTTGACAATACCATTTTGGGCTGTGTATGACTTGATCTCTTTTTATTCAATTTTCTTGGGAGACGCAAATCAGCCTTTTTTTAAAAAAAAATTCTGTTACACCATTCACCATATGGACTAACTTATATTTTAATAGTATGGGCGTTTTCAGATGCAGCGATGCCCATAATGCTATTTTTTTTTCTTTTTATTTTGGGGAATTACATCTCAACTTACAGTCAGATGTAAATTGCTGCATTATTCTGTATAGAAATCACTGTATCACAGTTCAGTGCTGCCATCTAGTGGCCTGAACTGGGATATACTAACAATAAGCCTGAAAGCCTAGCCGCTCCTGAAGAGGAATCCCACGCTTCTGGTTTTTCACTCTCATGCCGTGAGTGAGGAGAACTCATCATGTGAAGGGAGGGGGCATGTGGTATATTCTGGGGCCATGAGGGTGAAGAACTGTGTGAAGAGCTTTACGGGTGTAAATCTGTGAGGGAGGGACGGAGTCAACAGAATATAACTGTGTTGTTAGTACATTATTACAAGGTTTGTTGCCCCACTTTTGATTTTGCCCAGGGCCACATTTGTCTAAAACCGGCCCTGCAGCCGGGGACATTTTCTTTCCAGCTTCACAATCTACAGATTTTATACTAACGCTCTGTGGACGCCTCACCCACATCTCATCTTCTTATTCTTACAGTTTGAGTAGTAATCATCTACCAGACAAGTCCTGCATCCAGTTGGCATCTGGAATAAGGAATAACCAGAACCTGAAGATACTTGACCTGTCTAATAACGATCTGTCTGGTCCTCACTTCAGTGACTTGATGGAGGCTCTGTCCAGTCCGGCCTGCAGGATAGAGGAATTACGGTGAGTATAAGAGATGTGTACAGGACTGAGACATGTGGGGCACAAGTTATACATGGATTTTATACTATTTTTGGTTTTGGCTTACAGTCACTTATCAAACACTGGCTGCGGCCTAAGGTTCCTCTATTGCTCATGCTCACAGCTCCCGTCAATTTTGGAATTAATCTGAAATTAATTTGAAATTAAGTAATTGTCTGTTATTCATTTGTAAGGGATGTATACAGTAGGGTCATATACCGAGCCTGTATTTGGGGCATGTGCTGGCAGTGTAACAAATTTGACATCCGCCAGCAATGTTTGGGTTCAGAGATGACTCAGATCCTGGTCACTCAACCCCTTATGTAATGAATTGAATAATCTGAGCAGTTAGACAGAAGCCCCACAGCTAAATTGTGGGGTTTCAGATGTGTTACTATGGGAGCCTGGACCCTTATGAAGGCTCCCGTGTCTGCCATAGTTAACTGCCTATTAAGCCCAGCCTATGGCAGGGCTTAGTAGGAAGATAGTAAATATCAGTGACGTCTAACCCCCTCCCTGGACAACACGTATGTAAGTGTTCTAGGACTGACCTCATCATAACCTGCATTGTGCTTCCACATGGAGGAGGTGAAATATGTCCTGAAAGTCTGAGACATCTGGAGGGACAGGAAGGACACATCTGCTTCTATGGTTATACAGAGATGTAATGTGCACATGTACCGCCATAGAGCGCTCATTTCTGCCTGTACTACATTACAGCTGTATGGCGGGTATTATTACTGATGACCCTGGATGTAATTTACTCAGAATGGAGACGAATACTGCTCGTTATCAATAAGTAATAATCAATACCAGCAGAATCCAGAGGAACCCTGAATGTAGTATAATGTCTACTAATAATCTGTCCCCCAAATAAATGCATCTCTAATCACTGACTAAGCAAGGGCAGGGCCACATGTGTCCTGTGATAATGTGAGGAGGAGAACGAGGGCCACAGACTGAGGGCCACAATACATGGTAGATGAAAGAGAATGGAGGCCACAGGGGCCACAGACTGAGGGCCACAATAGATCGTGGAGGAAAAAGAGCTATCACCAGCTGATGATGCTGACACAAGTTCCACCATCAGCTTTATGACTATTGTACATTCATGTGCTGCCATCATCACTGATTTATGACATGCCATAAAGTGAGGACATTCCTCAGGGGTTCTGGATCTCTAGGACATGGACATATCATATAGCTGCCGCCATTCCTGACATCCACCACACACAAGAGGCGGCTTCTAGTGATGACATTTATGGATTTTACTAACAGCCGGGGACATTTTCTCTCCACATTCACAATCTACAGATTTTATACTAACGCTCTGTGGACGCCTCACCCACATCTCATCTTCTTATTCTTACAGTTTGGCTGATAATGATCTACCAGACACTTCCTGCATCCAGTTGGCATCTGGAATAAGGTGTAACCAGTCCCTGAAGAAACTTGACCTGTCTTGTAACTGTCTGTCTGGTCCTCACTTCAGTGACTTGATGGAGGCTCTGTCCAGTCCGGCCTGCAGGATAGAGGAATTAGAGTGAGTATAAGAGATGTGTACAGGATTGAGACATGAGGGACACAAGTTACACATGGATTTTATTCTATTTTATGCTCTGCACCATTGTTATGTCTATGAGATAAATTGCTGACTGCTTCTTGATATACAACGTCTCTAGTACGTCTGACTAATACACCAGATCCAGTCCGGCCTGCAGGATAGAGACATTACAGTGAGTATAAGAGGTATGTAAAGGACTAAGTCATGTGCAGCACAAGTTATACATGAATTTTATTCTATTTTATGCTCCACACCATTGTTAGGTCTAGAAGATAAACTGCTGACTGCTCCTTGATATGTGACGTCTCTACTAATGTCTGACTAATGCACTAGGTCCAGTTGTGACAGCCGCCACTGCACCTCTTATAGCTGTACCCCTGAATTTGGCACAATCTATATATAATAAGTGTCTTCTGTGGCATAAGTTGTCATAAATCCATTCTGTAACCTGCAGCCTCCAGATGAATGTGTCATTATCTGCAGGTGAGTTATCATTGTCTTCCCCTATAGGACCTTTACAGAGAGTCGTCGGACCACAGCCCCAAACTCTAGTTTTTAGTTCCAATATAAAATGTGCCCCTGTTTTAAAACGTAAATTCAAATGATTTGAGAATGAATGAGCTGATGCAGGTTAAGTGAATAAATGTATTTACTGAGTGTGATTAAATATAAGGTAACACAAACAAATCACATACAGAGTAGTAAAAACTAATTAATCATCACTGGCCTTTCGGCCCCTCCACCCAAGGAAATGTCTGTGAGAATACCAGTAAGAAATGTGGCTTAGCACAATGGGGGTTGGATATGCTATATAACTTTCATTACACAGAATATTGAAGATAATATAAAAGTGACAAATTTCAAGAATGAATACTTAAAAATACCGTTACAACATATTGTACCCCTGGTTCTTCCACAATTCATTTTCACCTATCCCAAAATATAACATCATGACGTATTATAACTAATATAATATAAACGCTAGTCATTTAACAGAAAACCACTCTGGAACCATTGGATTTCTAAAAAAAAAAAAAAACCATAGAAACTGTGTGTTTCACTAGGGTCTTCACTTCTAATCTTCTTGCATGGAAAGTCTCTGGTGCAAAGTCAATTGTCAATTTCTTGGTGTTCTATGCACCATACTGCATTGCCCTGTTGTGGCACAACACATACATTGTTTCCAGCTCTGTACAACCTTATAAATAATTCTCTTACCCCTCCTTTTTTGTGTTTATGTATGAGGGGATTAGTGCAGGTTTCAGAGTCTCCTTTCAGTGGTTGTAGGAAAGTCCATAACCTTGTCTGTAGGAAGAGCTTTGACACTGACTGGGGCCTCCTCCCCTCATGTGATCAGTGACATGGTTTAGGAGGAGACAGGCTGTTTGTGTGATCCTAACCATGTGACTGATCACATGGTCATGACATCATTGAAGGTCCTTGCAAGCTATGGTGAATGGAGTGTTTCTTCTCTGCCTGGTCCTGTCAATCAACAGAGCCTCTAGGAGCAGGGGTAACGCTCCTTGCACCTAGAGGCCTTATTAGCATAAAATAAAAGTTAATTTTATATAAAAATGGGGGCACCAGTAAATAAAACAGATATATATTTGGAATCAGGTGACATTAGCACATCTCTAATGTCAGCCTGATTCATACCGAAAAAACTGGTGACAGAAACCCTTTAAAAAGCTCAGTCCAGGATAACTCAGTCTATGACAGGATGAACTGCTGATGTAGTGAATTTGGTTTTCTCTCCACCCCTGCATCGGGTGGATTAACCAAAACAAACAAAAGTCCTTATAATTTTTGTCAGTCCAACATTATATTTAAATAACAGCTTTCCAATGGTACAAAGGAGGTCCTCTGGCAACGCAAAATAAACTTTTAAATCCCATTCCTAGTCAAATTATGTATTATATAATAAACAGTTACAGATACATGTGTCATTAAATATTGAAATTGTCACAAGATAACACTATAACATAATATGTGTCAAAAATCTAATAATGTATGGACAGGCAATACAGCCCCCACATCTATACATTCCCAGTGGCTTACAGTCCAGCAATGTAGCCTCCATCTTTGGTCTCTAATACATACTATGTACCAGACGGTCTGTTACGGATCTACCGTTTCTAAAAGTTACTGTATGGTATGGAGCTATCACCTCTTTTATGTCCAGATCCATGAGGAGAATTCCCCAATGCTTCCTTCCTTTCCTTCATTTATATGACTGTGGATTGGTGGACTACATCTCTTTAGAGATGGTTTTGTAACCTTTTCCAGCCTGATCAGCAGAAAGCTCCATTATTTCTCATTTGTTCATATCATTATACACTTCCACAAACATATGTTGTGCAGATCAAACAATTGATTACTGGTCTTTAAATAAAACAGGGCGCCTACTCACACGTGATTGCCAGTCCATTAATTGAAAATAACCTGACTTTTTCTCCTTCAAATTATCTGCTAAGACTACTATCACACTAGCGTTTTCCTTTTCCGCTATTGAGATCCGTCATAGGATTTCAATAGCAGAGGGAAACGCTTCAGATTTGTCCCCATTCATTGTCAATGGGAACTGAACTGAATGAAACGGAATGTACCAGAATGCATTCCGTTCCGTTTGGTTGCTCCCCCATCACGGACTGAATAACTCTGCAAGCAGCGTTTTTCTGTCCATGATGTGGTGCAGAGCAAGACGGATCCCTCATGACTCACAATATAAGTCAATGGGGACGGGTCAGTTTTCTCGGACACAATAGAAAACAGATCCGTCCCTCATTGACTTTCAGTGGAGTTCATGATGGATCCGTCTTGGCTATTTAAAAGATAATACAACCGGATCAGTTCATAACGGATGAAAATGGTTGTATTACCAAGACGGAAGCGTTTTTGCTGATCCATGCCGGATCCATCAAAAACGCTGGTGTGAAAGTAGCCTTATTCTAAAGGTTCACGTACATTTACCACTCACAGATGTGATATAGGATCCTCTTCCTCAAATAAATGACCAAGTCTAGGAGGAGGATTTGTTGGTGGAGGAGCAAGAAGATGGCAATGACGACAGCGGCCACGATGACCAATCATCTGAATGGGGGGGCAGATCCAGAAAGAACTGGGTCCTCGGGCATGCTGGCCAAAATGGCAAGCTCTACACTTGCTTGTTTACTTACTGACAGGCGTATCATTCACCTGAAGCAGTCTTCAATTTTTGGAAGCTCTCTAAAATGAAAAAGCATAGCACATGTGACAGTGCAGTATGTTTTAAACACGTGTTTGTTAACACCGTCAAACATGCGTCATTGACATTATTTGCTTTTGCTGTCTGTCACGGTTCCCCTGGCCAACGCTGCCTTGGTGCAGCAGCGGCTTCCAGTTGCCAGTAGAGATGAACCTGTTATAAACCTTCTCAACTTGGAGCCACATTGGAGCATTAGGCAGTCAACTTGTTCAGCTGACAGCTGCACCTGACGTGTACAGAAGTCAGCTGGAGATCATTCCCAGCTCTCTTTACAAGGCCGGCTCCTTTAGATGCAGATGCCAGTGAATTTCTTATCATCTGGCTCCCTCTACTGGTTCCTTGCATTATTGACTTTGTGCATGTCTGTTTGTTTGTCCCTGTTTGTGTGCCATTCCCTCATGTATTGTAGTATGGAGACTGTCGTCCAGTTGTGGGGTCACTGTCTAGGGTGACCATGCAAATAGGTAGGGACATTGGACCTGGGTAGTTTAGGGCTGCACTACCCTGTTTGTGTGTGACGTAGTCTTTACCCTGACACTGTCATTGTGTTCAAGAGTTTGGGGAGGGGGAGAGAGTAAACATTTGTAAAATAAAAATTAACAAAAAAACATACCATCTCTTTATTAAAAAAAAATCTAGGAACTAGGAGACGAGAGAGTGCTATATACCAATTTTCAGGACAATTTATGCAACTGCGATTTGTTTGCAATCCATTCAGACACAAAACAAAAATTCGACAAATCGGACACAAAAATGAATTTCAAGAAATTTGCTCATACCTAATAGACAAGTTTAACACAATAAAGTTTCTTTAAAGGTCTTGGGTACAACGTTGAATCCTGATTGTAATGCCCTATCATTGCAGCAGGCACGGTGGGGGCACTCTGGTGCCTGTAGAGAGGATGTGAGTGGCCTTGGTGGGGTAGTAGATCTTACGGTAGCTGGTCCTTCCCTTACTCTCCCCCTCGGCTGCAGCTGCGGTGGATGGAGAAACACAACCTTTGTTCCCCTAGGGCAGTGATGGCTAACCTCGGCACTCCAGCTGTGGTGAAACTACGACTCCCAGCATGCTCCATTTATTTCTGTTGAGTTCTGAGAGCAGTCAAGCAAGGGGGGCATCTTGGGAGTTGTAGTTTTACCACAGCTGGAGTGCCAAGGTTAGCCATCACTGCCCTAGGGGCACACCCTGTGCTTGGGTGGTCCTGCTTGATGGTGGCTGGGATGCCCTGGACAGTGGACTGTCAGTAGGGTGCAAGACAGGAGGATAGGCAGAGGTACCTGCGGATGATCGAAACAATGACCAGGCCAGCTTGATTATGATGAATATCAGCCTCTTTATTGAAGATCATGAGTGGCACATTACAAGGATCAGTGAAAAGCACAGTTCTGAGGTATATGACACTGCAAGTTTCTTCCAGGCTGTGTATAGCTTCTGGCAAGGTGCTGATTAGAGATGAGCGTATCGAAGCTGACAAAGTGGAATTCGATCCGAATTTCAGGAATTATTTGATTTGCACCGAATCCGAATTTCCTGACGATTCGTGTTAATAAATTGGTATTTTTTCATTAAAATGGCGGTTGCACGTGTTAGGACATGGAGCAATAAACTGTGGATCACCCACAATGCCATGCACGCAGCCAATCAGCAGCCAGCCAGCCTATAAATACCGTCAGCCATTTTGGATTCTGTCATTCTACAGTGAACTTGTGCAGGAAGAAACGTTTGCAGGCGCTAGGGAAAGTGGTAGAAAAACTTATAAAACATACATATTGCTGAATAGAAGTGTAGGGAAAGGATAGGGAGAAAAGTATTGAAGCAAAACAGGGTTCAATAGGGTTGTTTAGAGACAGTGTAAGATGTGGAAAGAAGTGCAACAACAGGGTAATAGGAAAAATGGTATTACACCTTGGTTTCAGTGACTGGGATTCAAAACTACTTATGTCTGATTATTGGGGTGTTGTTAACCCTTGTGCGCTGCAGTTACATTTAGTACAGCACTTTTTTGCTGTTTTAGTGTTGGAAAACAGAAAGGGCTTATTGGCTGTGGTGAACTGTGAAAATGCCAGCCCTTTGTAGCGTGTATTAGTGGCAAAAAAAGTTTTATTTGGCGTACAGTGCCAAAGTTATTTATTGGCAAACCTATTGGCGTTTATTACTAGTGCAAAAAAAGCTATTATTCGCTCTATGCTGAAGTGGGAAAATGACAGCCCTTTGTAGCGTGTATTAGTGGCAAAAAAGTTTTATTTGGCCTACAGCGCCAAAGTTCTATATTTTGAAACCTACTGGCATTTATTAGTGTTGTAAAAAAACATATTTTGCACTCTGTCCTGAAGTGGGAAAATCACAACCCTTTGTAGCGTGTAGTAGTGGCAAAAACGTTTTATTTGGCCTACATGGCGGTGTCACGCGGTTCTACACCTCATTTGCCTGGGCGAACGGAGTCACACAGGGGAGGAGCTGCTCCGCGTCATTCATCAAGAAATCCAATCCGGGCTTTCCCTGCGACGACTCAAAATCGAAACAATGGTGACCGACAACGGGAAAAACATGGTGTTAGAGCTGCGTCAAGGAGGGCAGTGCCATGCGCCCTGCATGGCGCACGTGTTCAGTCTGATTGTCAAGCGGTTCCTAAAGTTTTCTACCCATCTGCAAGACATCCTAAAAATGGCCAGAAAAATTTGCATGCACTTCAGCCACTCGTACACCGCCAAGCACACCCTCCTTGAGCTACAGCGGCAGAATTGCGTCCCCCAACATAGGCTGCTATGTGACATTTCCACCCGTTGGAATTCCACCCTCCCTATATTGGACCGACTGAACAGAGAAAGGCCATAAACGATTTCTTGATGATCCAAGCGGACAGAGGTAGTCCCATGTGTGACTTCGTTGTCAGCCAGTGGCAACTCATGCGTGACACCTGCTGTTTGCTCGTGCCCTTTGAGGAGGCCACTTTGTCGCCAGGACTAAGGGATGAACAACATCATTCCACTCATTCATATCCTGGAAAAGATGCTGTTAAATTTGGCTGGTCAGGGGACAGGAGATGTGGCGACTACATCTCACGGCCACATGAGCCCTGTGGATGCTGAACCGGAGGAGGCAAGGCACAGTGTTCTACACCACTATACAGGCTCACTGCAGCCAAGAAGTAGCCGTTTTTTAACGCAATTTGCCACAAATTTATTCGGATTGAATCGAATTGTTTCAGAAAATTCGGCGAACCAGCCAAATCGAATTTTTGAAAATTTTGCATCTCTAGTGCTGATCTCCTCTAAGTCTCTCTATAGGTATAGTATGCAATTTTCCCAAATGGCCACAGGCAGGCAAGCCCTAGATCAGATTGCCAGTAGGTCTCAGTAGTGTGGCAGGCGCCAGAAGCAATTAATCCTAACCATATACAGCAATGTCCAAAGCCATAAGTGTATGTTACTTTTTGTTTTTTTCTCTTAGAGGATAATCCTTAGTAAAGTTGCTTTTTCTGGCAGAATCCCACTCTCTAGAATGTTTTTCCCTGGAGAAAGAATTTTCTTTGCAGCCAGTTTAGCAATTTCCTACCTATACATATCCTTTTAGGAATAGTGCATAGTTCACAGTTAGCATAACAGTAGACATTGTAAATCAGTGAACCCCAGTATCCAGGGGTGGGATTCAAATTTTTAACCCTTTCATGACCGGACCTATAAAAGGCCTGAATGTCCAGGCAACTTTTTGTGATTTGGGCACATGGTGGCTTAGTGACCCTAATTTTTTTTTTCGTTTGAATACAAAAATAATTTTTGCTATTTTTTTTACTTGACACTTAGGACTTATTATTAGAATGGTTTTTTTAAAGATATTTTATATTTTTTTAGGTTTAATTTAGACAAAAAACGCTAATTCTTATTAAAAAAAGGATTTTTTTTTAATTATAGATTTTTTTTTTTAAATATTAAAACTGACGCACAAATTAATTATTGCAATGGGTTCCCTATTTGATGACGATCATTTTGATATATAGCATGTATAGATTTTATTTGACGGGGCGACTATGGTGACTGTTTACATTGGCGACTGCGTGTTTAATTTTTTTTTTTTTTACACTTTTTTTTTGTTTGTTTTTTTATTTATTTTTTTTTACTTATATATTAATTTATTTTTTACAACTAATATGTCCCCCAGGAGGTCATTAAAAGACCTCTGGAGGACTGACTTTTTTTTTTTTTTTCTTTTTTTTACTCTTTTTTTTCCCCACTGTTTCCACTGTAACTGGGGCATCCACAGGAGCCCCAGTTACAGGGGAAAACAGCCCCCTGGGGGCTCATTACACACAGGCAGAGCTGATCAGGGTCTCCTTAGACCCTGCAGCACTGCCCCTGCCCCGAGACACCCGGCGGTCACGTGACCGCCGGGTCTATCACAGGAAGCGGCGCTGCCGCTTCATTCCTCCTGCGCCGGCTGAGCAGGTAAGGCTCTCCTCCGGCTTAGGAGAAGACAGAAGCGGTAATAAACCGCTCCTGTCTTCTCCTCAGGGTCCCCGCTCTGTCTGTGAGCCGGGACCCGACCTGCTTCCTGCTAGATTGCAGGAGCAGGAGCTTTAATCCCAGCGCTGATCAGCGCTGGGATTAAAGGGCCGCCTGCACGTCTATATACGTGCTATCTGCACGGGGCATGTGCAGATAGGACGTATATAGCCGTATGGCGGTCGTGAAGGGGTTAACAACAGGTTCCCTACTCAACGGTGGACATGCGGTGTCATGAGATATGTTTACATATATATCTCATGTATGCAACACACATACACATAAATACACCATATACATGGTACACATACATAAATACACCACATATACACTACACACACATACATAAATACACCACATATACACTACACACACATACATAAATACACCACATATACACTACACACACATACCACCCAACTTTTAAAAATTAAAAAGGAGCTAAACTATGGAGTGGAAGGCTCATCTTCAGCTGTCAGCCGGATCTATCATTTTAACAACCGGATCTGTAGAACCTGAGGGAACTGGCTGAATCCCAAGCCTGCGAGTATTAACCCCACTAACTCTTTAGCAATCAACCAGTGGGTCAATTCACCTGTATCCTGCCAACAACACCCTAGCGACATGATCATGGTGTACAGATGGTTGTTATAGCAGCATGGAGCCGGTTACTGCTCGTTATCAATAAGTAATAATACCAGTAGAATCCAGAGGAACCTGAATATATGGAAATGTCTACTAATAATCCATTCCCTAAATAACTGACTGAGCGAGGGCAGAGCCACATGTGTCCTGTAATAATGTGAGGAGGAGAACGGGGGCCACAGACTGAGGGCCACAATAGATGGTGGAGGAAGGAGAATAGAGGCCACAATCGATGGTGAAGGAAGGAAAATGGAGGCCATATTGGCCACAGACTGAAGGCCACAATAGATGGTGGAGGAAGGAGAATGGAGGACACAGGGGCCATACACTTAGGGCCACAATAGATGGAGGAGGAAAGAAAATGGTGCCCATAGGGGCCTCAGACTGAGAGCCAAAATAGAGGGTGGAGGAAGGAGAATGGAGAACACAGGGGGCACACACTAAGGGCCACAATAGAGGGTGGAGGGAGGAAAATCGAACCACGGGGCCCGCAGACTGAAGGCCACAATAGATGGTGGAGGAAGGAGAGGTCTCAGCAGCTGATGACTGCTCTCCAAATTCACAATCTACAGACTTTATACTTTTGCTCTGAGGATGCCTCACCCACATCTTATCTTCTTACAGTTTGTCTAGGAATGATCTACCAGACACTTCCTGCGTCCAGTTGGCATCTGGAATAAGGAATAACCAGTCCCTAAGGAAACTTGTCCTATCTGAGAACCATCTATCAGGTCCTCACTTCAGTGACTTGATGGAGGCTCTGTCCAGTCCGGCCTGCAGGATAGAGGAATTAGAGTGAGTATAAGAGATGTGTACAGGACTGAGACATGTGGGGCACAAGTTATACATGGATTTTATACTATTTTATGCTCCACACCATTGTTATGTCTATGAGATAAACTGCTGACTGCTCCTTGATATGTGACGTCTCTACTTATATCTGACTATTGCATCAGGTCCAGTTATGACGTCACAATCTGTATATAATAAATGTCTTCTGTGACATCAGTTGTGGTAAATCCATTCTATGACCTGCAGCCTCCAGATGAAAGGGTCACCATCTAAAGCACATTTATTTTCTCTTCACATTAGTGATAAATCTGCCCCTATAGGACCTGTATAGAGAGTCTGCTGAGCGCAGCCCCAAAACTCTAGTTTTTAGTTCCAATATAAAATGGGCTCCATTTGTAAACTAAGGTTCATCTCGGGCTCTTTGGGCAACAGGCACTACATGGTCACAGCTGATGATGATTTTGGAATTAACCCCATAACGTGAAATTAACACTGTCATGACCAGACCTAGAAAGAACTTTTTTCATGATTTAGCGCACATGGTGGTTTAACTACCCTATTTTGTTATTTGTTCGACTACTAAAATATTTTTTGACAAATTTTTACCTGACACCTAGGGCATGTTTCACAATTGTGTTTGAGATGTGGCAGGTTGTTCTGGCAGGGATCAACCTGCTGGATCCCTCTGCATTTTGCAACTCTCTGCGTTCTTCCTCTTTTGGGAAGAGTAGGTTGGTCCATCTTCCTGCCAGGAGGGGGAGTTCCTGTGTAGTCTTTGAAGGGAGAGGAAGCACAGTGCAAAGCTCCTTGTCCTTGGGAAGATTCTCCAGAGAGACCAACTTAATCCTGCCTTAAGAAAACAGTTGACAGGCAAGAGAGCAGAGTGAACAGCAAACAACTGGGTAACAGACACTGTTGCAAGGTGAGAGACAAAAATGCGCATCCGCAATACCACAGATGCCGAATGGTGTGTGTTCCGCAAATTGCGAAAACACACATCGCCAGCACCCCACAGAAAATGCCTATTCTTGTCTGCTATTGCTGACAAGACTAGGACATGTTCCATATTTTCTTGCGGAGCCGCGGCTGCCCGCTCTAATACAAGTGAATGGAGCCGCATCTATTCTTGATTTTGTGGAAATTGTGGAATAGATGCGGGTCCATTCACACTGTCATGTGAATGGGCCCTAAGGCTGTGACATCCATCACCCAAACTACCACTATGCCAGATAAAGTTAAACTCTGAACCTGACAGTGGACACCTATAACCACAAGTGCTAAGTTGCTGCCATCCAACCTGCCTCTGTACTTCCTTAATTGGTACCAGAAACTGCACTTTCAATCTGCTGCTATACAATAAGTTGTTTTCTGCACTTAATAAGCAAGAGACTGTTTTAGGATCATTCTGGCCTCATGCTTAAACTACATTTCCAGTGCACCAATCACCAGGGTGCAATGGCCTGAGGAAGTACACAAGACACAATAGGGCTCAATGGGGCTACTCCCATCCTCTGCATTGGCTCCTCAGGGGCTCTCTGCATGAAATTGACGTCACAAACAGGATTGTGTCTACATGCCTTAATATCGTTGGCCTAATTGCTGTGTGGATCCTAAATTAGACTTCATTGCCTTGCTGGGAGGAATTCAGTGAAAGCTACAGCCATATCATGTTAACAAGACTCTGTGTGGATGTTTCACATTTATCCTTGTTAGCTACTAAGGTTCAGAAACTCACTATTCATTGCACACCATCACAGAAGGGGTTTATTGGACATCTTGAATCCATGCTACCTGCGCCAAAGCACCGCACCTCCGGAGTGTGAAATCAAAGAGAATGCCCAGAAGAAAAGCAAAACTCAAATGACCCTCCTTCACAGAGAAAGAATGCTTTTAACAGGAGGAACTAAAGTGCCTCATAAAAGTTCCTGGAGGTAGGGGGGGCGACAAAATTAACTGTACCCTGCTGGAAGTAAAGGCTACAACCACCTTGGAAAAGCCAGTGCATAGCTGCAATACAGTTCCAGCTTTACCGGACCAAAGATCCAACATCGAAAGGTCTGCGTGAGTACAGCTGGGGAAGTTATCCTTAATAGAGATTGTCCGAGGCCATAGTCAGAACTTTGGAGCACCTATATCGGGTTACCAGCTACCTGCATCATGCCTCTAACCATGCCATACTATTATGGGTCCCACTGGCTCCCACACCCTGCAGTAGAGCACCATACACTGAGAGACTTCCATGATAAACTTTTGGCTACCTTTAAGCTGTACCTGGTTGCTCAGGATCAGAAAGTGGAGATCCTAATTGCAAGTTAAAGGGGGCTGCACTCCAGGAAGTCAAGTCCTGGCCCTTGCCAGATAGGAGGACAGCAGTAAAGTACCACCTTTGAAACCAGGTCTGCCTCTGAACTGAAGATGCCTTTCTTTGGGAAGCGACAACAACCTGAGTGTTCTCCAAGAGACTTTGTCTTGTTCTTCTAAGAGGCCCAGACAAAGACAACCGTCATTCAAGTCAAGATCAAAAGAAGAGAGGGTAGTTAATGGGACTCTAAAGACCCAACTAAAAATGTCATTTCAGCATTCTGATACTTCTTTTTTTGGACTTTAAGGAACTTGCCATCAGTATCCTATAGAGGGACCGTAAGCCTCCCATTCTTCTACCTGCAGACCACAACCATACCATCAAGCATCTAGCCCAAGCTCCTGTTCCGGGTGCACTTGCTGCCCTAACCGACCAAGTCTCGCTCCTAGCTGTAAGTGCAGATGATGAAATAGATGAGGAAATAGCTGAAACAGCATCCCAAGACAAAGAGAAGTACTCCACAACCTGGGTCCCAAAGAGGATCAACACCTGTCTGCAGGTAGGCTATTGGATGTATACATAGATATCTGTTTGTACAACTACCTGAGAAGTTCAAGGTTTACTTAGCGGCCACTCCCTTCCACGGTCTACACTGATAATAACCCACTGGCTCCCTTGAACACTGCACGTCTGAGAGCCCTGGAGCAAAGGTGGTCCTTTAGGGTCGCAAACTTCAATGTTTCCATCAAATATCACGCTGGGAAGACTAATGAAAATGACCAGGCTACCTGCTAAAAATGAATTAGTCTTTACAGATGAACAGTTGGAGGATGTAGAGATGGAGATATTCTATTACCGGTTCACCTAGCCCCTTAGGTCCAAGACCTGTCAGCGTCCACAAACCCGTAACCCTACACCACCCGTGGAAAAAGGGCTGACCCAGAATTGACTCACCTATGGTGGCAGAGAAAGCAACTCTTTCTGCAAAACGGTCTACTCCTCCAGAGGAGGTTCAACCCTGATGGTGCTTCTACTGGATTAGCATGAGGCCATCGAGACCTGGTGCCATGAGTGTCAAACATTTGCTGTCACCAAGGGGGGAGAAAGAAGTGAGCAAGAGCCCTCCTCAAATTGTGGCTATCCAGCACGTGAAGTTATATCCCAGCAGATCTGAGTATACGTAATGCCTTGACTATCATAGATCATTCCACATAGTTTGTAGTGGCAGTACCTGTGAAAGACCTGATTGCTAAAACTGCTGAACCCTGGAAGAGCTTCTTATTACCATATGGGTTTGCTGAGAAAATATACACTGATCAAGGAACAGCATTTAAGTCCCTGTTGTTTTATAAACTTTGTGCTCTATGTCATTGCAATAAACTGAGGACTACAGGTTACTACCCCAAGGGGAATGAGTTGTGTGAAAAAAGGAATCAGACACTTATTATAATTATTATTATTTATAATTTAAGCACCATTCATTCCATGGTGCTGTACATATATGATAAGGGGTATAGATACATGCACTAAGTATGAACAGGACGGGTTACAGACTGGTACAGAAGGAGAGAGGGCCCTGCCCGTGAGGGCTTGTAATCAGGGGCGTAGCTAAAGGCTCATGGGTCCGGGTGCAAAAGTTCAGCTTGCACTGCATCTTATAAAGGGAAAAGTACAGTGCAACTGAATTCGCTGGGCAATGGGAAGCCAATGAAGGGATTAGCAGAGGGGAGAAGCAGAGAAGTAACGGGGGGAGAGGTGGATTAGTCAGGCAGCAGAGTTGAGGATAGATTGGAGGGGCGAGAGTGCTAGATGGAAGGCCACAGAGGAGAATGTTGTGGTAGCCCTGGTGGGAGATGTTGAGGGCATGCCTCATGGTTTAGGAATGCGCGGATGCAGGAGATATTTTTGAGCTGGAGGCGGCAGGTGGTGGAAAGGGTTTGGATGTGCAGTCTGAAGCAGAAAGCAGAATCCAAGGTCACTCCAAGGCAGCGGACTTGGTTGACCAGGGAGAGTGTGCAGCCATTGATCGTGATAGAAAGGTCATATGGGGGAAAGATGGGGGTTTTATCCATGTTAAGTTTAAGAAAGCAAGAGGAGAAGAAGGAGGATATAGAAGATGGACATTGTGGGACTCTGGTTAGTAAGGTAGTGATGTCTGGACCAGAGAGGTAGATTTGTGTGTCGTCAGCATAAAAGGGATACTGAAAGCTATGGGACTCTATGAGCTGTCCAGGCCGAGGGTGTAGATAGAGAAGGGCAGGGGTCCTAGGACAGCACCTTGTGGGACACCAACAGAGAGGGAATGAGAGGAGGAGGTGGTGTAAGAGTGGCAGACACTAAATGTCCGGTCTGTGAGGTATGATGTGATCCAGGAGAGGGCCAGGTCAGTGATGCCGAGAGAGTTTGTAACAGAAGGGAGTGGTTGACAGTGTCAAAGGCAGAAGATAGGTCAAGGAGTAGGAGCACACAGTAATGTTTTTAGCTTTGGCTGTTAGCAGGTTATTGGTGACTTTGGTAAGGGCAGTTTCAGTCTAGTGGTGGGGTCGGAAGCCAGATTGTAGCCGGGCAAAGAGGAAGCAGGAGGAGAGCTCAGAGGACAGTTCAGAATGGACATGTTGTTCAAGCAGCATTTGAGGCATATGGGAGAAGTGATAAGGGGAGAAAGCTGGACAAAGAATATGGGCCAAGTGAAGGCTCTTTGAGTATGGGTGTAATGCTAACATGTTTGAAACCAGAGGGGAAGACACCAGAGGTTAGTGATAGACTGAGGAGATGAGTTAGGGCTGGGATAAACACTGTGGTGAGGTCGAGTATAAGGTGGGATGGGATTGGGTCAAGTGCACAGGTGATGAGATGTGATCTGGAGAGTAGGTTGGAAAGTTTTTCTTCTGTAATGGTGAAGAAGCTGGTTTTGGGAGAAGAGGACTGAGCAGTTGTGTAGTGGGTCTTTGGGAACTGTGCACTGAAGCTTTCTCTGATGTTGACGACCTTTTGTTTGAAGTATGTGGCAGAGTTCTCAGCTGAGATGAGAGGGGAGGGTGGGGCCGCTGCGGGACAGAGAAGAGAGTTGAAAGTGTTAAGAAGTTGTCTCATCCATATTCTCAAGACTGTTCCACCTGACCAAAGAGCTGACTGGCTATTGCTGCTCATTATCAATAAGTAATAATCAGTACTAGCAGAATCCAGAGAAAACACTGAATGTAGTATAATTTCTATTAACAAGCCATTCCCCCAGATAATCACGTCCCTCTAATCACTGACTGAACAAGGGAAGATCCACATGTGACCTATAATGATGTGAGGAGGGGAAAGGAGGACAGAGACTAAGGGCCACAATAGATGGTGGAGGAGAGAAAGCTCTTAGCAGCTGATGACTGCTGACACAGGTTCCTCCATCAACTTTCTGACTATTGAACATCCGGGGACATTTTCTCTCCATATTCACAGTCTATAGATTTTATACTAATGCTCTGTGGACGCCTCACCCACATCTCATCTTCTTATTCTTACAGATTGTCTAATAATAAACTACCAGCCACTTCCTGCATCCAGTTGTCATCTGTAATAAAGAATAACCAGTCCCTGAAGATACTTGACCTGTCTGGTAACGATCTGTCTGGTCCTCACTTCAGTGACTTGATGGAGGCTCTGTCCAGTCCGGCCTGCAGGATAGAGACATTACAGTGAGTATAAGAGATGTGTACAGGACTGAGACATGTGGGGCACAAGTTATACATGGATTTTATTCTATTTTATGCTCCACACCATTGTTATGTCTATGAGATAAACTGCTGACTGCTCCTGATATGTGACGTCTCTACTAATGTCTGACTAATGCACCAGGTTCAGTTCGGCCTGCAGGATAGAGGTAATCCTGACTCTGCGCCTATATGAAGTTAGGTGTTGGACTTAGATCCGCCCCAAGCTCAGTTAGTAGTGTAACAAAACTCCAAAAAACAGAATAGGTTGTCAGCACCATTCACTGAGAACACTAATTCCAGATCAAAGGAAGGCAGTAAAATCACGGGTGGTGCTCAGTGTTGGAAAAAACACTGTTGGAAGTCGATAAAATCCAATATAAAGAAATATGTCTATAGCACTCACCCCATTGCAAATTGTCCATTTATTTCTTAATAAAGTGCATGATATCGGGAGTAAAAATGCACAGCGCACGCCTCCTCTTCAAACAGCTGATTGGCAGGGGTTGGACCCCCGCTGATCTGATATTGATGACCTATCCTGAGGTTAGGTTGTGAGCAATAAGACTTATGATTCCCTGCCAACCCATTTTGTGTCACAGTCATGTCACATATAACCACCCTGAGTAGAATCAAAACAGGATAGGAGACCCAGCAGGGGGTCTCAGTTCCCAGAGTTGTGTAGTGAGGAACCTTGCACCTTCCTGGCCTGAGTGGAGCCAGGTAAGGAGGCCTGCAGAGAATCTATAATCAGTCAGTGAGTTCAAAGGGATTTCTGCAGCCGGGCCGGCGCCGCAGTTTCACAAGGATTTATGAAGTTACGAAGCAACTTAGCCAAGGGCCAAGGACAGTTATACAACCCCGGAGACGAGTGGAACGTGGCACTGGAACTTTTATGGTTCTAGGATCCATGGTTAGGGAGATACGTGTAACTTCTAGAAGAAACCCAGTAGCTTTGCTGCGTTTGGTCTCATAACATGCCTTGGCATGAGGGGAACCCAGTGGCACAGGTGCCATCATCCTCGGACCTACCAGTGGAATGTTATGAACATTAACAGGTTTTGGAGATTTTCTTGGCCCAGCTGGAGGGAGGGGGGAATGTGACACCCCCGAGAGCAGATGGGATGGGGACTACATAGGTATAATTATACTGACCTAAACAGAGGCCAGCGTCTTGTTCTAAGGAAAGGTCACAGCCTGTACGGTGTTGGAATATGCCCAAGGAGCCCGCTGACATCACCGCCTTTCACGTGACTACAGCGAAGCCTAACATCTAATGGTAACTGACTATACAATCTGTTCATCCTGCTTGTAACCCCTACTATCCTTGTAACTGTAATCGGACCATTGTACATATTCATTTTGTGTATAGTGTTTTTTGTTTAGTGAGCCCTTAAGGCGATTAAATATATAATTTAATCTTGAGTTGTTCTGTTATCTCGATCCACAAATCCCTCGTCCGTGTTCTCGGTAATATTGTAATATGCTACCCGGGTTGGCTTCTGACCAGATATAATCCGTTAACGGACTGGAATTATATCAAACGAGAGCTGGTGGCAGTACTACTGGGCTCATAGACTCAGATTCGCTGGTGATAGTGAAAAGGGTATCTCAGCTGGTCAGGATTGCGAGCGAGCATAGCGCCACCCAGGGATCGCATGGGCTACCTTCTCTCCCTTTCTGTGCCCTCCTGTGCCGTACGTAACCTTACACACCCCGAGGGGGGCGTGGAACGTCACATGCTTGTAGTAAGGATTGAACCGTACCACATGATCCCCACGTAAGCACGCGCAGGGCGGTGCTGCAGGGTACGGTTCATCACATAGGTCATCAATAAATATAACTTGGACAACCCCTTTAACATGTTTGTCTATAATTTTCTTTCTAATCTCCTGAGACAACTTTCTCCTTAGGCCAGGTTCACATTTCAGTTATTTGGTCAGTTCTTTCCATCAGTTATTGTGATCCAAAACCAGTAGTCAAGCCTCCACAACAGAGATAAGGTATAATGAAAAGATTTTCACCTGTTTTGTGTTTTTAACACGCACCTGGTTTTCGCTCTCAATAACTGATGGAAATAACTGACCAAATAACTGAAGTGTGAACTTGGCCTTAGCTTTCTTTGCTCCATGTTCAGTGTGGTACACACCATGACACCAAACAGCACGGTGACTACTTTTCACCCTTTAATCCCTTCCCGACCGACGCTGTACATGTACGGGGCTGTGGGACATGATTTAAGCCCCAGCGCCGTACAGGATCGGACAGGTGCAGGAGCTGCGCCTGCCTGATCAGCAGCAGGGGTCCGGCAGTCTCTGACAGTCAAGCCCATGCTGTATACACTGGCATTGGTGAAAACACCAATGCCGGCACTTTAATCCTTGCTATGCTGTGGTCATTGTTGACCACGGCATGTATGGGGTTAGTGGAGGGAGGGGGCTCCAACCCCATCCCCATTGGGTCTTCCTGCTGCGGTGATGGGGACCCGATGGCTGGGACGGCAGCCTGATGGTTCCATAGACATTGTGGCTGCCTTCTACGGAAGCCTGTGAGACCCAGCCCCTTGGCTGTCAGTGAGTGTATTACAATATACATGTATTGTAATGTAATGTAAAGGGTATCAGACCCCCAAACGTTGAAGTCCCACTGTGGGACAAAAAAAAGTTTAGATAATAAAAAATAATATTTAAAAGTAAAAAATAAAAAGTGTCCTTTTCCCATAATTAAGGTATATAAAATTGGAAAAAAAGGAAAAGAAGATATATTAGGTATTGCAGCGTCCGTACTGACTGAGTGTATAAAAATATCACATTATCCACCCCATTACGTGAACACTGTAAAAAAAAATAAAAAATAGTTGCAAAACAGCCATTTTTTGGTCACCTTGCCTCACAAAAAGTGTAACACCAAGTGATCAAAAAGCTGTATGTACACCAAAATGGTACCAATCAATCCATCATCTTATCCCGAAAAAAGGAGACCCTACATAAGACAACCGCTCAAAAAATAACAAATATATGGCTCTCAGAAAATGGCAACAAAAAACAAGATATTTTTCTTTTCAAAAATGCTTTTACTGTGTAAAACTTAACAAAAATAAAAAATACACATATTGGGTATCGCCACATCCATATCAACCCACTCTATAAAAATATCACATGATCCACCCCATCAGGTGAACTCCGAAAAAAAAATAAAACCAGTGACAAAACGTGTAATATAAGTGTAATACCAAGTGATCAAAAGTCATATGTACCCCAATGTGGTACCAATCAAACCGTAATCTTATCCCTCAAAAAATGAGACCCTACCTAAGACAAGTGCCCGAAAAATTTTAAAAAATATGACTTTTAGAAAATGTCAACAAAAAACAAGATTTGTAAAACTTATCAAAAATTTTATCATCTTATTCTTACAGTTTGTCTAGGAATAATCTACCAGACACGTCCTGCATCCAGTTGGCATCTGTAATAAGGAATAACCGGTCCCTGAAGAAACTTGATCTGTCTAATAACCGTCTGTCTGGTCCTCACTTCAGTGACTTTATAGAGGCTCTGTCCAGTCCGGCCTGCAGGATAGAGGAATTATGGTGAGTATAAGAGATGTGTACAGGACTGAGACGTGGGGCACAAGTTATACATGGATTTTATACTATTTTATGCTCCACACCATTGTTATGTCTGAGATAAACTGCTGACTGCTCCTTGATATGTGACGTCTCTACTAATGTCTGACTGATGCACCAGGTCCAGTCCTGCAGGATAGAGACATTAGAGTGAGTATAAGAGATGTGTACAGGACTGAGACATGTGGGGCACAAGTTATACATGGATTTTATTCTATTTTATGTTCCACACCATTGTTATGTCTATGAGATAAACTGCTGACTGCTCCTGATATGTGACGTCTACTAATGTCTGACTAATGCTCCAGGTCCAGTCCTGCAGGATAGAGACATTATAGTGAGTATAAGAGATGTGTACAGGACTGAGACATGTGGGGCACAAGTTATACATGGATTTTATACTATTTTATGTTCCACACCATTGTTATGTCTATGAGATAAACTGCTGACTGCTCCTTGATATGTACCAGCTCCACTAATGTCTGACTAATGCACCTGGTTCAGTTGTGATAGCCTTCACTTCACCCCTGAATTTGGCGCAATCTGTATATAATAAGTGTCTTCTGTGGCAGCGGTTGTTGTAAATCCAGCTTCCAGATGAAAGGGTCACTTTCTGATTCATTTATTTTACGCACTTATATAGCGCTGACATACTTCGCAGTGCTTGACAAACATTATAATCACACTATCCCCAATGGGGCTCACAATATAAGTCTTTGGAGTGTGGGAGGAAACTGGAGAACCCAGAGGAAACCCACGTAAACACGGGTAGAACATACAAACTCCATGCTGTCTTTGGTCTGATTCGAACTTAGGACCCCAGCGCTGCAAGGCACCAGTGCTAACCACTATCGTCTTCTCTCCACATTAGTGATAAATCTGCCCCTACAGGACCTGTATAGAGAGTCCACTGACCACAGCCTCAAACTCTACTTTGTGTTTCTAATATAAAATGTGCCCCATTTATAAACTAAGGCTCCTTTCGGTGTTTTTGGGGTACAGGCACTACATGGTCACAGCTGCTGATGATTTTGGGATCAGTCACGTTGTGCCTTGTAGTCTGATTGGTGAAGACGCCCCTTAGTTACATACGGCGTCCTCTTTACATCTTCCTGGGCTGTGACTGGTTCCTTCATCACCTTCTTGACCTATGATGAAAATGTGCCTCATGATCGGTGCTAGTTCCCAGGCGTAGTGCTCTGAGTTCCCCCCACAAGATCAGCAGTAGGAGCGGGTTTGACACAACCCTGCACCTACTGCAACAACTGGGATGGACATAACTGCCTGGGTCAGGATGATGGGATGATGGGCACCTGCATATTTATTTTTGTGGAAAAAAATCAACGTATTGTAATTAATGAGCTCTTCCAAGCGTTGTTGAAGAGTTCTTTAGTACATATAGCACCACTGTTGCTGGCAGGACACATTGCTCCATGGTCATCTTTTCCTGGCCCTGGCACTGCACTAGCTTCAGTGTGCATATACACGCACTATGGTCTGACGCTGTGCAACATTTAGAGCACAGGTGCTGCGCAGAATGAAAGTAGTTTTTTGGG
>ONZH01002966.1:0-71688 GCA_900303285.1 Rhinella marina
TAACCCCTCCTTTTCCTCCTCCACTTCCACTGCAGAATTACAATCTTGCAGCACCAGTCATACTTCAGTGAGTAGCTAGAAGCAGTGTAGCACAGCAGTGGGGAAGCGGCAACAGGCCGTGCTAAAGCTTATTTGCCTGGGTGACAAACAGCACACCGCCGCTGAGCTGTGGCAGGGCATAAGGGACCAGACTGAGCTGTGGCTCTCCCCACTCAACCTATAGCCAGGAATGGTTGTGTCTGATAACGGCCGCAACTTGGTGGCAGCTTTGGAGCTGGGCAACCTCCCAGACATACCTTGCCTGTCCCATGTATTCAACTTAGTGGTGCAGCTTCTTCTGAAAACCTACCCCCATTTGCCTCAGCTACTGGGGAAGTCAGTCGCCTGTGTGCCCATTTCAGGAAGTCACCTACAGCTTCAGCCGGCCTGGCAACGCTGCAGCAGCACCTTCGCTTGCCAGCTCACTGACTACTGTGCGACCTGAGCACGCACTGGAACTCCACCTTCCACATGTTGGCCAGGCTATGTGAGCAGCAGAGGGCAGTAGTGGAGTACCAGCTATAACACGGTCGGCGCCATTCAAGTCAGCTTCCGCTCTTTAGAAGCAATGAGTGGGCATTGATGTCTGACCTCTGTGAGCTTTTACGCAACTTTGATGAATCTACACAGATGGTGAGCTGCGATAATGCAATGATCAGCGTAACCATCCCACTTCTGTGTCTAATTAAACCTGTGGAAATGGGGGAAGACCCTACACAGGGCGATAGCCAGACCACCCTCAGTTCGTCTTCTCAGCGTCAATTGGAGGAGGAGGAGCATGAGACGGTTGCCACCACTACACAGGGTAGTACCCAGAGCAGATTTGCACCATCTCTTCGGCGTGGATGGGCCGATAAGGAGGACGAGGATGAGGAGGAGGAGATTGAGGGTCATTCTCCTGGTGAGGAGAGCGAAGCCTTGTTTGTTGGGACTCTGGCACACATGGCTGACGTCATGCTAGGCTGCCTTTCCCGTGACCCTCGCGTTATACGCATATTAGGCAACACCGATTACTGGTTGTTCACCCTTCTCAACCCCCACTACAAAGAGAACTTCTCATCTCTCATTCCTGTGGCGGATAGGACAACTAAAATGGTGCAATACCAGAAGGCCCTTGTAGAAAAATTGCTACAAAAATTTCCAGCTGAGAACACAGGCGGCAGAGTACGTAGTTCCTTGGCCACCCAAGGAGGGGAGATGAGGGGAACACACAGCAGTTCCAGCAAAGGCAAGGCAACACTCTCCAAGGCCTGGGACACTTTCATGACACCCCGCCAGCAGCCTCACCCTGATGAGCGGCCTAGTGTGACAAGGAGGGAAAAGTTTTGGAAGATGGTAAAGGAGTACCTAGCTGACCGTGTCAACGTCCTCAGCGATCCCTCTGTGCCTTATAATTATTGGGTGTCAAAGCTGTACATTTGGCAAGAACTAGCGCTCTACGCCATGGAGGTGCTGGCCTGCCCTGCCGCCAGCGTTTTGTCTGAGCGGGTATTTAGTGCCGCTGGGGGCATAATTACTGATAAGCGCATTCGCCTGTCAACTGACAATGCTGACAGGTTGACGCTTATCAAGATGAACAAGGTCTGGATTGCCCCTGACTTCGCTACCCCACCACAGGAAAGCGGCTGAACACTTTTAGGGTGTATTGGATACACTGATTTCTCATGTAGGCCTTCAACCATAATGTTTTCAAGGGTCTGCTCACCAGCAGGCCCTCAACCATGTTTTCAAGGGTCTGTTCACCAGCAGGCCCTCAACCATAATGTTTTCAAGGGTCTGCTCACCAGCAGGCCCTCAACCATAATGTTTTCAAGGGTCTGCTTACCAGCAGGGCCTCAACCATAATGTTTTCAAGGGTCTGCTTACCAGCAGGCCCTCAACCATAATGTTTTCAACGGTCAGCTCACCAGCAGGCCATCAACCTTAATTTTTCAAGGGTGTGTCTGATGCCCTCATTTATGTGTGATAAAAGGTGTATCGGAGTGCCTGTTCCTTGTAATTTTTGGCAGTCTTGTCAGTTTGTGCATAGGCTTTATGAGTGTATGAGTCCCACGACAAGAACAAATGTTCCACAATGTGAATGAGGCCCTCCTTTATACCCATTGTATTGGAGTGCCTGTTCCTTGTAATTTTAGGCAGCCCTGTCACTTTATGCATAGGCTTTATGAGTGTATGAGTCCCAGGGCAAGAATAATTGTTCCACAATGTGAATGAGGCCCTCCTTTATACCCGTTGTATCGGAGTGCCTGTTCCGTGTAATTTTTTGGCAGCACTTGCGCTTTATGTACAAGTCAATATATGTTTCCTAACAATATTTCTTCACAGTATGTCAGGAAGGGGTTAAAGGTTTAAAAAAACAATCAAAACACAGGTTTTAGAAGATTTTTTTAGTAATAATAATAACTTTTAACAAATAAATAAAAAAACAAAAGAATAAAAAAAGTACGCCGGCCTTTGGCGACGTCTGGCCACCATCATTGCCTGCAGCTCTCGGAGCTCCAGCTGTAGGCCGCGAATAAGGCGGGAGACAGCATGGAGCTGGGTGCCAAAACTCTGTAAGGCAGCCTCCACCTCAAAGTCTGTGGGGATATCTGTAGGGTTGGAAACAGTAATATAATTAGTTAAAGGGGTTGTCCCACGAAAAATATTCTAAACATTTAAACCAGCACCTGGATCTGAATACTTTAGCAGTTGCATGTCATTAAATATTTTGTATATCTACTAGAACTGACTCAGTTATTCAATGAAATGTATCTTTATTGAGCCATTTTTTTCTTATTTCTTTGAACTGTTCAAGGCTGCACTTGCTCAGTTTAAATCTTCAACTGCCTCCTGTCCTGAACTGTGATAGGGAGAGATGTACACGAGACCTGACATGCAGCAGAATAGACACTAGTCACACTACCCTTGAGTATCCAGCTTGATTTAGCAGAGTAATTGGGGCAGATCTCTGGATCTATGTGACGTGCAGGGCTGTTTCTCGCTTTGTTAAAAAGAGATTGCCAATGTACTATAATATTATGTGATGTATGACACATTTTTGTTAAATATTTTTGGGGTAACACAAGTTTCCTTGATTTTAAAATTATTGTGATATGTCTGCTTCACTAACCACTTGGAGAACATAATGTGTACACAGTCTAGTTATCAATAACATGTTGGGTGGCATGATCCTAGTGCTTGAAAATATTAAACTTCTGTGAATTAGGGGTTTGTACTTACTGGACACCCATAATGAGTGGTCTTCCCATGGGCCTGGGGAAAACTCTTCATCTCCCCTGACGGTTGGAGCTACAAAAGATAAAACATAAATTTAGCTTATATTTTGAAGACAGAAGTTCCACCCATTACACTTTTTATTTTACCTACTTTCTAGCTCTGGAAGTTGGCGTGGTGGACTTGGTGTTGGAGGGGCAGGTGGGGTCCTCTCTCGCTGTTGTGGTGGAGGAGGGTGAGAGGAGCTCCTCTGTGGTGCAGCAGCTGTCAAAAATCATTAAATAATGGCCTTACATTCAACTCAAATGAACAGTTGTAACTTCTGATGTTGATGCATCTGAATAGTTTGGGGCTGGATCCCATTCCTAACCACTAGTGCTCTTATATCACTGCAGCTGCACTCCCACATAGCCTGGATTAAAAATAAATTAAATATGTTTACACTTACTAGAAGCTGAAGGTACTTCAGTGGCCGTCTGGGCACGACTCTGCCGGTGACATTGGTGACGTCGTTGACGTTGCTCTGCAACATAAATCCGTACACAATTGTTTTTAATACTAACACTGTATACTACTATGAAGATATTATGGGTGAGAGGAGGGCGATATGATGTGGAGTGGGCATTTCATGTGAAGGGAACATAGAATATCTGGGGTGCATATTTGATGGAGGGGGCATTTGTTGGGAGGGGTGGGGATTGAATGAATGAATGAATAAAAGATGTCTGTGTATCACATTCTGCAGGTACAAACATAACAAATATAAATACAGCACATATAATGCACTAGTATACCATAGCTCCAGTCCCAACCGTTCTGGATTCGGCAGGACAGTTAGGATTTTAGTGGCTGTGTCCGGGAACAGGTGGCTATGTCCCGTGGTCAGCTGTCTTTGCATCCATAGGAAGCAGAGACGGGTGGCGGTAAGCAGGGAGCAGTCCCTTCACCTTCCCCGACGTCCAGTATAATGTCTCCTTGTGGCCCCCATACAGTATAATGTCTCCTTGTGGCCCCCATACAGTATAATGTCTCCTTGTGGCTGACCCCATACAGTATAACATCTCCTTGTGGCTGCCCCATACAGTATAATGTCTCCTTGTGGTCCCCATACAGTGTAATGTCTCCTTGTGGTTCCCCATACAGTAACGTCTCCTTGTGGTCCCCATACAGTATAATGTCTCCTTGTGGTCCCCATAGAGTATAATGTCTCCTTGTGGCCCACATACAGTATAATGTCTTCTTGTGGTTCCCCATACAGTATAACATCTCCTTGTGGCTGACCCCAAACAGTATAACATCTCCTTGTGGCTGCCCCATACAGTATAATGTCTCCTTTTGGCCCCCATACAGTATAATGTCTCCTTGTGGTCCCCATACAGTATAACATCTCCTTGTGGCTGACACCATACAGTATAACATCTCCTTGTGGCTGCCCCATACAGTATAATGTCTCCTTGTGGCCCCCATACAGTATAATGTATCCTTGTGGTCCCCATACAGTATATAATGTCTCCTTGTGGTCCCCATACAGTATAACATCTCCCTGTGGATGCCCCAATACAGTATAAAATCTCCTTGTGGCCCCCATACAGTATAACATCTCCTTGTCGCTGCCCCCATACAGTATGACATCGCCTTGTGGCTGCCCCATACAGTATAATGTCTCCTTGTGGCTGCCCCCATACAGTATAACGTCTCCTTGTGGTCCCCATACAGTATAATGTTTCCTTGTGGCTTCCCCCATACAGTATAATGTCTCCTTGTGGCTGCCCCCATACAGTATAACGTCTCCTTGTGGTCCCCATACAGTATAATGTTTCCTTGTGGCTGCCCCTATACAGTGTAATGTCTCCTTGTGGCTGCCCCCATACAGTATAATTTCTCCTTGTGGCCCCTATACAGTATAATGTCTCCTTGTGGCTTCCCCCATACAGTATAATGTCTTCTCCTTGTGGCCCCAAGTGTTTTTTTCTTCTAAATGGGTATTTATCGCGATAAATTTCTTAATATCGTTATTGTGGGAATATTTTCGATATCGCCCACTCCAGACGCATTAGCTGCAGCATGAGCACGTCTTTGAGTCTGTGTCAGGGGCGTAGCAATAGGGGAAGCAGGGGAAGCAGCTGCTTTGGGGCCCAGACCCACAAGGGGCCCCCTCAGGAGGGAGACTAAAAGATTTTATTGTCAGGCCCCCCTCAACAGTATTATACAATGACATTATATACAGTGACACTATAGAAAGCGGATGGAGCGGCTGTCAGGCCTTGTCTGGGAGAGCTCAATCTTGACTAGCCACAAGAGTGAGGGTTACATGTGAGTTCGGGGTTGCGAGGAAGTTTCTGGGGGGGCCCCATTCAAAAATTTCCTGTGGGGCCCAGTTAGTTGTAGTTACGCCACTGGTCTGTGTGTAGGAGGAGGAAGCGCTAACTATGAAGGGGCATATATCTAAGGGTACTTTCACACTAGCACTAGAGATCCGGCGGGCTGTTCTCTCCGGATCTGGTATTTGCCTGACACAAACGGGAGAACAGCCAGCCCCATTAACAATAATGGGGGACGGCGCTGATCCGGCCGCTATCTGGCAATAACGCCGGGAATTGACAGGACAAATACCGTGGAACAGCCTGCCGGATCACCACCACATATGTGAAAGTAGCCTAAGGCAAATTACTGTGAAGGGGCATGTATCTGAGAATACCTTCATTTGTTTGAGTGGAGTTAGAGGCGTGGCCTAGCATAAAAGGAAATTGCTGCAGCGCACCACGCACGCCCACGTTGTCCTTCTATACGGTTTTCATTATTGGCACTGGTATATATACAATACAGTACACTAATTTTTTTAACATGTTTTTACTTTTCAAATATATGGTTACTCACCCTGTTGTATCTCTGCGCGGATCTGATTAAGCCGCTCTGGGCACTTGAATTTTAAATCGTACTATTTTCTCTGGATCTGGCCCGGGGTCCGCACAGTGTCAAAGCGATGGCACAGGCCTCGGATCACCTGCTGCACCTATTCTTGTCCGTAATACGGACAAGAATAGGACATGCTCTATTTTTTTTTGCGGGCTACGGAACGGAGCAATGGATGCGGACAGCATTTTTTGCGGGCCCATAGAAATGAATGTGTCCGCATTTTTAATGTGAAAAATGCGGATCGGAGCCCGCAAAAACAACGTTCGTGTGAAAGAGGCCTAACTGATGGAAATAACTGATCAAATAACTGATGTGTGAACAAGCCCTAACATGTTTATAATGTTTTATGCGCATTATGTAAAGTGCATGTGTGTTTTGGTTTTATTAGAGCTCCAAGGGATTTTTTATGAGTTCAAATAACTCAGATGTGTGTGTGTGTGAAAATGGGCCCTTTATGTTTGTCTGTTTCTTTGTGCATTCGATTATACACTTAACGTTATGTTTGTTAATATATGTGGGCCGTTGATCTGACCTCGTACAGTGCTAAGGAGACAATGAGTGGTACAGGGTTGTCGATATTCATGCTGTACCGCATGCTGAAGTCTTTTTAACTTTGAATAACGAAGGTGGATATTTTGTTGGATTCTTCACAACGTGCTGGGATTTGTTGTGTACTCTACACAGGATAACTGAATAGCACTAAACACACATCATGTGACCCCCTCCTGGCATTCAGGTAACACTATCTAGTATCTAACAAGTGAATATCAGTTTATCAAGGAGCAGAAAAAGTATTTATATCTACAGCAATATCGCACCACCATGCTTTTGTGTGGCAGCATCTCATGCATTGTTCTCCCTGTTTCTGCTCTTTTTGTGTTTTTTGATACATTAACTCTATTATCAACATAATAACCTCACCTGCAATCGGGCAAACATATTATACATCACCTAGACAATGGCAAGAATAATATACATGGCCTAAAGCGTATTTTCTAATTTCTGAAAAACCACAGGAGGGACAATATGAGCGGCACATATAGCGCACTGCAGCAATTTTTTTTTACACTAAGCCACGCCTCTAACCTTGCCCAATCCCTATTTATACACAATCAATTCCATCCAGTCCCCTTTGTGTCTACCCACAGTAGTAAGTCCCCCTTAGTGCCCCTTTTACAATAGATACTCTCTTAGTGCCCCCACACAGTAGTGATGTTCCCTTATTGACCCCACACAGAAGTGATGCTCCCTAAGTGGACCTTCAAAGTAACTATGCCCCCTTAGTATCCCACACTATAGTAATGCCACACAGTAGTTATGCCACCAGCCACTATACAATGTACAACGATCAGCTGTTTGAGAAGGAAGCGGCGCTCCTGTGAAGGCTGCAGCCTTCTTGCATTTCATCAAGCACAGCGCTGAGCTGCGCTTAGGCCATGTGACCAAAAAGCGTGATCTCACTGGCCTTGGAAAAGCCGCGAGAAGGCCGCGGCTCTCACAGGAGCACCACTGCCTTCTCAGACAGCTGATTCACAGGGGTCTTAGATGTCGAACCCCTACCAATCAGATAATGACCTATCCTACACTTAAAAAGTGTTGGAAAGCTACTTTAATTTTATAATATATAATTATTCATTTTTAACGTTGCTCAAATGTTTACTGAGATGCAAATTTTTTTTATCCAGTGGTACAAATGGCTAATGTGACTTTACGATGTATTCCGAAAGGTTATGTATATGGGAAGGAAATAGTTAACTGACAGTTTTTACTGTTATGTACAAAAGAAAAATCAACCACATGCAGACTAATGTCAGAAAGACGTGGTATAGACTGTATCTGTATTGTGCACCCAATGTACACATACACAGTAATATATATATGTCTAGATCATTCATCAAAGTATCCACCACGCCACCTGCAGCACATTGGTTTGTTAAGTAATAAAAAGTACCAGCTCCCAAAAACGGACAACAAAGCATATGTCTACACAAAGACAAAAAATATATAGAGCCTTTGACGTACTATAAAAATATAACAATCTTTAATAATACAAGTAAATATAAATAAATAACAGTTACAGGGGGAAATGACAGTGCAAGAAAAACACCATCCCCGATGGCACAGGCCTCGGATCACCTGCTGCACCGCGCGTCGGGGTAACGCCATCCCTGACCCCACATTGGGTTCTTCTGTTTGCCTGGTGAGTTATATGAGATGTTCAAATACATTTAATCTGCTTGTACCATGATTGATGCATAGGAATTAAGCATTTGCATTTGCTCTGCTTGGATACTAGTTAATTACATGTGACCATATATAATTGTATACGGTTTTTTAACCGTTCACTATATGCGGCGCCTCCGTTATATTTGGTCACTTGGCATTGCAGTTTATCAAGAGATAGCTCTCAGTACCCATCAGTATGTTACCTATAGATGTACTTTACCAGTATATTGTCTAATGTGGATCAGGGATGGTGTTTTTCTTGCACTGTCATTTCCCCCTGTAACTGTTATTTATTTATATTTACTTGTATTATTAAAGATTGTTATATTTTTATAGTACGTCAAAGGCTCTATATATTTTTTGTCTTTGTGTAGACATATGCTTTGTTGTCAGTTTTTACTGTTAGTTGCTGGGTAGTGCTGGCCCCACCCCCTGTTTAGTGAGTCTTCTGTAAGCAAGCCAGACTGAAGAACTGTTTTAAGTGTGCTACTGCCAAGCAGGCCAGAATAGAAGTCTATGTGTAGTTGAAGCTGAATATATCCAGGGAGACACCATCCCTGTGAGATGATAATAAAGCCAGAAAAACAACTTTTCTAAGAACCAACCTCTGAGGTAAAGAATTATTGCAGAAGGTTGAGAACCATAACAGTAATGGTAATGCATGCATACGGCTTTAGTCTTTAATGCATGTGGTCTGGGTATATGCTTCTGGAACCCACCACACTACCAAGACAGACCATCCAATCTAGGACTGCATCCTGCTGTTGGCATTAAAGAGAAATATTGAGAGTAGTTACCTGTGTTTGGTCATTTGGGAAGATTGCACATAACTAGAGAAAGAGAATCAGGGAGGACCACCATCATAGCCATCCCAATACACAGCCTGTGGGAAAAGCCTACTCTGTGATATACTTGAGAATTATGGCTACTGCTTGTATTTGACACCTATCATCCATACAGCAAAAGAGAGACCTTATTTTACTATAATCTAGGCGACCTGGTCATTGGTCTCCACATCAGATTTGGTATCCTGTTCTCCTGCCTTTCAACCCACTGATTAACAACATCAAGGACACCCCAGCCACCACCAGGCAGGAGACCACAAAGTCTAGGATGTGCCATGAGGGGAGGAAGTTTTCAGCCCCTCCATACACTGCACGCCTGGCCTGGGAGAGCACAGGAGCAGAGATTAGCCACCATGATGACTATGACGACCCTCACTGCCACCACCCCAATCCTCTCCACTCTCTACCACCTTTGTGTCTCTCCTTGCAGGCCAACACACTTCAAGGGATCTCCAGGCATTTCCTGTATGTCATGATGGGACCATGCTGCAGAGTTCAGCGCAAACCCATCATAGTCGAGTGCTTAAAGGGAATATGTCACCATCTTTTCTGACAGTTAAAACCAGATACAGTAGCAACACATATCCTTTTTTTAATCTGTTTTTATTTTCTGATTACAGATTTTTTAATTCTATTTCCTGATTTCATGATTATGGGGGTGGCCATCTTGACTAAGCTGTTCCTAACAGAATTTAGAAAGCATTTTAAGAACTGTCTTATGGCAGCCACATGGGTCATAGACACAATGGTCAGGAGGGGACCTCATTGACTTCTATGAGAGAGTTTTCTAGGCATGTTCTGTGCAGAAGTCATTGTACAAGGAATCAATAGATAAGCTTTGACAATTACCTATGGTGGACCCTGTCTTATCTATATACGGAGGTGTTATCATTACAGGAAGGATTAGAATGACAGGTAAGCAGATAACTGCAGTAAAGTGATCTATAAAGACCAAGAAGTGGCCCCTATTATTAGGCTTAGTGGCCAGTGCAAAAACTGTAGGATTATATGGTTTTTGTTTAAATATAGATATTGACATGGAACATTAAAAATAACGTCATCAAAAATTGTTTGAAAATATGTTTAACATAAAAACATGATTTAAACAATAGGTCATTTTCTGATCACACATTCCCTTTTTAATCTCACTTTAAGACATTCTACTACTAATTTTTATCCCTGGACAGCCCTTTAATTTAGAGAACAGATTGATAGATCACTACTTAAAATATATCAAATGACTATTGATTTCACAAATTAGGTTGTGCCATGAATTTCCTTATAGTAGTGGATAATTATAAAGTGAAATGAGTGCGTTCTGGCCAGGCAAGAAGCAGCATTCCTCGGAATGCCTGGTGTCATTGACTTTATCCGGGTGCATTTTTCTTGAATGCTTTATTCAGCTGGTTAATGCAGACTTTTATACGATACTAAACAGGAATGGCCTTATACTCTGGGCAGTCCCCCCCACTCTCTAATGCAGGGGTGCACAACGTTTTCTGATTGGGGGCCACATTGCCAGACTGAACCAATGATGAGGACCGAAAATAAAATTAAAAAGGGTATTAGAAACTGAAATCCTGTATTTATACCATATTGAGCACACTGTATATACCATTAATGTCTAGTTAGAGTTCCAGGACTCCCATCTAATGGGAGAATACATGAAAAATACATGTTAGCAGCGACAAGACATAGATATACATGTCTATTACCAGATGGTTGGGGGCCGCACAGAATGGTATCAAGGCCCACATGTGGCCCCCGGGCCGCAGGTTGTGCACCCCTGTTCTAATGGCATAGCACATAGTGTCCAAATAAAACAATGATAAAGAGTACAAACAAACTTGCTGGTCAACCAAGAAAACCGTATGTGTGGAATGACATAATATTGTGTGCCGTTGCCTATCCATAAGCTTGGGCAATAACCGAGGGATGCAAGCTCTACGTCAGGGATGCCCAACCTGCGGCCCTCCAGCTGTTGCAAAAGTACAATTCCCAGCATGCATGGACAGCTTACAGCTCTCAGGGCATGTTGGGAATTGTAGTTTTTTCAACAGCTGGAGGGCCGCAGGTTGAGCATCCCTGCTGTACGTATCCTACCTATCCAGGCCCATGGTGACCTCTTCTGTATGCCATGTGCTGTGTAATTGTGCAGGTCACAGACCCCTGAGGTGATCTTTGATGGTGAGTGTCACACATTATTCATGTGCAAAATATCTTTGTATTTTCTCAATTTGTTCACAAATTTTTAAATCTACTGCTTATTTATGTCTTTTTCCAAAACAAGTCTTTGCTACATAGCTGAATATTTCAGTTCTACTAAATATATGGCCGAACTGGATGGACAGATGTCTTTTTTCGGCCTTATAAACTATGTTACTATGTATGAATAACCCTCTAGTGGGCAAAACACATTGTTGCCCAAGTGGCTCTACAGATTTCGTAGGAAGCCTGTCAAACATTACAAACAGCTGCTGAGCTGGGTCCTCCCAAAACTGTATGCTTTGGCAGTTCTCAGATGCACAGGAGCGAGGACTCTTTGAAGTCTGCTTGGTGATGTTATATTATTCTTGGCTCAGGATAGTGCATTGCAGCTAGTTCTCATCATAGCTGAAGTGCAAAGTTTTTCTCAAGAACCCTAAAAGGATGGTTTTAGCATTACATTATACTATAAATCACCTTGACTCATTTCATTGCTGAGACTGTGTTATTTTATTAAATTCCTCTTAGGTTTTTTCCTTTTGTTTTTTAGGATGGAATCTATTGCATTTTCATTTATTGGGGTGTTTTGAGGTTCTGCAGAACCCTCTTCATAGTAGAGAAATGTGATGCAACTTGATAGAGTCATACCGTATATACAGTATGTAAAACTGCATCAAGATGTTACACCACATGTATAAATGGCATAGATAGGGTGTGTCTGTGGACGACTATCCCTGCATGCACTACACATCTACAATCAGAAAGCCATATTTTAGTCTCCTTTATATACACTAAAAGTCATTATGAGAAGGCATATTTAAGCACATTGGGCAAAAATATGAACGCCAATGCACCAGATTTCTGGCTTGTAATGCACCAATGAACTTCTACTCATGCCATGTGCCACATTTATACTATCTGTTGTAGACACTTTTTGAGCCTTCCTAATTACTTTTCAAAAGCACGTGTGACTTTGTGCTAGATTTAATAAAGGCTTGCACAAGTTTTTGGTAGAAATTACTGGCAAAGTATACCACCAAATAGCTGGCAGTAAAAAAAGAAAAAAAATCTTTAGTGCTTTAATGATATAATTTCCAGATCTTCAGCCTAATTCCTCTAGGTTTATTGTGCCTTTATTAAAGCCAGTAATAAAAGGCCTGCTCCATTATGACTTATCATTATGAGGCCTCCTTCACATTTCTGTTTTTCACTGATGTGTGCTATCTGCATTTTTCTTGGCTTGTTCACTCATGAGTAGGTTTTTACCAACCGTGGGTCAGTGATGTAATCACAGAGACATGCACTACTTTGGTCAATGATGAGACCAAACATGCCCATTGAAGTCTATGGGTCTGTGAAAAACCACTGACACAACAGGGATGGCATCCGTGTTTGGTCCGATTTTCACTGACCACTGGTAGATCTTCTGGAAATTATTTTCTGATGAGCAGTGTCTGTGGAATACGGATGACATAGTGGCTGAGGACATATATGGACAGGCTGGAGCAGTATGCAGTGGTTGCTGGCTGTATAATACAGCAGACATGTGGCTGCAATGACTGGGATTGGCGATAATGCAGAAACTGGTCTTTTAAATCCTCAGATGTTCAGTAGCAATTACGGCATATGTGAGGTTAGACAGAGGGATGCGTCCCCCTCTGCCTTCCGATCAGAGCCCCTGCGATTGTGGAGCTGCAATCTGCTACCAGCCTGGGTCCTGCTGAAACTTCCCAGGCCTATCACGTTAATCTGGATGCTGAACTATGCATGAGGCACAGCTCAGCAGGTAGAGCAGCAGAATCCTGCTCGCCATAACAAATTTCTATTATGGTGAAAAGGACAAGGGATCAAAAGATCACAGGTAGAGATGAGCGAACGTGCTCGTAACGAGCACTGTACCGCTCGGCTCCCCTGCGCTCGCATGGGCGCAGGCAGCCGCTTCCATCCTCCTCACCCGACGGAAGCGGCTTCCTGCGCCCATGAGAGCGCAGGGGAGCCGAGCGGTACAGTGCTCGTTATGAGCACATTCGTTCATCTCTAATCACAGGTTGTAGCCCCCTAAGGGGAGTAAAAGTGATTGTGAAAAAACATAAAATTTTAAAACTTTCAATCACCCCCCTTTCCCAATTTTACATATATGAACAATAAAAAAATAAATATATCAGGTTTCACTGCAACCAAAAATGTCTGAACTATTAAAATATAAAATTATTTTTCCTGCGTGGTGTACACTGTAAGGGGGGGAATAAAAAAATCACGCCACTCACATTTTTTGGTAACCTTATTAAATAAAAATCTAAAAAAGACATGGTAAATTAAATTGTTACATTAAAAAATACAGCTTTCCCTAGAACAATTAAGCCCTCATATAGCTATGCAAATGGAAAATATAAAAAATGATGGCCATTGGAACATGGGGAGGAACAAACTAAAATATAAAAACGAAAATGGGCCCGGTACTTAAGGAGCTAATGGACATCTTTATGGAAGAAGCATGGATGGATTTTTCCACCACAGATGCCAAACAGACACAGAAATGTTTAAGGTTTAAGGTTTTAGTATATTAATAGGTCATGTTTATTGGAGCATGATTCTGTATAATGTCCTCAGTTTAGAAATTAAAATTATGTAACTTTTACTAAATTAATACGAATCAATATACACAGTAGATTGAATTACTTTGGACCCTATTGTCAATGAGTTTCCCTATGAGAATTGGTGGCTGGTGTATGAAGCACATTTATGCAATATCCAGATCAGTGATTTTATTATCCATTTGTTATTTATTTGTCTTATATGTGTCTGCAACATCATTTACAGTACTACACAAGAATAAAAAAAATATGTAGTCCTCCAGGCCCTAGTGATTATAGATGCATAATATGACTCTTTACCCAGTAGGCATATAGACCTAGCTAGGGAGGTAGGCTAATGTGTGATGGGTGCTCAGAGCATTTGGATACAAGGCTAGGACAACAAACAGAATTTTTGCCTAGGAGAAAGAAAGCCTAACTACAACTTTGAAAGACACAAAAAATTGCATAGAATATAGTTGTACATGTTGTACTCTACCCGAAAGGCTAGATCTTTATTAGCCAGTTCAAAGATAGAGTACAAAAATCCAACACAATTCAATTTTTAAGGAATAAAATTACTGGTGGAAAATTACTTTATAGAGAAGTTTAGCCCTCTCCTCTTGAACCACCAGTTTTAGAAAATGCCGAAGGTTGTGTTGTGGTTGGGCAAATAGAGATGAGCGAATCTATTCGCCGATTCATTGATTCGTATCGTATCTTGGAAATTTTTTAGCTGCGAAGCAAATCCGAATATTTGGAGATTCGCTCCGTTAAGATTCGAAAATGTTCCGAAGGCTTTCTACGCATTCGCTACGTACTTGTCCGATAAATTGTACGCTAATGCTACGTATAAGTCACTCTATACGCTGTTGTGTATGAATTCAATTACTTAGCAAACTTTTACTGTTAGTTTGTTATTCGTGCGCAAAAGCCCGGGAAGAAAGCAGTCACCTGACCTGGTGGGCAGGGCTTGCTCTGATTGGCTCAGGCTCAGTAAGCCAGTGACGCATCACTTCTGCTGCGACTGCTGAGACGAGCAGAAGCACTGTGTGTGAAGTTCCTAAAGACTAAGACCTGTGTTGTTGAAATTGGGGTGTAATTGTTCAGGGAATCCATATTACACATCAGGGATACTGCAGGGCAAGTGCAGGGCCAGTGCAGGGCTAGTAATTAAACAGGCAGGGAGAGAGAGACAGGGAGAGAGACAGGGACAAAGACAAACACCAGCTGCAGGACCACAGAGTCAAGTGAAAAATGACTGGAATAGATAAGAAAAAGGGGCCCAGTTCCAGCCAGACCTCGAACTCTAAAAAAAGGAGAAGGTGGCACAGGGCAGCAGTGCCAAGGGACCTGTAGCTGGAGCTTCTACTTGTATTATTCGCAATACTTGGCCGGTGTTCCACCGAGCTACCCCACCAAGGCGCAAAATTGTAGTGGAGGAGAAAGTGGATGGCACGCTCATCCCAGTCTCAGCCGGATGATCTGCTGTCATCTGCTGATACAGTATCCATATGTAGCCAGGGGTCAGACTCAGAGCGTTCCTCCTGCTCCACCATTCCTCTCCAGCAAAGCCCGTCATTTTCGTACGCAATTTGTACGCTCATGTGTATGTGTTCAAAGAAGTTGCGTACCTTTTAAAACTGAACGCTCATTATTAGTGCGCGAATGTTTGCAAAACGCCACATAATAATGTACGATTTGTACGCAGATTTGTCGAATAGATTCGTAGAAGTTCGCCGAATGTTCGGCAAATAAAATTTTGAATGATTCGCTCATCTCTAATTGCAAACTGTATACTGTATATGATGACTGCACAGCATATTACCGACATGGATTAGTATATTACAAGTACTCGTACAACTCCTGTAATGAGACACCAAGGAGTAGAATGGTTTCACCAGAAGTCTGACGATTACTCTCAAACATGACTTGCAGTTAATATGATATTTTTATTCACCTCATGAGGATTATAGTGTGAGAAATTATATCCATTTTGTTCTATGCAGTTACAGATACAACCACAGCTGTCAGTCCTTTGTATTCAGAAAAGGAAGGATTGTACCCTCCAGAAAACAATGTCAACTATGTAAGTAAAAATGAAACTTCGCCATACAGAACCTAATTAATAGCAAATTACTTAAAAGCACCATAACAAATTAAACTAAACCATCATGCATAGCTTAAATTCATATCACATGCAGTAAATTAAAGGAAAAATTGTCACCAAAAATTGTGTCTTCCAGTTAAAACCAGATAGTAACACATCTCTTTTTTTTCTAAACTGTTTTTATTTCCTGATTGTAAATTATTTTTTATTTTATTTCCTGAACATGATTATGGGATTGCTCTTGTGCAGTGGTCATTGTATAAGGAAAGAATAGATACAGTAAGCTCTGACAATCCTTCATTGTGAATGGTGGATCCTGTCTTATCTATACACAGAGGTGACATCATTACAGGCAGGATTAGAATGAGGCTAGTTTCACACCTGCGTCAGGGGACTCCGGCAGGCTGTTCCGCTGGTACATGTTGTACTATTGTTACGGCCGCCTCTCGGCAGGGTTTGCCGTGCTGTGGCCGGATCCGTGGCCCGCCCCCATTACAGTGAATGGGGCCGGAGCGTAGTTCCGGCCCCACACGTGCACCTGCAGCAGCACGGATCCAGCAGACTGTTCGCCCGCCGGAACAGCCTGCCGGAGTCCCCTGACGCAGGTGTGAAAGTACCCTGAGTTGTTGCATTATATCCTATTTAACGTATAACCTTTTTATTTGAACCAACATATGCTGGTTTATGCACCTTTAGGTAGTATGAACTACCATATTTTATTTTCTTTGATTTTTCCTTTCTTTGTTCTTTTTTTATTATTATAAATAAATTATACATAAATAATTGTTCATGTATCTTGTAAATGAAACAATTATTCTCAATAAAAACCAAAGTTACAAAAAAAAAAAAGAATTAGAGTTAACTGCAGTCATGCAATCTGTACAAATCAAGAAATGACGCCAATTATTTGACATAGTGGCCAGTGCAAAAACTGCAGGATTTTTTGTTTTAGTTTAAATATAAAAAGTGAAGTGGTAAATGAAAAATAACATCGTTAAAATCAGTTAAAAATATGTTAAACACAAAAAAGATGACACATTCCCTTTAATTATACTTCCATATGGAACTAAAATAATACCTCACAGTAAGGATGAGGTATTCGGACCGAACCTTGCTATTTTTGGATGGCAGACAAACCTGAATCTATTCAGGTTAATTTCAGACAAATCCACAAAAACGGCACGTAGCACCATTTTAGTGCATATCTTGGTTGGAAAAAAGCACTAAGGCCCCATTCACACGTCCGTAAAATGTGTCCATTTTCAATGGGGCCACAAAAGATGCGGGCGGCATACAGTGTGCCGTTCACATCCGCACTTCCGTTCCGCAGCCCCGCAAAAATATAGAACATGTCCTATTCTTGTCCGAATACACGGACAAGCAAATTGCGGAACGCACATGACCGGTGTCCATGTGAATGTAGCCTAAGGAAGAAGAATGACTTTCACATGAACCTGAGAGGAAGCGGGGGGTAGGGCTTGTCCTGATTGGCTTTGAGGCCGACAGACAGTCTGGACAAGTCGAACAGTGCTGCAGCAGCCAGGAAAGTGCCCTAGCAAAATGTCGTTCTGTGCTGGACTGTGAATGAGGGTGTTTGGGTGTAGTAATGTCTGCCAAGAAAACAATCTTAGGGAGTCAAGGATAGTCAGAAATCAATCAAACTCGTATTCTACTGCTAGGGACAGTACAGTGAAAGGCTAGAGTTACAAAGAAGAAGAATTGTGTGTGTAGAGTAGGGACAAGCGGAGGAACTGTCAGCCAGGGAGTGAAAAGTGAGGAGATAGGACTGGCTGTGCCTGCTAGCATAGCAGCTGCTGCAAACCTCAAAAACAGCTACCTGTAAAGAAAACCTTTCATTTTTTTTTCTGATTTTCACAGAAATCATTTTATTGGGTTGGGGAGGTGGTGGAATAAGCAAAAACTGTACAACACATGTTCTACAATCAATCTAGCACTAGAATACTAGTGAGATCTCTGTCAGGACGTCTCACATATTTCATTTAACTATTTTTTGTTTTAGTTTGAAAAACCGTATACATCACTGATTGAGAATGAAATATTAGAGCTAAAACCATTTCTAATCTATACACACACACAAAGTTCTAGTTTTTATTGTGGGGGAGGGGTTATTGAATTTAATTAAACCAGCATATAGGTGATCAGTACACCAATACACGGGTTTGGGCAACAATTTACCTGTGAGTGATAACGTGATATTAAGGGTCAGGCCTTGTTTAATATCCGGTTGAATTTTTTTTTTATTTTGGGTTCAATTTAATTAAACCAGCATATAGGTGATCATTACACCCATACACAGAATAGGGAAACACATTACCTGTGAGGGATAACGTGAAATTGAGCATCAGGCCTCAATCATACAGTTCTGTTCTGTTTATTCTATATCCACACGGTTGGAATTTTTTTTGTTTTTTAGATTGTTTAATTTAATTAAACCAACATATAGGTGATCAGTACACCAATACACAGGGTAGAGCAACAAGTTACCTGTGAGTGTTTACGTGAAAATAAGTGTCAGGCATCAATCATCCTCCTTACAGCTCCAGAGAAGGCTTTCAGTGGAGAACTCTCAGTCTTCACTGCCCCTTCCTAGTGGGGCACCTTCCTTTTTCCTAAGAAGTGTCAAAAAACCCACCTCACCCTAGGCAGATAGTCAAGAGAGTCTTCCTGTTAACGACTTGTGTGAGAGCCATCACTGTTTGGGATGCCCTGGTTTGGAGATTGGGGAGGAGGCTGGGGACCCCATGCATAGCTATGTTGATGGTGGAGGTAATAGAATTGAGCGAATCGAAGCATACGAAGTGGAATTTGTTCTGAAGTTTACGAAAAATTTGATTCGCAATGAGTCCGAATTCCCTGGTGTTTTGTGATATTGAATCTATTTTTTCCTAAAATGGCGGCGACGTGTTACAAAGTGAAAGTAAGAAGCCCGGGACCAAGAGATCACCAATAATGCAGTGCAGCCAGCCAAACAGCAGCTAGCTAGCCCCTGTGATGTGCAATTCTATTACTCTTTGCTTCTCAAATTGGAGTGAATAAGCTATCGAATTTAAATGTTATTAGGGTGCACTCCTGTTTTTGCCTTACCAATACTGATCATATACTGATGCAAAAAGCTGATCAAATACTGACCGTGTGATAGAAGACATTAAAGTCATGCATTCAGGACCTCTTTTCCATCTGATTAAAACCGATGTCAGACGCAAATGGCCAAAACTTATATAAGTTGAGCATTAGGCCTCTATCACACAGTCAGTATTTTGCTTTAGGATTTGCAAATATTTCCTTCAAGTACCATCTCTGTTTTGGACCCACTCCTGTTTTACCTTACCAATACTGATCAAATACTGACCATATGAAGGTGGGTACTCAAGCGACAGGATCCGTTTTTTGGGGGGTTTTCTTATGACGGATCAGAAGGGAAAAATAAACATTGATGTCAACACAAACTTACTGCTGACACCCTCCCCACTCATGGTGCCACTACTTATATCAGTAGGTAACAGAACATATTATCTAGCAATCTATGTGGAATCAGCAGATGGTGTATAATGACAAAGCTCTTTCACTCTATAGTAGAATAGTAGAATGAATGGGTAACACAATAGCTTATCTATCAATCAATTTGGTAAGTAAGTGTTCCAGAAATGACTTGCTCTGCATGTTGCTGCAATCCACAGTGATGCACACCGAGATACACTCTGCCTGCAGGCCGGGATATAGCTTATTTAACATGCTTCTTGACTAATTCGGAACTAAGCAAATTTTTGAAGCATCCAAATCAATTTTTTTTTAACATTTGCTCATCTCTAGTAATAGTGACACCTGTATCCATGGGATTGGTGGTGGGAAAGCTACAGTGGCAGTCGGGGGAAAAAGTAGAGCAAAGGAGGGGGCCCAGGAGCCCACCATCATACCTCACAGTCTGATAAAAACGACAGGGAGTGTGGGGACTCCAATGAAGATTGTGTGCTGTTCAGGACCTGGGACCCGGATCGGGCAATATGTTCAAGTTATATGATATCTAGGCTATATCTAGACTTTTCCTGGTGTTACCTGAGCACTATTTGTATTTTTATTTATGATTTTATATGGATTACTATGGGGCATCAGCAAACATCCCGCTGGCTGTCAACCCGCCGACTCCAACTGGGCAAGGTACTCAGTGACAATAGGCGCAAAATCCTGGCCACTCAGAACCTGGGGGAAATATATGCTCCCTGCAGGATCTTTTTAAAAAATGCAGTGGTGCTGTAAATGTCCAGGAGTCTCTTTTCAACTATTCTCACATGGTGAGGAATGCTCTCCTGGACTTGTAGTGTCATAATGGTCTGTAGCCACACTGCTTAATCCATGATGTTCCATCTCACTGGAATTCAACATTGCACATGCTTGAGCGTCTGTATGAGCAGCGGAAAGCAGTGAATGATTTGGTCATGCACCAGACCACCTCAGCAGGGAGCTTTTGTTTTATCAAGGTTGGGCAGTGGCAGCTCATACCATTCATACTAAAGCTGTCCCTTATCCTTCTCATATGTATTTTTGTGCAGAAATGCTGATACTCATGTGGCATAGGTGGCAACAAAAGGAGAAGGAAGAATAACAGCTAACGCATCTTGTTGTCCGCCCTGTAGCTGTTCGAACCCATAATGAGAGGAGGAAGAGGATGTGCTGCCACTTGAAAAGGAGGAAGAGGAGTCAGAGTTGGCCTGTATGCTCGCTTGCTTATGCAGTGACAAGCGGATCAGTGACATCCAGCATCTGATGAATACTGAATAGCCATGCTTTTAGCCCCTCGCTATCAAAGTAAAATGGGGAAATGTTTCCCTCCTGCCGAAAGGGAGGACAAATGACGTTATTACGAGGAAACACTATATATACAGCTTGCCATAGCTTGCGATGAGCAGATGCCTGCCACCAGCATGTGTGAAAGGGAGGACCCTCTCTGACCCTGCACAGTCACTCCCTCCTGCTGCCACCAACAGCAGAAGTTGTAGCAGCAGTAGCATTAGCCATTTCAGTCTCTTCAACATGATGCCGCAGTTTTTCCACGTGTCACACTAGGCTGAGGCCAGTCAGCAAGCCAACAGCACCCACCTCAATGCCCAGGCTCAAGCCTACCTAAACTCAGTCAGTCTCTGGCGGATATCCTGTTTACTGACCCCATGGATTTTGGGGCCGGCAGATTGTAACGGTGGCCCAACTGGCACAGCATGCTCTCTTTCTTCTTTCTTGCCCAGCCTCCAATGTCATCTTGAAGAGGGACTGCAGAGCCTCAATGGACCAAGTTGTCCTTCAGCATCCAAAACATTACTTTTGTCAAAATAAACCAAGCCTGGATTGGGGGGGATTTCCACACTCCTCCAGCTGAAGGCAATGAATAGATCTGGCATTGCTGGTGGTGCCCCATCTTGCCACTGTTGCTGCCTGCCTTTATTTAAACACCATCTGAAAAAAGCAGAACACATATGCTGTTGTGGTGTGTTTTTAAACGTGTTGTATGTTAATACCATCAAACATGAGTTTACCACAGCTATGTATGTCAGTGTCACAAATAATGCTACCATGAAATGTGCAAATATTAGTGCCATCCATACATCACCTAAATAAATAGTGCATGCTGAGTCCAGATATAGTGCAAAGAATATAGGGGTAATTTACTATGCTGAAATCCACTTAGACATATTTCAGGCGCAGATAGCGACACAACAGTTAGTTTTTTCCCTGCTCAGGCCAGGTCTAAAACTGTGGGCGTGGCGTAGATGGGATATATGGGATATTCAGTATATTTTTTCATGCTGAGCATTAGTTGTGCAAACACCCCGGAAAATATTGGTCATATTACATAGTGGTCATTCAAGATGTACATTTGTATGCAATTTGTGTACAAGACAAGACCACTCCAATCAGAAATAAATGAGTGATTGCACTACACAAACTCCATTGGTGCGCTACTTTAATGTCATAGCATGCAATGCAAGATAACGCCTGATGCATCTATATACTTTTATATGCTATCTTATATATAAAGCTGTGTGTATGTATGTATGTATGTGTGTGCATGTATGTCCGCTAAAGGAATCCGCACAATCGCATTTACAATCACGAAATTTGGCACACGGGTACATCAGGTGTCCGGGAAGGTTTTAGACCATGTCTCAGCTCTCTAGGATGTACAGTTCCTGAGATATTCCCAAAAATGCAAATATAGCACATCACATGACCTACATTAGCCAATAGAAGTCTGCAGATCTTTCTCTTCATATCCCAACTGCCATACACACAGAGTGAGAGTCTGCAATAAATCATTGTTCTTCTTTACTGGAGGAACTCAAGTGCAAAACAATAGAGGCAAGGCACCAAGCTGGCTTCTCCAGTCTCCTTCCAGGCAGAAGAAGGTTTCATGCTGAGAAAAGGCCTGAGCCAGCTGTCCCTCTCTCTTTCAGGAAGCTGGTCACATGTCCCTTTTCAGCCAATAGAAGCTCGCAGGTCCTTAGTCTCCACATACACACAGTTTTACTCCAGATTTCCATAACAACCCAGCAATTTTTCTTCACTGCTGTAGGTCAGCTTTAAAGGGGAAGGGCGCTTTGGATGACACTGTTAAGGGAGCAAAGTGCTGTGTAGGTCACAGTTCAGGGGCAGGTAAGGCCACCCTCAAAAGATGGACTTAAAAACCTACTAAGCCAAGCCCCAGTCCGGTTAGACCATGCCCCCTCCCACTCTGCAGCCAACGGGGATTGAAAAATTGAAGGTAAAAGTCAACTTCTGTCAGCTACAGGGTTGGTAGGGAGGGTGACTTTCTCCCTGCAGTTCATGCTTAGACAGCACAGTGCTTCTGTCTGAGAGTGAGCTGTTCAAAAGGACATCCCTGTGTCTGTCCAGGCCCTGTGCTGGATGGAGGACAGGGGGTCTGAAAGCCAGACTGTCTGCCCTAAAACTGGACCTCTGTTCACCACAGGGGCCGGTGGGGACGGGGTGTTGTGAAAATCACTGTTAAGGATATGGGGTACTGTGGAGGTCACTAATAAAGGGGCAAGCACTGTGGAGGTCACTGTTAAAAGGGTGGGATGTTTTGGAGGTCAATGTTACAGGGGCAGGTACTGTGGAAGCATCTGTTAAGGGGGCAAGGAATGGTGAAGGTCACATTTAAGGGGACGGTCCTCTATGGAGGTCAGTTTTAAGGAGCGCGGTGCTGTAAAGGTCACTGTTAAGGGGGCGGGGTGTTGTGGAGGTCACATTTTAAGGGAATGGAGCTCTGTGGAGGTCATTGTTAAGGGGGCAAGTTATTGTGGAAATCACTGTTAACGAGACGGGGTACTGTGGAGGTCACTAATAAAGGGGCGGCTGCTGTGGAGGTCACTGTTAAAAGGGAAGGCGCTGTGGATTTTACTGTTAAGGGGGCAGGCAGCTCTGGAGGTCACTGTTAAAGGGGCAGGGTACTGTAGATGTGACTGTTATAGTGTACTGTTGATATCTTTTAACTACACACACACAAAAACATTAAATGAAATAGATGAAATATACCCGTGCAAAGCCGGGTCCTTCTGCTAGTGTATCATATTTGTAAAAATAAAATGAATCAGATATGCAGTTTCCGGGTTTGGGTTGGCCTCAACACTATGCTGGGTCCCTCGGTCATTGTTGAGGTGTCACCACATGTTACTGCTCTCCAGAAGGGATGATAAGGCATGGTGCGTCCCAATGGGAAATACAGTAAGTCCACAGAGTGAGAGTCTGCAATAAACCAGTGTTCTTCTTTACTGGAGGAACTCAAGTGCAAAACAATAGAGGCAAGGCACCAAGCTGGCTTCTCCAGTCTCCTTCCAGGCAGAAGAAGGTTTCATGCTGAGAAAAGGCCTGAGCCAGCTGTCCCTCTCTCTTTCAGGAAGCTGGTCACATGTCCCTTTTCAGCCAATAGAAGCTCGCAGGTCCTTAGTCTCCACATACACACAGTTTTACTCCAGATTTCCATAACAACCCAGCAATTTTTCTTCACTGCTGTAGGTCAGCTTTAAAGGGGAAGGGCGCTTTGGATGACACTGTTAAGGGAGCAAAGTGCTGTGTAGGTCACAGTTCAGGGGCAGGTAAGGCCACCCTCAAAAGACGGATTTAAAAACCTACTAAGCCAAGCCCCAGTCCGGTTAGACCACGCCCCCTCCCACTCTGCAGCCAACGGGGATTGAAAAATTGAAGGTAAAAGTCAACTTCTGTCAGCTACAGGGTTGGTAGGGAGGGTGACTTTCTCCCTGCAGTTCATGCTTAGACAGCACAGTGCTGCTGTCTGAGAGTGAGCTGTTCAAAAGGACATCCCTGTGTCTGTCCAGGCCCTGTGCTGGATGGAGGACAGGGGGTCTGAAAGCCAGACTGTCTGCCCTAAAACCGGACCTCTGTTCACCACAGGGGCCGGTGGGGACAGGGTGTTGTGAAAATCACTGTTAAGGATATGGGGTACTGTGGAGGTCACTAATAAAGGGGCAAGCACTGTGGAGGTCACTGTTAAAAGGGACAGGCTGCTGTGGAGGTCACTGTTAAAAGGGTGGGATGTTTTGGAGGTCAATGTTACAGGGGCAGGTGCTGTGGAAGCATCTGTTAAGGGGGCAAGGAATGGTGAAGGTCACATTTAAGGGGACGGTCCTCTATGGAGGTCAGTGTTAAGGAGCGTGGTGCTGTAAAGGTCACTGTTAAGGGGGCAGGGTGTTGTGGAGGTCACATTTTAAGGGAATGGAGCTCTGTGGAGGTCATTGTTAAGGGGGCAAGTTATTGTGGAAATCACTGTTAACGAGACGGGGTACTGTGGAGGTCACTAATAAAGGGGCGGCCGCTGTGGAGGTCACTGTTAAAAGGGAAGGCGCTGTGGATTTTACTGTTAAGGGGGCAGGCTGCTCTGGAGGTCACTGTTAAAGGGGCAGGGTACTGTAGATGTGACTGTTATAGTGTACTGTTGATATCTTTTAACTACACACACACAAAAACATTAAATGAAATAGATGAAATATACCCGTGCAAAGCCGGGTCCTTCTGCTAGTGTATCATATTTGTAAAAATAAAATGAATCAGATATGCAGTTTCCGGGTTTGGGTTGGCCTCAACACTATGCTGGGTCCCTCGGTCATTGTTGAGGTGTCACCACATGTTACTGCTCTCCAGAAGGGATGATAAGGCATGGTGCGTCCCAATGGGAAATACAGTAAGTCCACAGAGTGAGAGTCTGCAATAAACCAGTGTTCTTCTTTACTGGAGGAACTCAAGTGCAAAACAATACAGGCAAGGCACCAAGCTGGCTTCTCCAGTCTCCTTCCAGGCAGAAGAAGGTTTCAGGCGGAGAAAAGGCCTGAGCCAGCTGTCCCTCTCTCCTTCAGGAAGCTGGCTCCATAGCAGGGTCTGTAGCTCAGTTATCCAGCTTGCTCCATGGTCATAGGGCTGGTGACCCAGAATCTGTGGCAGTCTCTCCTACTAAACACTGGTCACTATTAGCGGACAAGTAGGGGCTCTGACTGCTCTCCTAGTATACAGTTTCTAGCTAAACTAGAACCTTCTAGTGGCAGCGGTGGTGTGGAGAATCACAGCCTGAACAGAAACAGTGTTACAAATTCTGTCTATCATAGACTTCTATAGAACTTAAATGCAAGTATATGGGAATGAATAAGCAGTTTTTCCAGACATAAGTATGTTTTCAGATATAAACAGAACCTAAACCAGACAGTCTAAATGTCAGTGTGTTTTTTCACTACAAAACTTGGAAAGTTATAAAGTCTTTTAGTATTAGCTGGCAATCCATTAACTATTTCCATAGTGCAGTACAGAGTGGAATAACAATACAAATGAACAGGATATATAAATGCAGTTCAATATTATAAGTGCACACAACAGCATACATCCAGTGCAAATTAAGCCTTCAAAGTGCAATAAAGTAGGGAGTAGATGGCTTTGCATAGTAGCAATAAGGGCAAAAGTCCACAAGTGCCCATAGTCCAAAGTACCCTTGCTCCAGGGCACTACATATGACGTGCTCCGAATCTGAAATACATCCAGAAATTTCTATACACAAATATCTTTGTTGCACATCAATTCTTAGAGGGCTTCCAGCCAAATTATGCAAGTAATGGATGAAGTAATGAATTCTACCTGTCCATCTGTAAGAACTTTGTCTTCGCTTTATTTAGAATACAAATTTAATTTCACATAATTTTCTCTGACATTGTTTAATGTGGCCATTGTTTGTGCTAAAACTCAGATCACTCTTCTAGTACGTTACATGTAATTTTTGATTGATATTAAATAAGTCATTATATTTGCGACTCTTTGCAAACCACCTCTCCCTTTCCGTAATGGAAAAAGAGGCCTGTACAATTAATAGCAGATGGTACTTTCAAGTGAAAAGGTGGCACAGTTTTCACAGTTATGCTAAAATATCATCCACAAAGCTGTACAGTTTCTAGGCTGTGCTATTATATTATGTGCACATTATGGAGGGTATCCTCTGGGAAAGGGAAGTTAAAGAGGACCCTTCCATGTGTTTGAGTTACTTTAGTTAAATACCTTTATTGTTAGGGCAACCCCCGCTGCTTCTGACATGGGGTTCAGTTTTTCAAACTATCGCTCCTGCGCTCCTCTATGGCCCACTGTATTTCTCCCGCTCAGTATGCTAATACTGAGCATCGGAACAGGGAGGAGGAGACGCCCGGGTTTCTCAATGGGTGTCTCCTTCTCCCTGGCTGTGCTGCTATCCAATCACATCGGAGAGCTCCACAGCCAGGGAGAAAAAAACTCCTTGGCTGTGAAGCTCTCCAATGTGATTGAATCGCAGTACAGCCAGGGAGAAGGAGACGCCTATTGAGAAACCCGGGCGTCTCCTCCCTGTTCCGATGCTCAGTATTAACATACTGAGCGGGAGAAATACAGGGGGGCAGAGCGGGGCGCAGGAGCGATATTTTGAAAAATCGAACCCCGTGTCAGAAGCAGCAGGGGTTGCCCTACCAATAAAGGTATTTAACTAAAGTAACTCAAACACATGAAAGGTCCTCTTTAAAGGAGTTGTATAAAATTAGAAAAAAGGTTCTGCTATTTTTCTAGAAACAACACGATTCTCGCCCTTAGGTTATATCTAGTGTCACAACTCAACCCTAGTCACTTGAATTAGGTTAAGCTATGAACACTGAAAAGCAAACAGGGTCCCTGAAGGGACAGCTGTAATAAGGTCCAAACCAGGCTGCAAGTATACTTTTCTATTATTATTTATGACTTGACAAAGTACAAATGAGGAATTTTTCTCAGGACCTTACAAGTCTCTTCTTTATACACCATACTAGTCCAGTCTGTAAGTCATTCACGTGTACCTTGTCATATCACAATAAAATAATTTCAATTTGTTTGATTTTAATTCTAAGATATTTACCGGAGGGCCATAACACCTGCAAGACCTGATACCCAGACACTTGTTACTCTTCTATAGGTGTTTTACCCTTAGTGCAACACCACAAGGTTAACATGACTGGCATTGTATGTACCGGCCAATAGGTACTTGTGTTTTTAAACATTTTACACCACGAAGCACTGTTTCCTTCTTTCCATCTGCACACATGACCATGTCTAGAAGTTTATAGGCTGGGGACTAGGGATGAGTGAACCGAACCGTAACGAACCAGATTCGTTACGAACTTTCCCAAAAGTTCGGTTCGTCATCGAACCGAATTTTCAGAAAGTTCGTGACGAATCTGGTTAAAATAACGGCGACGCAAAATATACGCATATTTATTGAGAATGTACGCTAATGCGTACATATTTCGTTAAGTAGCGTACCTTTGACAACGCTAGACTGTATGTTCGTTACTTGAGTAGGAATGTTCGCAGACGCAGTATATGCGTACGCTAATGCGTACATATTCAGTTAAGTGGCGTACCTTTGACAACGCTAGACTGTATGTTTGTTACTTGAGTAGGAATGTTCGCAGACGCAGTGTATGCGTACGCTAATGCGTACATATTCAGTTAAGTAGCGTACCTTTAACAACGCTACACTGTATGTTCGTTATTTGTGCGGGAATGTTCGCATTAGCGTACGCATTAGTGTAAATTCTCAAATATGCGTATATTTTGCGTCGCCGTTGTTGAAGTCACTTGGATTTTTTCCACTTTTTTCATTGTAATAGCAACTGCAAGTAAACGAAACTATACCCTATCAGACTCCCATTATTGTAGCAGCAATTATTCAGCCATTATAGCAAGGCTCGTTTTAGGTTCGGTTCGTACGAATCCGAACTTCACTAAAGTTCGCCAAAGCGAACTGAACCGAACTTTTCAAAAGTTCGCTCATCCCTACTGGGGACCAAAAGATCATGGAATGGAGACAGGGTAGAGCAGGGAGCAAGTGAATATGATCTTTTCACAAGGTACAGCCATGGCCAAAAGTTTTGAGAATGACACAAATATTCTATTTTCACATGATCTGCTGCCCTCTGGTTTTTATGTGTGTTTGTCAGATGTTTTTATCACATACAGAAATATAATTGCAATCATATTATGAGTAACAAAAGCTTATATTGACAGTTAGAATGAGTTAATGCAGCAAGTCAATATTTGCAGTGTTGACCCTTCTTCTTCAGGACCTCTGCAATTCTCCCTGGCATGCTCTCAATCAACTTCTGGACCAAATCCTGACTGATAGCAGTCCATTCTTGCACAATCAATGCTTGCATTTTGTCAGAATTTGTAGGTTTTTGTTTGTCCACCCGTCTCTTGATGATTGACCACAAGTTCTCAATGGGATTAAGATCTGGGGAGTTTCCAGGCCATGGGCCCAAAATCTCTATGTTTTGTTCCCTGAGCCATTTAGTTATCACCTTTGCTTTATGGCAAGGTGCTCCATCATGCTGGAAAAGGCATTGTTGATCGCCAAACTGCAAGTTGCTCTCGGAGGACATTCTGGTACCATTCTTTATTCATGGCTGTGTTTTTAGGCAAGACTGTGAGAGAGCCGATTCCCTTGGCTGAGAAGCAACCCCACACATGAATGGTTTCAGGATGCTTTACAGTTGGCATGAGACAAGACTGGTGGTATTGCTCACCTCGTCTTCTCTGAATAAGCTGTTTTCCAGATGTCCCAAACAATCGAAAAGGGGATTCATCAGAGAAAATGACTTTACCCCAGTCCTCAGCAGTCCGCTCCCTGTACCTTTTGCAGAATATCAGTCTGTCCCTGATGTTTTTTCTGGAGAGAAGTGGCTTCTTTGCTGCCCTCCTTGAGACCAGGCCTTGCTCCAAGAGTCTCCGCCTCACAGTGCGTGCAGATGCACTCACACCTGCCTGCTGCCATTCCTGAGCAAGCTCTGCACTGCTGGTAGCCCGATCCCGCAGCTGAAACACTTTTAAGAGACGGTCCTGGCGCTTGCTGGTCTTTCTTGGGCGCCCTGGAGCCTTTTTGGCAACAATGGAACCTCTCTCCTTGAAGTTCTTGATGATGCGATAGATTGTTGACTGAGGTGCAATCTTTCTAGCTGCGATACTCTTCCCTGGTTAGGCCATTTTTGTGCAGTGCAATGATGACTGCACATGTTTCTTTAGAGATAACCATGGTTAACAGAAGAGAAACAATGATGCCAAGCACCAGCCTCCTTTTAAAGTGTCCAGTGGTGTCATTCTTACTTAATCATGACAGATTGATCTCCAGCCCTGTCCTCATCAACACCCACACCTGTGTTAATGGAGCAATCACTGAAACGATGTTAGCTGGTCCTTTTAAGGCAGGGCTGCAATGATGTTGAAATGTGTTTTGGGGGATAAAGTTCATTTTCTAGGCAAATATTGACTTTGCAAGTAATTGCTGTTAAGCTGATCACTCTTTATAACATTCTGGAGTATATGCAAATTGCCATTATAAAAACTGAAGCAGTAGACTTTGTAAAAATTAATATTTGTATCATTCTCAAAACTTTTGGCCATGACTGTACAACACACTGCAGGTGCTAATTAGGAAGAGCCATAAGGCTGGACAACACCTTTAGGGCAATGTCTTTCATGAATAATGTATTAGATATGAATCCTCTATGTATATTTGGTAATGTATGATACAATCATGATATTGAGAACAAAGATCCCAGGTAAGGCTACTTTCACACTTGCGTTTGCAGGATCCGTTTGTGAGATCGTCACAGGGTCTCACAAACGGTCCTGAACTGATAAGTTTTGTCCTAATGCATTCTGAATGGAAAAGGATCCGTTCAGAATGCATTATTTTTGCTTCAGTGTGGTTCAGTTCAGTCTCCATTCCGTTTTGGAGGCAGACACTAAAACGCTGCTTGCTGCGTTTTGGTGTCCGCATGAAGAAACTGATGCAAACGAAAACGGATCCGTCCCCCATTGACTTTCAGTGGAGTTCAAGACGGATCCGTCTTTGCTATGTAAAAGATAATACAAACTGATCTGTTCAGAACGGATGCAAACGGTTGTATTATCATGACGGATCCGTTTGTGAGAGCCTGGACGGATCTCACAAACGGATCCTGCAAACGCAAGTGTGCAAGTAGCCTAAGTTTTACATGTATCTTCTTCCCTACCATTTAGCATACCATGCAGCTAACTTTTAAGGATGGAAGCAACCTGACACTGTATCCCTCTGCCAGTAAAGCTAGAATTAAACCCTTCTTCTCCTCACTTAGAACTTTTCTTTTTAACTCTTTTGACATGGTCTATTGTTTTTGATTATACTTACTTTTTGAGTACTACTAGCATTGCTTTACCATCCAGCTGGTTCTAAAACAAGATCATAGTGATGATAACAGGATAGATGATAGTGGGAGTGATTTTTATACTGTTGCTCATTAAATAAAATTTATTTTAGGTCATCACCTAAGCAGCACCTCAGTAATAGAATGATGTGTGCATGTGATGGAATTCAACAAACACTGGAATAGAATGGCTATGTATATTTTCTTCTTACTTTTTTAGTGTTGTCTGACGCAGCATTCACAGCACTCTGTTTAACCCTTTGAGCCCCGGAGGTTTTTGCGTTTTCGTTTTGCGCTCCTTGCCTTGATACAGCCATAACATTTTTATTTTTCTGTTCACATAGCTGTATCATGGCTTGTTTTTTGCGGAACAAGTTGTACTTTCCAACGCCACCATTTAATATTGCATATGGTGTAGCGGGAAGTGGGAAAAAAACTCCAAATCAGGTGAAATTGCCAAAAAAAACGCAATTCCGCCACAGTTTTATGGGTTTTTATTTACGGCGTTCAATGTGCGTTGAAACTGACCAGTTACTTTCATTCTACTGGTCAGTACGAATCCGGTGATACCTAATATGTATAGTTTTTCTTGCATTTTGATAGTGATAAAAAAATTATAAAGTTGGACATTTTTTTTTCCAGTTCTTGACCCCTATAACTTTTTGTTATTTTTCTGTACGGAGCTATATGGGGGCTCATTTTTTGCGGGGGGGATCTGAACTTTTTATTGATACCATTCTGGGGCGTGTATGACTTTTTGATCGCTTTTTATTAAAAAAATTTTTAAAAAAGCGACAAAAAATGGGGAATCGGCCATTTTGACGTTTTTTTCCGTTTCGCTTTTTTCCGTATGGGAAATACACCCATGATGTGTATTTTAAAAAAATTTTTAATGCTTTTATTTTTATTTTCGGGAAAGGGGGGGTGATTTGAACTTTTACGTTTTTTTTATTTTTTTTTTTTAACTTTGTTTTTTTTTTTGTTTTTTTTTACACTTTTTTTATAGTTCCCATAGGGAACTATAACTAGCAATCATCTGATTGCTTATATCATAGACTCCAATGCACTTACATTGGAGTCTATGATGATTTCAATGCTTTCCTATGGAGCCCTATTACAGGCAAGGGCTCCATAGAAAGCCTATGCAGCAGCCTCCTGTCATTGACTATGACAGGGGCTGCTGCAGGCACACTCCGGCTCCTCCGATCGTCACACGGGGGAGCCGGAGCAACACCGGAAGCATACGCTTCCGGTGTTTGCCGCCTTCGGGTGCCGCAGTCAGGCTTGACCGCGGCAGCTGAGGGGTTAAATGTCCGCATCGCCATCACGCCCGCTCCGTGCAGGAGCAGGCGCCATCTTGAAAACACGCGCCCAGCTCCGTACTATTACGGCGCTGGGCGCGAAGGGGTTAAGGGTTTTATGGAAATTTCAGTTTCCGTACATGAAGTCTATATAGCAAAACTGCAGCTAGCTCCACTCCATAAAGTGTCTTGAATGATTTTCTCCATTTAAAGTACTGATCTCAGTGACTCTATGACAAAACCCGGTACAATACACAACACTCCATAAATGAACTATGCAGCTCTTAATATATTGCACAATACAGTTTCATTATGCACAAAATATTGTGGACTGCAATGCACATGGTCTTAGCATAGACTGTAGGTTCTTGATTTTTCATTCCTAAGCAAATTTCCTCTGTTTCTCCCACTGACCTACTTTTATGTACATATATGAAATAAATTCTTTTAACTAAAATACTGTGGTGAACTATATTTATGGGACAGGTACACATTACAACTACAGGGGCTTTTATGGTGCTAAATTCATAGGAATTAATACAGAGTTGTCCCCCTTTGTAGCTAAAACAGCTTTCACTCTTCTGGGAAGGCCTTCTATAATATTTTAGAGTGTGTCTGTTAGAATTTCTGTCCATTCATCATTTCTGTCCAGAGCATTTTGTGATGACTGTGCCTGGTTTGCAATCTCTGCTATAGTTCATCTTAAAGGTGTTCAATGGGGTTGCGGTCAGGGCTTCTTGTGGGCCAAGTTCTTCCACACCAAACTCAACCACGTCTTTATGAACCTTTATTTGTGAACTGAGGCACAATCTTGCTGGAACAGAAAAGGTCCTTCATCAATGTTTTTCCACAAAGTCAGAGGCATACAATTGTCCAAAATGTCTTGCTATGCTGAAGCATTCATTAAAGGGTTTGTCTGGAAATAAATAAATCACAAGAGCCCACTGCCTGAGTTCACTATAAAAAGAATCATACTTGCCTGTTCCTCATTGCTGCAGTCCTGTATGCTGGATCTCGTGTGTCCATCTTCTGGTTCTCAGCTTGTTTACTTCCTCCCTGGCGGGAGCATGATCACTGGCTCTGCTGAAGCCAATGACTGACATGTCACCGATGAAGCCATGCCGAGTAAACAAGCCACAGAACAGAAGATGAACACACAGGAGCAGCAGGGAGCAGGTAAGTATGATTCTTTCCATAGCAAAAGCAGGCTGCAGACTCCTGTGAAAAGTTATTTACTCCTGGACAACCCTGCTGGCCCATTCCCTTCCCCACTCACCCTACTCCCACTTTTTTAGACCTTGCATGAGCGGCCGCAATCTGCGCCTTAAATACGCATACTTCAGGATAATAAATGACCCCTATGTGCTTCAGTACTCGGCAACCCCGGTCTGTAACTTACATGGTCTCCACTTCATAGCTGTGGTCCGGAAACACTTCCACTTTACAATAATAGCACTCGCATTTGATGGTGAAATATCTAGGATGGAAGAAATTTCACAAACTAACTTTTAACAGTGACATCATATTATAGTACCACGCTAGAATTCCGTGAGCTATCGAGTTTTTTGTTTTTTGTTTTGTTTTGTTTTGTTTTTTTGAGCAATAGTTTTTATTAAGTACGGTATTTTTCGCTTTATAAGACAAACCTCATGATAAGACGCACCTAGATTTTAAAAGTTTGAACCAAAAAGTGTGCTAAAAATGTAATAAAATAACAGAATATTTCACACTGTTATGGGGGAATCTGGTATTGACGCACTGATATGGAGGGATGTGCGGAAGACGCACTATTGTGGGGGAATTTGCGGAAGACGCAAGCACTGTTATGGGGGTTCGGCAGATGACGCACTGTTATGTTATGGGACTATACTTCCCCTGATCCTTAAGAATGCATCCTGGTCCTTCAGTACATGAATACATTCTTAAGGATGGTGGTGGGAGGGGGGAGGGGTTATTGTCACATTTACTATGAACACCTACCATTAAGGACCAATTACAGTACAGTCCCTCAACAGAGTTTATATCAAATATGACTATACGGTAACTCCCCTCATCCTTAAGAATACATCCATGTACTGAAGTACATGGGTGCATTCCTGTGGATGAGGGGATTATAGTAACGTTTAATATAAAGATTTAGGCCAATAATGGTACAGTGTTTATATTAAATGTGACTATAACCCCCCTCATCCTTAAGAATACATACATGTACTGCAGTACATGGGTGCATTCCTATGGATGTGGGGGGTTATAGTCATATTTAATGTCCAGGTCTGCCCCTTAGTGCCCCTTCATATCCTTGCTGTCACTCACCCAGGAGTTGGAGACGGGCCAGTGGACAGCACAGCATTCAGGGACGACAGAAGGCCAGTATGAGTCCCTCCTTTCTTTCTTCCTAATAGCAGCACCGAGCATTGCCAGGAGAGAGTTAGCTGATTGGTGGAGGTGGCGGAGCTGCAGTTCCCACCGGCGCTCACCACCAATCAGTGCGACATGCAGGGTGGCAGTGTACAGGAGAAGGAGAATGTCTCTCGTCTCTCCTCCTCCTCTGGAACGGTCCCTGGCTGCAGATAAAGGACGTGCGGGCTGGCGGCATTCAGCTGAATGTTTCACTGCCGCTGCTCGCACCAATTTGCTTCATACCTGCTGCCCGCCCCACACTACTTCCCTTCCTTCTAGGTTATTAACTTATTAAAGCTCCTGCAATGTGCCGACCACCATGATTTTGGCACATCCGCTCTATAAGACGCACTGACTTTTTCCCCATGTTGGGGGTAAAAAAGTATGTTTTATAAAGAGAAAAATATAGTAATTTTCTTGTACAAACATATCAAAGTACAAAGAAAACAAACAAACAGAAAAAAAACAAGTAACAGGGCAGTGGACCAGCAGGAGTTTCCAATTCAGAGATGTTTCCACCAATGAAAGACAGTAGGGTACAGGGAATGTACCGGCCATGTCAGGAGAGATGCACTGCTGAGCCACGCTCCCTGGTGATGCGACTGCATCTTTAGTAACAGAAAGCAATGCTCTAGTACTGTGTACTAGTGTTTCTAACTAATGGAGCGCTGATTCATGGACCTACCAGGTTCTGATCCAGCGACTCAGCGCTCTATTTAAATCCCTTCCTGGCTATACACCATTGCCAGTGATAGTCTTTGGACTCACTAGCTGTGTTCCTGGTTCTTTTTCCTGTGCTTTATTGGATTGCTCGTGCTTCTGACCCCAACTTGTCTTCTGATCACTCTCTGTCTCTCTTTCGGTACTGCGTAGTCTGTCTGGTTCTGACCCATTTATGTATGACTCTGGAGTTCTGTTTGTCTATGTTTGTTGTCCATAGGTACCGTTAAACAGTTGCAGGCTAGCTATCTAGGGCTTGTACTGCAAGTAGGTAGGGGAAGCGGGCTGGGTTCTAGCTTACCTACAGTCAACACAGTAAGGCTATAAGGTACTCACAAAGGCTTGTCAAATTGGCTGGAAAGCCATAGTAGCTAGTGATTGTGATAGTTGATCCTGGACTGCAAGGAAGGTGAAAAAGTAAGTTCTCAGTGCATGTGGACAACCTCAGAGATATGGAGTGTAAGGGGCATTTTACAGTAATGTGTGATCACTTTTCATGTAGCGGTTAGTATATGTGCTACAACCCATCGAGCAGAGGGAGGGAATGCTAAGTTAGGGCTACACGGCGACACTTGTCGCGGCCAGGATCACTGAGTAGTGGGCATCCCATAGCAATGAATGGGATCGCCGCGGCAGTTGCAAGAAAAGCAGCCATGTTCGACTTCTTGCAACTGCTGCGGCAAATCCCATTCATTTCTATGGAATCCCCGCTACTCAGCGATCCTGGCCACGACAGGTGTCACGCGACCAGTATCGCCGTGTAGCCCTAGCCTTAGACAACCCAATACATAAAATCACCAATTCAGGTGTTAACGATATAGTTCCATCACCTCTTTTATGAGGTCAGAAATAGAAGCCCACGGGAGATACCGATGGACAAAACCATCACATGTGTGCTGGGGTTCCTTTTAGGCCACATTTACGCCAATTTGATCTGCAGTTAAATACCAACATTTTTTCCAATTTTACTCTGCATGGTTTATGCATTGAAATCATTTAATTGACTATATAAAGCTGATTTCCATGATGCCAAGAAGAAACATTATTTCACAAATGTTTGTAAAGGCAGACGGCATGGCTAGGATCTGGATTTTATCTGTGGCAATGGGATTCAATTAAATACCTGAATTCAAAGATTAAGTGTCCCAATACTTTGTCCATATAGTTTATCTGTGTGTTCAGAATCTGTATTTTGATGAACTGTAGCTTCACACTGCTCCCCCTTGCCTTCTGCTTGCTGACAAAGAGAAACTGATTTCTACGTATTATCTATAAAATATAAAACATTTCAATTTTATTTGTGCTTCCGAATTCGGAGGCCACAAATTGCACCATTTAAACATCATTCTGCAGAATTTTAGTCATGCAGTCATTAGGAGATACTTTGTGTCATCACTCACCGATGAAGAAGAGCTTCTGTGGTTCCAGCTTATTACAGAACATTTACTAAGGGTGATGACAAAGGTGGTGTTGGATGTTTCCTCTCTGGAAAAAGACTGTAAATAAATCATCCTTTCTACTTTTTCTTATGTGCTTCTATTAAATTGTTTCTTCATGCAAACCTACATTTTTGTAAATTTATGATAACAGTACAGCAAGTATCATCCTGCCAATGGGATTTAGGACAAAAGCATGGGCAAACTTTCCTTTCATGGTATAACTACTAAGCTTCTATATCAAAGGCGATGGCACTTGGAGATAATAAATGTTTCTTTCCACTGCACAGATATTCAAGGTGTAAGGAAATATAATGAAGATAACAAATCCAACATATTCCAAAACTACAGCATGGGCTCCTTGTTTTGTCAAAGTATTGTCAGTATGCTCATTGAATTTGCATTGACTGAGGCATTCAAAAGACAAATTATGTTAACTGTATATTATATACTTATTTTGATATATACCGTATATATATATATATATATATATATATATATATATACACACTAGATATATATAGTCATTTATCAAACTGGTGTAAAGTAGAATTGGATTAGTTGCCCATAGCAACCAATCAGATTCCACAGCTCCTTTGGAAAATGAAAGGCAGATTCTGATTGGTTGCTATGGGTAACTAAGCCAGTTCTACTTTACACCAGTTTGATAAATCTCCCCCATAGTGTTTAAATGCTTCTTTTTCAAAATGTTAGCATTTAAGCTTATATTGTTGTATGACGTTGAGAACCTATTTTAGTTTGTAACTTATAAAAAAAAATACGCTGCTGTTTTCTGTATACAGCTCTTATACTTCCTCCTCTTTTATATTATTTGTAGGTTAGGCTACTTCACACTTGCGTTTTTGCCTGATCCGGAAGGGATCAGCAAAAACGTTTCCGTTATTGATAATACAACCATCTGCATCCGTTATGAACGGATCCAATTGTATTATCTTTAACATAGTCAAGATGGATCCGTCATGAACTCCATTGAAAGTCAGAGAAAACGGATCCATCCTCATTGACTTAGGCCTCATGCACACGAATGTGTGCCGGCCGCGACCGTGCTGCGGGCCGCATACGGCGGGTCCGCAATAAACGGGCACCGGCCGTGTGCAGCCCGCATCACGGATCGCGGACCCATTCACTTCAATGGGTCCACGATCCAGGAGATGCGGAGTGGAGGCACGGATCGGAACACCACGGAAGCACTACAGTGTGCTTCCGTGGTGTTTCTGGCCGTGCCTCCGCACCGCAAAAAAGTAGCGCAAGCACTACTTTTTTGCGGTGCGGACCCTCGGATGCGGATCGCGGACCCCATTCAAGTGAATGGGTCCACGATCCACATGCGGTGGCCTCACGGTCAGTGCCCGTGCATTGCGGACCGCAGTTTGCGGGCCGCAGCACGGGCACGGCCGGCACACGTTCGTGTGCATGAGGCCTTAGGCTCCATTCACACGTCCTGTTTTTCTTTCCTGATTCGATCCTGATCTTGATCTGGATCCATTCAATTCAATGGGTCCTGAAAAAATCAGGATCGAATCAGGAAAGAAAAACAGGACGTGTGAATGGAGCCTTACATTGTGGGTCATGCTGGATCCGTCAATGCTATTGCTAAGTTACTTTTTTTTTTCTTTTAGATAAATAGGAGCAATGAAAAATGCTTGCAAGGAGATATATCCTTAAAAGGACATCTGTCAGCAGATTTGTACCTACGTATGAAACTGGCTGACCTATTACATGTGCGCCTGGCAGCTAAAAGCATCTGTGTTCATATGTCAACATTGATGAGAAAAATTATGTTTTAATATATGCAAAGGAGCCTCTAGGTGCAACGGGGGCACTGCTGTTACTCCTAGAGGCTCTGTTCTCTCTGCAACTGCCATGCCCTCCCCACTTTGATTGACAGGGCCAGGCAGTGAAAACATCATCATCTGGTCAATCAAAGTGAAGAGAGTGTGGCAATTGCAGAGAGAGCAGAGCCTCTAGGTGTAATAGTAATGCCCCCGTTACTCCTAGAGGCTGATTTGCATATATTAAAACATAATTTTTCTCAGCAATGTGGGCACATATGAACATGGGACCAACACAGATGCCTTCAGCTGCCAAGTGCACATGTAACAGGTCAGCCAGTGTCATGGGTACAAATCTGCTGACAGATGACCTTTAAAGTGGGATTTCTCAATGTACTGATGCAGATGTTTGAACTAATTCAGTGGGGTTTGGGCCCTTGATTTTTTAAGACCTTAGCAATTCCCTTGCTGCAGAGTTCACCCTCTTCATTTGTTGCAGATTTTCTGCAGCATGTGGATGTGATTTTAAAAAATGCTCCTCCTTTATTACAATACATTGCTAATTTACTATGTACAGTTCCTCTGTGGAAAATCTGCAGCATTTCCACAATGTATGGCTGTAAACTAAGACTTATAGAAATAAAAGCCATGAATTTCTAGACTCAGTATTCAGCACCTTCCATTAAAATTATTTAACCTCAGAAAAACATATTCTGATTAGTAGTTCAACTGAATTATTCCTTGATTTATAGTAAAACTACTTATTAAAAATATATATTTGCTTCTTACATATTTTCTATTTTGCTTTTATTTATTTAGTAAAAAAAATTGTTTCTTTATAGTTTACCTTATGATTAAGTTCACATAATTGAGAAACGTTTCCACTTCTATATGATATAGGATGTTACTGGGAGATTTGGAATTATATGGCTTAGAACAGAGCCTCTGAGAGCTGTTATTGTGTTAGATGTTAATATTCCTAGTTGGCCATAGCTACATTGTCTACGAATTGTAGCTTTTGGCAATGATTAAGTGTGATTAAGCCACATAGGAAAGGAAATACATATGTTTCCTATTTCTCAATACAAAGTTATTTTACAATTAATTAATTACTTTATTAAATATAAGGTTTGGAACCATTCATCGTGTAAGCACAGCAGTTAGTACATAAAAGAATATAGAAAAGGAAACATTTAATATATTAATCACTTGTATTCTATGTATCTTCTCCCAGGACAATAACCATACTCGTCATATGCTTTTATCATATAGAAATTACAAAGATATGAGAGTTGGGAGAGTGTTGCAAGACCAAATACCAACACTAAACATGTAACTTTGTTCAAACTTTCCAACGTCTGTGAGCTCCAGAAATTGCCAGCTCCTTCCAATATAATAATACCAAACCCTACATGTGGAACCCACCCCATTATAACATTCTTAGACTTGATGTAAATGACGCACATGTCTGCTTGGGCTGCTGACCGCTCCTATGTTGCTGGCTACCAACAGATCCAGTTTTGCAACTGGTCTGCTCAACATCACAATGAAGGATGTGTGTTTATTTCCCCACAGGTTGGGCCCTGCTTCTTTCATCAGGTGCAAAATAGAACAGATGATGTAGAGATCCATAGGTCATGCTGGAACCTAACCAAAAGTACAACAGACGTCTAGTGCAATCAGTTTCACAGGGTGCCTAATGCCTAGAGGACATCAATGGAGAGTTTTAAGTTGAAAGCAAATTATAATTTCTTAAGTAGTAGAAAATAAAGACGTTTTGTTGAAATGTTCTGTTTAAAGACGTAAACTTTCACATTGCATTAAATGGTCACATAAGAATGAAAAGTAAAGAAAATATAATAAAATACGAAATAAATGTAAGAAAGAACTTTTATTATTCCGCCATCAGTCTCCTTTAATACCCATTTGGCCATGAAATATGTAGCCCTAGGACAATGATAAAAAGGGAGCCACCACTGGATACTTGAACTTGTAGGACCAGGCCACCAGGCTGAAAACAGTGAAGTCACACCAACCTCTATTTGTCTCAGCTCCATCATTATATGTTGCATCATAAGTAGCACTTGTTATGTGATCATTAGTTAGTCTGTTAATTTTCAGCATATACTGAGGACATCCTTGTAATCCAGGAAGATGTCAAGGCATGCTTACATACTCCTCAAAGATTGTTGTCACATCAGTCCTTGTCCCCACAAAGTAATTAAACCTGTCTGTATGTTTTTGTAATGTAAGAGGAAACCAGAGCACCTAGTGGAAACCCACACAAACACAGGGAGAACATACAAACTCCATGCACATGTCGTCCTTGGTCAGATTTTAACCCAGGACCTGTTGTGTACCAGACACAGCACTATACATTTGGTAGTGACTGTGCTTTGTACTGCAACTCACAGTAGCCCAGTCCTATTCAAGCTGGAAAACCAGGCACTGCTCAATTGGATAAGGGGGGGGGGCGGGGGGCGGCCAGGGGGAGGAGGGTAGTTGCTTGAGGAAAGAACCTGATAAGTAGAAAAAGAGGCATTTTTCTCTTATAGGATATATTACAAAGTCGTTTTATTTTCTCTTGTACTATTAGCTATGAAAAGATGTTTAAAATCAGAGGACCAGTTTAAGTATAAATTAAATGAAGATGAAATTATGCCAAATTGTAGCACAGTAATTAAGAGTTTCTTGTGCAAAGGACCATAGAGATCCATAAAGATCATAAACATGGCAAAGGTGAGATTACCAGGGTAGCAGGGTCACACAATAAATTATATCCAGGTTGCCTGGACATTAGGGAGATTTCTTATTGGATACTAGGATGAAACGTGTAGCTATTAAAGAGAATCGGATCCACAGTGAGCACCTGTACCTGTTTTTGCGTTTCAATCTCATTCACTTGAAAGTGCCCAAGCTGCTGTGAGCTGCAGTGCCAGGAACCGCCATTGCCAAATGCATAGTGCTGCTGTGTCTGGAAAACAATGCAATGGACTTGATGACAGGGGAGCTGGGAGTCTGACCCCCAAGTTCTAATACATGAAATATTCATTTTAATCTAATAAATGAAATATTAATTTTTCTCTGATAAAATATATAAAAAAAACTCTTACCTGTGCTTGTACTATGGATTTATAGAAAGTTTTTATAATCTGAGGCACACTTTACCAATTTATGGTTTAAGAACATATTGATATACCTAACTAGCTGTGTGTACTCTTAATCTGGCCATACACATTAGATAAAAATAATGTGAACACAACAATTCCAGAGAAATTACAATGTTGATAAGTCATTGGATATCAATGTTCCTTATCTTTTCTTTCCACAGTAGATAACACATGGGTTATTCCCTCTCCCTTGAAATAAACTTGCTCATTTGCTTCTTTGCTTCTTCCATTGCTCCACAGTCTAGTTTTAATTCTCACATGCCCATTTTAGGCACGCTTGGCAATGAACAATGGTCAGTATGGGCACTCTGACTGGTCTGCAGCTACACAGCACCATACAAAGCAAGTTGCCAGCATTAAAGGGGTATTCCCATCACAGACAATGGGGGCATATCACTACAAGAAGAACTGGGCAGGGAGAGTTGTGGCTGGAGGCCCCGGGTTTTCCGGGGTCCGGCCACTAGCAGGCACAGCGACCCGCTGCTCCCATAGAAGTGAATGGGAGCGCACCACGCATGCGCGGCCACTGTTCCCATTCATTTCTATGGTTCTGACGGAAATAACCGAGCCAGCGCTCTGCTATTTTCGGCAGCCCCATAGAAATTAATGGAGGGCAGCTGCACATGCGTAGTGCACCCTCCTCAACTTTCCCTGGGGATCCGCACCTATCAGACAGAAAGATGTAACTAGCATTATCTTGAAATGATCTTGGGCTTAGTCCATATATTATGTTTGCATCTATTGTTTTAGTGCATTTTTAGTGCATTAGTGTATTTTCTGTGAGTCTATAAATGTAGCCATGCACATCCTCATATTTGCTACCATATCGTGCAGGATGTTTTGTATCTTTTTTCCGTGATTTTTTTGATTTGTCTTGAAGGAGTGGCATCTTCAGGTGTGAATGCACTTCTATCCTGGGAGTAGCATTTTTGTGCACTTTTGCCCCGCCTACAGGCGACCTTGATTAGGTGGTACATATAGCTGTGTGTGCTCCTCCTCTCATTGGTTGCTTGATGCACAAAGAGGTAACAAGGAGCAGCACACTATATGTGCAGGGTCTGCTCTCCTGAATGTAGATGCCCAACGGCATATGTAGGTTTAAAGTAGGACCTGCCTGTCTGAGACCACCGTGGCATGGGTAGGTGGGCACAGATGTGTTTTGTTCAAAATATATTTGCTGAGAGTCTCAGATTTAATCATTAGAGTGAGGGCTTAGTCCATATGTTGTGTATGCATCTATTGTTTTAGTGCATTATTTTAAGTGAGTCTATGAATCTCCCATAGGCTGCATTCTTAAATAATTACAGTCTAAAGGGGAAGTAATCTAATGATTGCATGTTAACCCCCTAAGGGGACTTTAAAAATAGTGAAAAAAGTTTTTAAAAAGTTTTTAAAATATAAAAATTATATATAATAATTCAAATCACACCATTTCCCCATATTAAAAATAAGCAGAAACATGATAATTTGCACTGCCACATCCCAAAATGCCTGTACTATTAAAATATAAATGTATAAATGTATTTAAACCATACAATTAATGCTGTAACAGAAATAAATCAAAATGGCTGATTCGCTGTTTTTTTTTCTGTTTCATTTCTCAAACAAAATTCAATCAAAAGTGATCAAAAGTCAAACATACTCCAAGATGCTATCAATAAAAAGCAAATATTTCCCCACAAAAATAAACCCTCAGGCAGCTCTATAGACAAAGTTATGGGGGGTGGGGTCACAAATGGCAATGCAAAGAAAAAATAATTTTTTTTAAGTATAGATAAATGCGGTTTTGCTGTAATCATACTGATCTGCAGAATGAAGCTGAAATGTCAGTTTTATAATAAAGGGAACTTTGTAAACCAAAACGAAAATAACATATAACAGTGCCAGGGCCGATTCTAGCTCTTCTGCTGCCTGAGGCAAAAATTTAAATGCGACCCCCCCCCCCCCCCCCCCCCCCGCAATTAAAGGGTTTGTGTCATCTTGGACAATGGGGGCATATCGCTAGACCCGCACCTATATCCAGAACGTAGCCCTGAAAGTGATGCGCATATCCTAGAGATATGCCCCCATTGTCCATGATGAGACAACCCTTTTAAAAAGTAGTATGAAAGCCAAGTAGCTACCGAACTCCAATACTGTCCTGCCAGATCTGGGGCGGTACAAGTACAGATAAAGTTATTGATATCACCTGCAGTCCTATGTAACACCACAGGTAAGGGGTTGTTCACATATCAGTTATTCGATCAGTTATTTCCATCAGTTATTGTGAGCCAAAGCCAGGTGCGGGTCAAAAACACCAAACAGGTGTAGATCTTTTCATTTCATCATCAGGTTTTGGCTGACAATAACTGATGGAAATAACTGATCAAATAACTGATATGTGAACAATCCCTTACACAGTGATAAATCTCAGAGTACGGATACTATAGTAGATGTTACCTGAAATCCTATGTAAAACCACAAATACGTAACACTAGTGCTGATAATGTGGTAGTGTTACTTACAGTCCTATGTAAAACCACAGATCACTCTAGTGTAGATCATGTGGTAGTGTTACCTGCAGTCCTATGTAAAACCACAGATAACACTAGTGTAGATCATGTGGTAGTGTTACCAGCCTCCTTAGTGTGCCTCCCTGTGCCTCTTCCACCGGACTCCATGCTGGCGGTGCTGCCTCCTCTTCCTTCTTCTTCTTCTTGCCCCCACAAAACGTCCTGATGCAGTTGCGTCAAGATATAAGAACACTGTGGGCATAGTGATGGTGACACGCACACAGGGACAGGGACAGACACACAGGAACAGACACAACTGTGCCCCTTTCACAGTGGAAATAACATCTTTGTGCCCCCTCACAGTAGTTATGCCCTCTCTGTGCCCCCTCCAGAATAGTAATGGACTCTGTGGCCCCGTCACAGTGTTAATGCCCTTTGTGCCCCCCTCACAGTAGTAATTCCCACTCTGTGTCCCAATAATAGTTATGCCCTCTGTGGCCCCTTTATAGTAATAATGCCCTCTGTGCCCCTTTATAGTAGTAATGCCCTCTATGCCCCTTTATGGTAGTAATGCCCTCTGTGCCCCTTTATGGTAGTAATGTCCACTGTGCCCACTTTGTAGTAGAAGTAATGCCCTCTGTGTCCCCTTTCTAGTAGTAATGCCCACTGTGCCACCCTTATGGTAGTAATGCCCACTGTGTGCCCTTTGTAGTAATAATGCCCTCTGTGCCCCCCTTATGGTAGTAATGCCCACTGTGCACCCATTATGGTAATAATGCCCACTGTGTCTCCTTTGTAGTAGTAATGCCCACTGTGTCCTCCTTATGGTAGTATTTCCCACTGTGCCCCCTTTGTAATAGTAATGTCCACTGTGCCCCCTTTGCCCCTTTGTAGTATTAATGTCCTCTCTTCTGTGCCCCCTTTGTAATAGAAATGTCACCTGTGCACTCTCTGTGCTCTGGGAATGGGGGAGGTGGCAGGCTGAATGCGCAGCTAAAGCGAACAGGGGCATCCATCTGCATTATTTAACTGCTGTGTGGATGCCGCCCCTCAAACATACAGAAAACTGCCGCCTGAGCCTCATGGCAGAAGCGGCCCTGAAGTGTGCCTGAATTGCGTTTTTTTCCAATTCCCACATATTGAATCTTTTTCCAGCTTCTTACTACATTGTATGCAATAGTAAATGGTGCCACTAGAAAGTAAATTGTGTCCCACAAAAAACAAGCCATCATGCGGCTATGTGAACAGAAAAATATAAAAGTTATGGCTCTGGGAAACAGGGAGTAAAAAACTAAAACACAAAAAGAGAAAATCACCCTGGGCTGAAGGGGTTAAATGTAGGACAAAAATGTGATGTGAAAACAGCCTTATTTAGTTTGAACCATGAATGGTATAATAAAAGTCAGAATTATTTAATCTGCCCTCAAATTAAAATGATCTAAATTACATATTAGTGTATCTGTACCCCAAATGATAATTTAAAAAAAATAATTTATTATTGTTTTTACACCACTTTTTGGTGTATTTTTGTTGCAGATTTTGTCAGAAATGGGTTTTACAGTAAAATCTATTATTTTGATGTGGACTGAATATATATTTTTATCATTATTCTCTAGTCTACATAAATGGCATTATTTAAAATATTACTTTCTTATTTTGGGAAAAAACATTTTTGTCAGTGGAAAACTGTTGTATTTTCCTGTGTTAAGTGCTGCATAAAAATGTCATATTTTACAGTTTACATAAAACCATTGAGAGATATTCGTCTGGATTGTGTAAATATAATAAAAAGAGAATGTAACATTTAGTGTTAGCAAAGCCTCATCCTTCTATATAATTTTACAATGCACAGGGACTGGTGCATTAAAGGGGTATTACAATATATCTATTGGAGAGGTGATAAACGTTAGATAGGTGGATGGGCAGTACCCCAGATCTGAGAGTATGTACAACTATTTAATGTTTTATATGCAATATTATGTAATGTAATACTATGCCATTTATTCCAGCAGGGGAGCTAACAGTTGGCAATGTTATGCAGGAACAGGGCTAATCACTCTGTTCTTCCCCTTTTTGTAGGAGAGGGCTGGTCCTACTTCCTGCCAGGAGGGGGAGTTCCAGTCTAGTGAGACAGAGAGAGCAGAGGTAGTTACTGTTTGTATAGTGGAGGAGTGAGAGAGCAAACTCAGGAACCGGATATTCTTCTACTGTGAGAACAACTTTATCCTGCCTCAAGAAAACACTTGAAAGACAAGACAGCAGAGTAATCAATTAAATACATTTTTATAGACACTGCTGCAAGGTGAGACTAAACAGCTCAGGCACCACCACCTACCTAAGCAAAAAATACCCCCTTAGTAAGTGTCGAGGTGAGCCGATGGGTGTAGTAGTTATTGTACTCATGATTCTGCAGCTCCCTGGGCCGGCGTGCAGCGATGGGAAGGTTGGCACTATGTCCTTTGGGGCACTCTCCGTGATACAGGGGCTCCCGCCAGATGGTAGTTGAGGTGCCCTTGGCGGTCTGTGTTTTTAGGTGCCGTGGAGGAATGGTCCCTGTTAGTCGTGACACCAGCACTGTTAGGTGTGATTGGAGAATGACGGAGAATGAAGAAAGAGTCACTACAGTCCCTGACAGAAGTTCTGTCGCTTATCCATGTTGTGGAAACCAAAGCTTATAACCTGACTTAAAATTCATCCATTGGTTTTAGAAATGACTCATACGAAAGCTGAAACCCTCCCAAATGAGGTTTTTTTTACGAAAATAAATTTGCTTCACTGCTAAAATATTGATCATTTAATGAACACAGAAAGGTCAGATTTTGGCAAGACAAAAGTTTTGTCGCCCACAGAAAGTAATGTGAAAATCAAACAAATAATTCACTTCAAATACAAATGTATCATAGCATTGGTGAATGAAGTTATGGTGCTATTAGAGCCATATTTAATATTTTGTGTGACTTCCATGAGCTTGAAGGACTGCATCCATGCGTTTCAACAATGATTCATACAATTTATTGATGAAGTCATCAGGAATAGCAAAGAATGCAGTCTTACATGCCTCCCAGAGTTCATCAAGATTCTTTGGTTTTGTCTTCCAAGCTTCCTCTTTCATCCTACCTCAAACATGCTCAATGATGTTCATGTCTGGTGACTGGGCTGGCCAGTCCTGAAGCACCTTGATCTTCTTTGCCTTGAGGAACTTTGATGTAGAGATGGATGTATGATATGGAGCACCATCCTGCTGCAAAATTTGACCCCTTTTATGATTGGGAATGTAAGAGGTAGCTAATATTTCTTGATATTTTAGGCTATTGATATTGCCTTCCACCTTGCAAATGTTTTGCACACCCCCATACTGAATGTAACCCCAGACCATGATCTTTCCACCACCAAACTTAACTGTTTTCTGGGTGTATCTTGGATCCATATGGGCTCCAGTAGGTCTCCTGCAGTATTTGCGGCGGCTGTGGTGTAATTCAACTGAAGATTCATCTGAGAAATCCACCTTCTGCCACTTTTCCAGCGTCCATCCGTTTAGAAGGCTGTGGGCCTTGGCAAATGCCACACGGTTTTTTAATTGCCTTTTGTTTAGTGCTGGCTTGTGGGCACTGATTCGACCATGGAAGCCATTTCGAGAATCCTACAAACTGTTCTAGTTGACACAGGGACTTGAGGTGACCAGGCCTGTTGGAGCTCTGCTGCAGTGGAAAGAGGGGCTGGCTTTTGATTTTCGAACCAACAAACGTTCCTCCTGAGCAGTTGTCTTGCGGGGTCTGCCGGACCTAGGCTTGTCAAGAACCTCTCCAGTCTCTTCAAATCTTTTTTTAATTCTTTGTACTTGACGCTGAGACACATTAACGGTGCCAGCCACCTCTGCAGTGGATCTGGTCTTCAGCCTCTTGATAATCACGGCTTTAGTCGCAGGGTGGATTTTTGGCATGTTGTCAAAGGGCAAGTTCAAGTGAAGGTCTGGGGTGCTGGAGTTCTTTTTATACACACCCACTAATTAACCAATCAATTAGTGAGCACAGGTAAGGCTGTAAACTACAGTAGGATTGGGTGCATTATATGACAAGGCGACAAAACTTTTGTCTTGTCAAAATCTGACCTTTCTGTGTTCATTAAATGATCAATATTTCAGCAGTGAAGCAAGTTTATTTTTGTCAAAAAAACCTCATTTGGGAGGGTTTCAGCTTTCATATGAGTCATTTCTAAAACCAATGGATGAATTTTAAGTCATGTTATAAGCTTTGGTTTCCACAACATGGATAAGCGACAGAACTTCTGTCAGGGACTGTAGAGCGCTGAACCAAAACACGAACTTTACTTGTAAAGTTGCCTTGAGATAAATATTCAGAATAGGTAATTTTCTTACAATCAGTTGTCAAAGCTACAAATTCTCCAACAGGCTTGGCATTATAGAATAGATTTTTTCAGCAGTTGGTTAGACTAGAGTGGATGTATGCTTCTTGACTGTGTCTATCTTTCTATAACCTGGCTTCTGGGGCCTGGAACCTAATAACGATGTGGCAACCAACATGGCGGTCTCCCTAGCAGCAGGACTTAATCCATTCTTTGTACAGGTTGCTTCCACGTAGAAAATGAGCCCAGTCACCTTGGCTTTGGTTTCCTACTAATTACTGTCCTCGGGGGCACACGTCAGCATCTACATGCTCCACTTCTCTCCTACACTCCTGTAATCTAACTCCCTGTTACTGAGCCTGTTCTATAAATAGGGTGTGATAGCACCACCTAGTGTCATGTGAATGCATTTCAGTAACCAGCCTGTTAAGGAACTTGCAGCTTAACCCTTTCTACCCCGGAGGTTTTTCCAGTTTTGCGTTTTCGTTTTGCGCTCCCTGCCTTGATGCAGCCATAACTTTTTTATTTTTCTGTTCACATAGCTGTATGATGGCTTGTTTTTTGTGGGACAAGTTGTAATTTCCAATGCCACCATTTAATCTGGCATATGGTGTAGTGGGAAGTGGGAAAAAAATTCCAAATCGGGTGACATTGCAAAAAAAATGCAATTCCGCCACAGTTTTACGGGTTTTTTATTTACGGCGTTCGATGTGCGTTATAACTGACCAGTTACTTTCATTCTACTGGTCAGTACGAATCCGGCGATACCTAATATGTATAGTTTTTCTTGCATTTTGATAGTGATAAAAAAAATTATAAAGATGGACATTTTTTTATTTTTTTTCCAGTTCTTGACACCTATAACTTTTTAGTATTTATGTGTACAGAGCTGTATGGGGGCTCATTTTTTGCAGGGCGATCTGAACTTTTTATTGATACCATTCTGGGGTGTGTATGACTTTTTGATCGCTTTTTAGTTCATTTATTTATTGGCCATTTGACGCTTTTTTTCCGTTTCGCTTTTTTCCGTATGGGAAATATTATTTTTTATTTTTATAATATGGGCATTTTCGCACACGGCGATACCCATGATGTGTATTTTTTTAATTTTTTTAATACTTTTATTTTTATTTTCTGGAAAGGGGGGTGATTTGAACTTTTACATTTTTTTATTTTATTTTTTTAAAAACTTTATTTTTATTTTATTTTTTTACACTTTTTTATAGTTCCCATAGGGAACTATAGGAAGCAATCATTTAATGGCTTATATCATAGACTCCAATGCACTTACATTGGAGTCTATTATGATTTTAGTGCTTTCATATGGAGCCCTATTACAGGCAAGGGCTCCATAGGAAAGCCTATGCAGTAGCCTCCTGTCATTGACTATGACAGGTGCTGCTGTAGGCACGCTCCGGCTTCTCCGATCGCCACACGGGGGAGCCGGAGCAACACCGGAGGCGTATGCTTCCGATGTTTGCCGCCTTTGGGTGCCGTGGTCAGGCTTGACCGCGGCACCCAAGGGGTTAAATGTCTGCGATCGGCATTACTGCCGGTCGCAGACGTTAGCCGCGGGTGCCTGCTAGCAGGATATACAGGTCACCAGCGGCCATCTTTAAAGTCCTGGCCAGCGCTGTACATGTATGGCGCTGGTCGGGAAGGGGTTAAAGGGAATCTGTCACCAGGATAATCGCTATTGAAGTAAAGCAATAACCTAATAGCACTTAGTACCTTATTTCCAGATGTGTCTTTGTTTCAGCAAAAGATGTTTTCTATCTTCTGAAAATCGAGTTTATTTGGTATGCAAATGAGCCAGTAAGGTGCCCAGAGGGGCGTCATTCTTGCAGGAAGGAGCCCAGGTACGCCTTCTACATCACATTCAAGCCATAACCCTGCCCCTCTTTTCCCTGCTCCCAGAATGAGGGTGAGGGTGGGCATGGGCACTAGCAGGAGGCGTGCCTGGGCTCCTTCCTGCAAGAATCACGCCCCTCTGCACACCTTAGTGGCTCATTTGCATACCAAATAAACTGGATTTTCAGAAGATAGAAAACATCTATTGATGAAACAAAGGCACATCTGGAAATAAGATACTAAGTGCTATTAGGTATTAAGAGGTATTATGAGGTATTAAGTGCAGATTGATGGAGATAATTTGATATTTTTTTTTTTGTTTTACCGCAAGGATGCAACATAACAATATGTGAAAAAGTGAAAGGTTCGGAAGACTTTCCGAATGCATTGCATGTAAACTGTATGCACTTGTCAATTTTGCAAACCCTATTAACAATAAGGATAGTTGGAGAGAGAACCCTGTATGCGGCTACAGAGAAATTATCATATTTACATTGTGTAAAAGTGGTCTGTCACTTTAAAACCGGAGCCAAAATCATTTATATAGCGGGATCTTTAACATTTTAGAAACATTTGATATTGAGCTGAACAATAATATGTACTGAGAGGCAATGCCTGAACTGACCATTCTAAATGCATGATGGGAGACAATCAGTCGTCAGCAGGAAGGTCACATTCCTGGGGTTTGGATTAAGCAATGATTTTATGTATCAGAGAAACATAGTCAGAACATAAAATTCATGTCTAGTTTTAGCTGCATGGTGAGCTATTTGTAAAGAAAAATTTATGATGAAGTCAAGAAGAAATAAAATAGCTACGTATAGCTGATTCTGCAGTCCTTAACAGAAAATAAATCTCATGATACCTATAAATTAATAACACCATATATCATGAGGCTCACCTCCACTGATATCAATAAGCAAGTTGTATCTATCATCACAATTTCTTAAGTATCATAAACTATAGAAAGACAGGCTTATTTCACATGAGTGATGTTAGCATCTGGATACGGTCCGTTTTTACAGTGGAGAGCATCTGGTCTGAACACTGCCCCATTCTTTTCAATAGGCACAGGCACATGAGCATTGTTTCTTTGCTGACCATCTGTCCTTTCAGGAAAAATCCTAGCATTTTCTATATACATCCATTTTTTATGCAGGACTGGTCCATAAATGTCAATGGGTCAGTGAAAAAACTGACAGCACATAGACAGCATTCAACTGTGGTCCATTTTTTAACGGAGGATTGGGGTGCTCTTCTGCAAAGGGGACAGGATGACTGCACTGTATTTAAGGGAGGATGGATGTATCGCAAAATTTTGGCCAACAACCTCCTTCCCTCAGTAAGAGCACTGTAGATGGGTTGTGGCTGGGTCTTCCAGTATTACAATGACCCAAAAGACACAGACAGGGAAACTAAGGAGTGGCTCCGGAAGAAGCATTTCAAGGTCCTGTGGTGGCCTAGCCAGTCTCCAGACCTGAACCTAATCGAAAATCTTTGGGGGGAGCTGAAACTCAATCTAGCCCAGCGACAGCCTAGAAACCTGAAAGATCTGGAGAAGATCTGTATGGAAGAGTGGGCCAAAATCCCTGCTGTAGTGTGTGCAAACTTGGTCAAAAACTACAGGAAACGTCTGACCTCTGTAATTGCGAACAAAGGTTTCTGTACCAAATATTAAGTTTTGTTTTTCTATTGTATCAAATACTTACTTCATGCAATAAAAGATGATAATTACTTACCGGTAATTGGATTTTCCGTTTAGACCCACAATGGCACTAAGCAGGAGGGAACCCCGCCTCCCAGGGACAGGAAACAACTAGGAGAATCAAATGGTTAAATAGCCTCCTCCTCTTACCATCTCCAGTAAGTATCCAAGGACATAGGAAAAATGCGAAAAAATGGTATATTTATTATATTCACCGGAAGGTATATAGACATATAACAAATACCACACCATAACACAGAAAAAAACTCAAAAGGGAGGGAAAAACCCCAGTGCCGTTGTGGGTCTAAACGGAAAATCCAATTACCGGTAAGTAATTATCATCTTTTCCGTACGCCCCACAACGGCACTAAGCAGGAGGATTAACAAAGGAATCAACAATATTTAGGGGGGGACCACAGCAGACAAAACTTTTCTACCAAACGATAGATCGTTATTAGACACAACGTCCAACTTATAGTGCTTGAAAAAAGTGGACGGGCTAGCCCAGGTGGCAGCCTGGCAAATCTGAGCAATGGAAGCCGAAGCCCCCTCAGCCCAGGAAGTAGACATGGCCCGGGTGGAATGGGCCTTGAGGTTTGGTGGCGGAGAAAGACCTTTCTCCAAATAAGCCATGGAAATGGTAAGCCTAATCCAACGAGCTATGGAAGTTTTAGACACGCTCTGGCCCTTGTTTTGCCCCGCAAACTGGATTAGCAGTCGATCCGATTTTCTAAAACCTTCTGTGGCAGACAGGTAGGCCAGGACGCATCTTCTAACATCAAGATGATGGAACAAACCCTCCTTTTTCGACTAAGGCTACTTTCACACTAGCGTTTTAAAATTCCGGTATTGAGTTCCGTCATAGGGGCTCAATACCGGAATAAAACGCTTCAGTTTTGTCCCCATTCATTGTCAATGGGGACAAAACTGAACTGAAGACAACGGAATGCTCCTGAAAGCATTCCGTTCCGTCTTCAGACCGGAGAACAAACCGCAGCATGCTGCGGTTTGCTCTCCGGTCCAGGCATCCGCACCAAGACGGATCCGGAATGACCCCCAATGCAAGTCAATGGGGGTGGATCCGTCTGGTGTGACCATAATGGTAACCGGATCCGCCCTCCATTGACTTTCAATGGAGTCCATTACGGATCCGGGTACACATAGACACATACAGACATAAACATACACACACATAAAGACATACAAACACACATACATACTTACATGCTCCCCGGCAGGTCTTCGGAGCGTCAGGACGGCTCACACAGGTCACGATTCCCCACAGCGCCCTCTGCTGGGCGCCTGGTGGAATCGTCAGATGACGATTCCAACTGTGGACAAAGGTAGGTAATGAGACTTCCTGCTGGCAATGAAATTTAGAGAAGACTTTAGGTAAAAAAGATGGTTCATGTCTTAACACAATCCTATCCTCCAAAATAGTCAAATAAGGGGCCTTACAGGAGAAAGCCTGGATTTCCCCCACCCTCCTGGCTGACGTGATGGCAATCAAAAAGGCTGTTTTGAAGGACAGAAGCTTGAGGGGAATCTCCGAGATAGGCTCGAAGGGGGAATCCATCAGTACAGATAAAACTAAATTCAGATCCCAAGGAGGAACCTTGGACCTAAAGGAGGGATATAACCGACAAGCTCCCTTAAAGAAACGCTTAATTAAACTAAGCTCCGCAATCCTAATATCAAGAAAAGCACTTAAAGCTGCCACCTGGACTTTAAGGGTACTGACCCTTAACCCGTCCTCTAAATCCTTCTGAAGAAAGTCCAGAATCACCCTTACATCTGGAGGACACTCAGGGTTGTAGGAATCTCCGGCAAAGCGAAGGAAGGCGTGCCACGATCTTAGGTATATCTTAGAGGTGACCGGCTTCCTACTGTGCAACAAGGTCCCGACCACCGCCTCCAAAAGACCTCTAGACCTCAAGATGTCACGCTCAATCTCCAAGCCGTCAGTCTTAATTGAGGAAGTCCTGGATGCAGAGCCGGGCCCTGCTGAAGAAGGTTCGGGTCCTGCGGGAGACGCCAGAAGTCTCCTCCCGAGAGGCGTAGGAGCAGGGAAAACCAAGTCCTCTTCGGCCAAAAGGGAGCAACTAAAATCAACTGGCCCCCTTCCTCGACTATCTTCGTCAGTACCCTGGGGATCAGGGATATGGGAGGGAAGGCATACAAGAGGCCTCTTGGCCAAGGACCCGAGAAGGCATCCACCTGATCCGGACAGTCTCTGAAAGAGAGGGAAAAAAATCTGCTCAATTGTGCATTGGTTCTGGAAGCAAATAGGTCCACCACCGGAGTACCCCATCTGCAGCAGATCTGACTGAACACATCTCTTCGAAGACTCCACTCTCCTGGACTGAGAGTCTTTCTGCTTAGAAAGTCTGCCAGGGAATTCTCTATTCCTCTCACATGTACTGCAGATAAGGAGGAGATATATTCTTGAGCCCAGGAAAAAAGGGAGAAGGCTGTCCTGCAAAGGTACCTGCTTCTTGTTCCGCCCTGTTTGTTCAGGTATGCTACCGTTGCCCTGTTGTCGGAAAGAATTCTCACATCTCTTCCCTGAACCTGAGGAAGAAAGGCCTTTAGGGCCAGAAATACTGCCAGCAGCTCCTTGGCATTTGACGACAGAGTTAGCTGATCTGGATTCCAGCTCCCTTGAGACATTTGACCCTGACAATGGGCACCCCAGCCTGACCCGCTTGCGTCCGTGGTGATAACGACTTGATCCTGAGCTCTCCACTGAAGACCCTGGTTCAGGTTGTTCGTAATCATCCACCAACTGAGAGAGCATCTTACCCTCTGGGGAACAGCAATCTTGAAATCCAGGGAAAACTTGCTTCTGTCCCAAGTCGATAGAAGAAAATCCTGGAGCAGTCTTGAGCGGAACTGGGCCCATTTTACCGCCGGGATGGCGGATGTCATTAGACCCAGGATCTCCATTATTTCCCTGAACGAAGATCTTCGCCGGGCCTGGAAGAGAGAGAACCTTGAGACCATGTTCAGGATCTTTTGATCCGGTAAAAAGGACTTCATCCGGTGGGAGTCCAGGAGGATTCCTAAGAATATCTTTCGGCAGCTGGGGGTCAAATCTGACTTTTCCAGATTTAGTAGCCACCCCAGAGATTGAAGAGTGGACTTCACTATCTCCAGATGTTGGAGGACTGATTCTGTCGACCTGGCCACAATAAGGAAATCGTCCAAGTATGGAATGAAAAGGATCCCCTGGTGGTGCAGAAACCCCGACACTTCCGCCATAAGCTTGGTGAAGATATGGGGGGCCGACGATAGGCCAAACGGAAGTACCTGAAACTGGAGATGCAGTACCTGATCCTGAAAGTGCACTGCAAAACGAAGGAACCTCTGGTGACTGGCATGAATGGGCACATGATAATACGCATCTGCTAAATCGAGTGTTATCATTAGACAATCCTGGAACAGCAAGATGATTGTAGACCTGACCGTCTCCATCTTGAATCTTTTGTATTGTAAATGGAGATTTAGATCCTTCAGATTTATGATAGCTCTGTAGGTGCCGTTGGGCTTTTTTATTAGGAAAATTGGCGAGTAAAATCCTGATCCCCTTTGTTCTAGGGGAACCGGAACTACTGCTTCCTTCTGTAGTAGCATCTGGATCTGTGACTCCAGAACCTGCTGTCTTTCTGCGACGAGTCTTCTGTTTATCAGGAACCTCTCTGGGGGAGGAGACGAGAATTCCATAAGAAATCCTTGACGGATTAAATTTATGATCCAAGGAGAATCTGTAATCCGTTCCCAGGCGGGGAGAACATTTTTTAATCTTCCCCCCACTGGGGTCCTGGCGTCATTGGGAGGACTGTTTGGATTTGTCTGGATTAAATAAAAATCCTCTTCCTCTACCTTTGGAGGGCTGCCAGGAAGAACTATCCTTCTTCTTTTGATCCTGTCTGTTTTTTCTTTGGCCACGAAAAAGACACCTCTGCTGGAAAAATCTCGACTCTGAAGGAAACCCCTTCTTCTTGTCAGCTGCCTTCTCTAAAATGTCGTCCAAGGTGGATCCAAACAGTCTGTCTCCCTCACATGGAATACTGCAGAGTCGGCTTTTAGAAGTGTTGTCACCAGACCAGGACCTGAGCCAGATAGATCTCCTGGCACAGTTAGACAGGGCCACAGATCTAGCGGATAGTTTTACCAGATCCGCCGAGGCATCCGATAAGAAATTTGTCGCCTGCTTCAGGACCGAGAGGGACGAAACAATGTCTTCCCTGGGGGTGCCAGAAACCAAATGCTCTTCGAGCTGGTTAAGCCATACTGAAAGGGTTCTGGCAGTGCAAGTTGCAGCAATGCTAGGACGCAGCATGGAGACACAAGACTCCCAGGATTTCTTCAATACGACTCGCATTTCTTATCCATAGCATCTCTCAAACGGCCCACATCCTCAAAGGGCAATGCCGATTTCTTTGAAATCCTGGCAACAGGAGCATCTATTTTAGGGGTCTTATCCCAAAGAGCAGATTCAGACTTCTCAAATGGATATTTCCTCTTGAAGACCTTAGAGGTACCAGACCTCTTTTCAGGGTCTCTCCACTCATTAAGGATTAACTTCTTTATATTATCATGGAGTGGAAAGACTCGTTTCTTTCTGTCTCCCAACCCCCTGAACATCTGGTCCTGTATTGAATGGGGCTCCTTCACATCTTCGACATTCATAGTAGCCCGTATGGTTTTCAATAAGGAGTCTGTGTCCTCCACAGAACATAACGGTCTCCCGGAATTATCTTCAGAGGAATCAGAACTGGAGTCAGAGGAGATCTCTCCTTCATCAAAATCCATCTCTGGCTCCGGTGGTGTGTCCAGAAGGGATCTAGATGAGGAAGGCTTCTGAGGTATCATAGATAGTCTGGAATCTATAGCAGAGCTAACTTCTTCCTTGATGATAGATTTCAAGGAGTCTACCAGAGATGGGGTTTCTTCAGAAAGTATTTTATCAGTGCATCTCTGAACTGGCTTGGCAATACTTTCTTGCAGATAGCACATTTCCTTTTTGATGAGGGTTCCCCTTGCTTGCTGACATCTCTGGTCTGCAAGATATTAAATGAGGCACAAATCAGACTCTCCTGAAAAGGAGGAAGACATAAGGGGAACCCATCACCTAAGAAAGAAAAAACCCAAAAAGTGCCCAACAAATTCACACTGGAAATTTGGAGGAGGCTTACCGGGCTTCAGCAGACTTCTCAGGGAGCGACATGGCGAAATAAGAGGTCCAGGAGGCAGAAAGGACGCTGCACGCCGAAGAAGCCGCCCTCCCTGCTGCATATGCCGGCATTTTAATCCATTTCCGGGTCACGTGACCCGCCGCGTCGGCGTCTGACGTCACATGACCCGGGTCTCGCGATACCCGGCCCGGGGAACGCGATGCCGGCAGCCCTGCCGCGCCAACCCACCGGAAAGCGCAGGAAGCCCGGAGCTGCCCGCAGACAGGCGGGACTAACGCTAAAGGAGAGGAGGGACCGATATCCTTGCCCCTGGATCCACTCCCTGCCACAGCCCTCCAGAGACTCTGGGAAAAAGAGGTAGGCTGGGCGTCCAGACGAGCAGGAGGGAACTCCTGCAGATTCTCCAGCATCCCGTAGGGACAGGAAACAACTGGAGATGGTAAGAGGAGGAGGCTATTTAACCATTTGATTCTCCTAGTTGTTTCCTGTCCCTGGGAGGCGGGGTTCCCTCCTGCTTAGTGCCGTTGTGGGGCGTACGGAAAATGCAAATTAATTATTTAAAAATCATACAATGTGATTTTCAGGATTTTTTTTGAGATTCTCACACAGTTGAAGTGTACCTAAGATAAAAATTATAGACCTCTCCATTCTTTGTAGGTGGGAAAACTTGGAAAATTGCCAGTGTATCAAATACTTATTTTCCCTACTGTATGTGGGGGTAAATATTTATACCAGAGGCGTAGCTACCAGGGGGGCGGGGGGGGGGGCGACGGCTCCGGGCCAGTGACTAAGGGGGGGCCCAGCAAGGATGACTATCAGGCGAATACAAGCGCTCACTTATATTTAGGGACCCCCATCAGCCCACCCAGCCACATAAGATTAAAATAAAAAACCTTTCTTACCTGTCCTGGGCTGATCTGAGGTCTGATGGGGGCACAGTAGGCTGATGTGAGGTCTGATGGGGGCACAATACGCTGATCTGAGGTCTGATGGGGCACAATACGCTGATCTGAGGTCTGATGGGGCACAGTAGGCTGATGTGAGGTCTGATGGGGGCACAATACGCTGATCTGAGGTCTGATGGGGGCACAATACACTGATCTGAGGTCTGATGGGGCACAATATGCTGATCTGAGGTCTGATGGGGGCACAATACGCTGATCTGAGGTCTGATGGGGGCACAATACGCTGATCTGAGGTCTGATGGGGGCACAATACACTGATCTGAGGTCTGATGGGGGCACATTCTGCTGATCTGAGGTCTGATGGGGGCACAATACGCTGATCTGAGGTCTGATGGGGGCACAATACGCTGATCTGAGGTCTGATGGAGGCACAATACGCTGATCTGAGGTCTGATGGGGGCGCATTCTGCTGATCTGAGGTCTGATGGGGGCACAATATGCTGATCTGAGGTCTGATGGGGCACAATACGCTGATCTGAGGTCGGATGGGGGCACAGTAGGCTGATCTGAGGTCTGATGGGGGCACAGTAGGCTGATGTGAGGACTAATGAGGGCACATTCTGCTGATCTGAGGTCTGATGGGGGTACAGTACGCTGATCTGAGGTCTGATGGGGGCACAAAACGCTGATCTGAGGTCTGATGGGGCACAATACGCTGATCTGAGGTCTGATGGGGGCACAGTAGGCTGATGTGAGGTCTGATGGGGGCACAATACGCTGATCTGGGGTCTGATGGGGCACAATACGCTGATCTGAGGTCTGATGGGGGCACATTCTGCTGATGTGAGGTCTGATGGGGGCACATTCAGCTGATCTGAGGTCTGATGGGGCACAATACGCTGATCTAAGGGTCTGATGGGGGCACAGTACGCTGATCTGAGGTCTGATGGGGCACAATACGCTGATCTGAGGTCTGATGGGGCACAATAGGCTGATGTGAGGTCTGATTGGGCACAATACACTGATCTGAGGTCTGATGGAGGCACAATATGCTGATCTGAGGTCTGATGGGGGCGCATTAAGCTTATCTGAAGTCTGATGGGGGCAGGGGACTGTTAGTTTAGTGATGTAAAAACTGGGGACAGGTTTCCTTTAACATAGGAGTCCCCTTGTTTTTTACTCCTATTACTCCTATATTTTACTGCATTATATGGTAGAGTATTTACACTAGGCTATGTAGAAAGTCTATTGTACTGTACTTAACAGCATAGATGATGTAGCAGTTTATATAGTCATCTTGCTAATACAGTATTATAACCACAACTAGTAGTATGTGCCTGTGAAGTTGGAAACGTGCGTTTGGGAAGCCACTAAGTGGGGGGCCCACTCAAGTATGTTTCGCCCCCCTGTGCTGAACCTCTAGCTACGCCTCTGATTTACACCCACATATATATCACACATGTATTCTTTTAAAGGGAATCTGTAAGCTCCAGTACAACCCCCAAACTAAATTAAGCATAAGAAGATAAAAATGAGATAACCAGGCTCAGCATCACTTACACTATACACCGCTTACTCTAGTTTGGGTGGTTTGGAGCTGACAGATTTTCCTTAATTGAAGAAACAAGATTGTGTCTGACAAATTCTGCATTTCATAAATCCATGCAGACGTTTCACTTGTATTATTTTGAGCAATGTAAGGGTTCTTTACACTGGCAGGCAATTATCGGGAATGAACTGTTTGTTCCCCATAACGGCCTGTTCATTACAGGAGATAAAAAACTGTATTTATGCTGCATGGGGATGAGCAATCGCTAGAGTGATTGGGCCACCATATGCGGAGGCAGGACCCATTCACTTGAATGAGATCAGCAGTCTGCACCACCAAAAAGTAGTGTATGCATGGACATGAACCCCACACCTAACCTTTATAAACCCCACACCACACCTTCTGGATTGCAGACCCATTCAAGTGATGCAAAGCACAAAAGGCTGGTGCCCATATATTGCGGACCCGCTGGCATTCTGATTTAGCCCTTATGCTGGCATTCTACAGCAGTATACGTGTGCACTATATGACCATTGTATGGTGGTAACATTTCAGCTCTGTATGGTGGCATTATTTATGCACCAAGGGTGCAGGGGTCAACTGGGCATGTGCCCAGGACAATTAAAGGGGTTTTCCGTGTTCTAAATATTGATGACCTTTACCTAAGATAAATCATCATTATCAGATCAGTGGTGTTCTGAAAGTACACCGATCAGCTAGTCACAGCAGCTTCCACCATGCTGCAACTAACACAATGCAAATAATGGCACCAGAAGCACAGCTGAGCTGCAGTAACCCAGCCCAGCCATTACACAGAGAGTGGAGCTATGCTTCCAGCTCCATTCCCTGCACTAGTTCCGTTGCCTGAGACTGCTGCAGATAGATAAGCATGGGGGTGCTGGATGTCAGACCACCACCAATCTGATACTGATGACGTATCCTGAGGATAGGTTATCAATATCTATAACTCAGAAACACCTTTACCTGAACCTTTTCCATGGGTGAAGGACAGCCTAGGCTATTGCTCTGTTGGGCACTGTATAGTAGTATTATCTCAGCACTATATGACCGTGTGGTACTTTCAGCACTGTATGTCCAGAGGTGGGACCTAAACAGAAGAAACAAATAAACCTAATCACTTTTATGAGAAAAATGAAATAATGCATAACTGTAATTTGTGAATATGTAAAATGCATCAACCATTCAATTCAATGTGAGAAAAAAAATGTACTTTGAAAACAAGGGCCCATGTCAGCGCAATTAAAAAAGAAACAATTTAGATCAACTGAAATATGCAGGCTAATCACCATCCGCAAGAATAAATCTGCGCATTTCTGTAAATATTAACCTATTTGATGGCTTTTCCTGTAAACCTTTAAGGTGGGAATACATTTTTGCGCATGATGAATTCAATGTCTGGCTGCCTGCTGTGTGTGGTCAGCCCCTGCCTTATTTCTTCCTCTGTCATTGATGTTCCAGTGTAGCAATAGTACTAATGAGGCTCTATTATCAATCAAAGATTCATTAATTATACCTAGGAAACACACTGACACAATCCAGAGCTCGTTATTATGTTACATTTCTAGATACGAAGAAATCTGCAGAGGCTGAAATTAGTGAGATGAACAATAAGGCTAAATATCGCCCTCTCCTGTTAGAAAAAGAAAGTAAGAAAAAGTACAAATTTTTGGGTGACAAAGTATACTGTAAAATCTGAAATTTTACATATAGCCACTTTCAATTATGTAACAACCACATATAGTAAGCAAATATTCACTTCTATATTATATCATATGTATAGTGTAGCCCAAAAAATACATGTATTTTAGCTTAATAAATGAATTATATGATAATATTTGAAACTTCTTTGAACCGTCTCTTCTTGTTTCAAGTATTCTCAGATGATGGGCTATTTATGACGATCATTAAAGGAATTATCCAGGATCTATAAAAAATATAAATTTTATTTTTTTGCCTTGTATTTAATGATCCCAAAGTTGGTGAAATGAATCCTTCCACTGAAATAACCTCTTCTGCCTCTGTCCTAGCACGGGTGTGGCCTTTCTCAGCCTAATAAGCAACATTCTCTAGCATGTGGATTATGCAGAGCTGGAGGAGTGGTAGGATTTACTGTGGCTAGCTCGGTTTAATTTGGGGTGTGTTTAGAGGGTGGGTGGTATATGAGTAGGTGGGATCAGTGAAGGAGAAGGGAGGTACAGTGGCTTTGAATCACAGCACCGCTATGCATGATCGGGTTTCGAAACTCAAACCAGAAATCAGGTGGCAGGGTAAAATGTTATCTAAGTTGTCAAACTGGCTAGATTACACTGAAATAGCACATACAATGGATGAAGCATAAATCAGAATAATCAGGAGGGAGTCAGAAAACTTCTTTAAAGGGGTTTTCTGGGAGTTAACTACTGAGGATCTATCCTCAGGATAGGTCATCAGTATCTGATCGGTGGGGTCTGACACCCAGCTCCCGTGAGCACCGAAGCCTTCTCTCAGCTCAACAAGCACAGCTCTTAGGCCACGTGACCGATGAACATGACCTCACTGGCCTAAGAAAAGCTGACAGAAGGCCTCCCGTGAGCGTCGGTGACTTCTCAACCAGCTGGTCGACAGGGGTCCCGGGTGTTGGACCCCCACCCATCAGATACTGATGACCTATCCTGAGGATAGGTCATCAGTGGTTAACTCCCGGAAAACCCCTTTAAGGTCTTTATTAGGGTGGGGTCACATCACACTTTTGCTATCCGTTTAACAGATACGTACATTTAAAAAAAAAAGATACAAAAATGCAGCACACCACGCTTTTGTATCCTATAGAGTCCTATAAAAAAAAGTATATGTTAGTGTAATTTTTTTTTTTTACAATCGATCTCTATGGTGAACAGATGCTACTGTACGGCATCAGTCTGAGTCATCCGTTAACGTATATGCTATTTGTATACGTTAAACAGATAGCAAAAGCATGATGTGAACTCTTAGAGCTCTGCATTATTAATAAACTGTCAGAAAATCATGTGGCCACTGGTTCAGTGAAGAGATTTCTGCATTCTCCATTGTCTGAAACACACTTTATAATGAATGCTGTGCACACAACATGGAAAACGACTGGTCCCATCCATCACATGGTCCCATCCATCACATCACATGATGTCCAGGAAAGCAGTCATGTGATAGTACAACTGGTTCACATTAGACTCATCTTATCCAGGCTGTTTCCCTGAATTACATTTTCCGTAAAGTGAGCTTTTTTTTCTAGCACTGCTTTAAAAAGTAAATGAAAAAAATGTAGATGAAAAATATTCAATACTTTACTTATTGCTGTAAATCCTGAGTAATCAAATAATGGTAGGTTCACATCTCCGCTACAGGGTAATCTGCAGAGGAACGAACTACCAGAGTTACTGTTTCCAGCACAGATACCGCTGCCCACCACTGAATCCACATTGACTATAATGGGATCCGATGGCAGGGAAAGACTCGTCACACCTGGCCCTGTCAATCAAAGTGCAGAGATGGCGGCAGTTGCAGAGAGAACTGAGCCTCTAGGTGTAATGACAACGCCCCTGTTGCTCCTAGAGGCTCATTTGCATATATGAACACTTCATTTTTCTCAGCAATGCGGACACATATGAACATGGGACCAACACAGGTGTCTTCAGCTGCCAAGCGAAAATGCAATAGGTCAGCCATTGTCATAGGTCCAAATCTTCTGACAAATGCCCTTTAATTTACTTGATTAGTCAGTAATTAGTCCCTTTTGTGAAGTTACTAATGATGGAGGGACACTGTTGCGGCCATTGATTGGCCACAGTTGTCAGCTGATGTGTTATGCACAAGACATCAGCATGCACATTGGAGATATATAAAGAGATATGCATTAGTAAGGCAAGTATATTAGAAAGTTTCTTATGTTGGAAATCCCAGAAAACTCCTTTAACATTACTACCTTCCCACTGGACTCCATTTTCTCCACAGAAATCTGGAAAAGCAACTGTATTCCCTTATTTTTCTCAGCAATGCACAGTGGCGTGCCTAACGTGTCTGCCACTCGGGGGAGGTCCTTTCTCTGGCACCCCTTCCCCATACTTTAAAACATTGTGTCCCCTCTCAGTAATTATTAGTTATGCCTTCATTTATCCCCCTCACAGTAGATATGCCCTGATTGTGCCTACCTCACAGTCATAATGCCCTCATCGCGCTCCTTCACAGTAGTTATGCCCACAATGTGCCCCCTCAAAGTAGTTATGCCCACATTGTGTCCCCTCATGGTAAGTATGCCCACACTGTGTCCCCCTCACAATAGTTATCCCTTATTGTGTCCTTTCACAGTAGTTATGCCCACATAGTGCCCCCTCACATTAGTTATCCCTTCATTGTACCCCTCTCACCATAGTTATGCCCTCATTGTGCCCATTCTCAGTAGTTATTCCCTTTATGTGCCCCCTCACAGTAGTTATGCCCACATTGTGACCCCCTCACAGTAGTTATCCCTTCATTGTGTCCCTTCTCAGTAGTTATGCCCACATTGTGCGCCCTCACAGTAGTTATCCCGTCATTGTGTACCCCTCACAGTAGTTATGCCCTCATTGTACCCCCTCACAGAAGTTATGCCCTCATTGTACCCCCTCACAGACGTTATGCCCTAATTGTGCCCCCTCATAGTAGATATACTCACTTTGTTCCCCCATAACAGTTGTTATGCCTCTTCATCGTAGTAATGCCCTCTCTGTGTCCACTTCACAGTAGTAATGCTCACATCGTGCCCCCTCAGTATTAATAAAATTTAAAAAAAAAACAGTAACTACTCCCCTTGTCCCGCTCCTGATGATCAGATCACCTCCAGCACTCCCCTGTAGGCACAGATTGCGCTGCAGCACTGTGTGGGAGGAGTGCATAGGCACAGTGGCGTAGCTACCGGGGGGGCAGGGGGGGCGACGGCTCCGGGCCCAGTGACTCAGGGGGGCCCCAGCAAGGATGACCTTGCCTTCTATCAGGCGAATACAAGTGAGCGCTTCCATTATGGAAGCGCTCACTTGTATTTAGGGACCCCCATCAGACCTCAGATCAGCCCACCCAGCCACATAGGATTAAAATAAAAAACTTTACTTACCTGTTCTGCGCTGCGGCTGCCCTCCGGTCCGCGCTCTGCTCTCTTCCCTGGTGGCGCGCACTATGACCTGACGCTGCACGCAGCGTCAGGTCATAGTGTGCGCGGGCCAGGGAAGAGAGCGGAGCGCGGACCGGAGGGCAGCCGCAGCGCAGAACAGGTAAGTAAAGTTTTTTATTTTAATCCTATGTGGCTGGGGTGGGCTGATCTGAGGTCTGATAGGGGCACAGTAGGCTGATATGAGGTCTGATGGGGGCACAGTCTGCTGATATGAGGTCTGATGGGGGCACAGTCTGCTGATCTGAGGTCTGATGGGGGCACAATACGCTGATCTGAGGTCTGATAGGGGCACAGTAGGCTGATATGAGGTCTGATGGGGGCACAGTCTGCTGATATGAGGTCTGATGGGGGCACAATACGCTGATCTGAGGTCTGATGGGAGCACATTAAGCTGATCTGAGGTCTGATAGGGGCACAGTAGGCTGATATGAGGTCTGATGGGGCACAGTCTGCTGATATGAGGTCTGATGGGGCACAGTCTGCTGATCTGAGGTCTGATGGGGCCACAATACGCTGATCTGAGGTCTGATAGGGGCACAGTAGGCTGATATGAGGTCTGATGGGGGCACAGTCTGCTGATCTGAGGTCTGATGGGGCACAATACGCTGATCTGAGGTCTGATGGGAGCACATTAAGCTGATCTGAGGTCTGATAGGGCCACAGTAGGCTGATATGAGGTCTGATGGGGGCACAGTCTGCTGATATGAGGTCTGATGGGGCACAATATGCTGATCTGAGGTCTGATAGAGGCACAGTAGGCTGATATGAGGTCTGATGGGGGCACAGTCTGCTGATATGAGGTCTGATGGGGGCACAGTCTGCTGATATGAGGTCTGATGGGGACACAGTCTGCTGATCTGAGGTCTGATGGGGGCACAATACGCTGATCTGAGGTCTGATAGGGGCACAGTAGGCTGAATATGAGGTCTGATGGGGGCACAGTCTGCTGATATGAGGTCTGATGGGGGCACAATACGCTGATCTGAGGTCTGATGGGAGCACATTAAGCTGATCTGAGGTCTGATGGGGGCCACAATACGCTGATGTGAGGTCTGATGGGGGGCACAATACGCTGATCTGAGGTCTGATGGGGGCACAATACGCTGATCTGAGGTCTGGTGGGGGGCACAATACGCTGATCTGAGGTCTGATGGGGGCACAGTAGGCTGATGTGAGGTCTGATGGGGGCACATTCTGCTGATCTGAGGTCTGATGGGGGCACAGTACGCTGATCTGAGGTCTGATTGGGCACAATACGCTGATCTGAGGTCTGATGGGGCACAATACGCTGATCTGAGGTCTGATGGGGCACAGTACGCTGATCTGAGGTCTGATGGGGGCACAGTACGCTGATCTGAGGTCTGATGGGGGCACAGTACGCTGATCTGAGGTCTGATGGGGCACAATACGCTGATCTGAGGTCTGATGGGGCACAATACGCTGATCTGAGGTCTGATGGGGGCACAATATGCTGATCTGAGGTCTGATGTGGCACAATACGCTGATCTGAGGTCTGATGGGGGCACATTCTGTTGATCGGAGGTCTGATGGGGGCACAATACGCTGATCTGAGGTCTGATGGGGCACAGTAGGCTGATGTGAGGACTAATGGGGGCACATTCTGCTGATCTGAGGTCTGATGGGGTACAATACGCTGATCTGAGGTCTGATGGGGCACAATACGCTGATGTGAGGTCTGATGGGGGCACAGTAGGCTGATGTGAGGTCTGATGGGGCACAATACGCTGATCTGAGGTCTGATGGGGGCACAGTAGGCTGATGTGAGGTCTGATGGGGGCATATTCTGCTGATCTGAGGTCTGATGGGGCACAATACGCTGATCTGAGGTCTGGTGGGGCACAATACACTGATCTGAGGTCTGATGGGGGGCACATTCTGATGATCTGAGGTCTGATGGGGGGCAGGGGACTGTTAGTTTAGTGATGTAAAAACTGTGGACAGGTTTCCTTTAACATAGGAGTTCTCTTGTTTTTTACTCCTATTACTCCTATATTTCACTGCATTATGTGGTAGAGTATTTAGAGTAGGGTATGTAGAAAGTCTATTGTACTGTACTTAGCAGCATAGATGATCTAGCAGTTTATATAGTAATCTTTCTAATACAATATTATAACCACAACTAGTAGTATGTGCCTGTGAAGTTGGAAACGTGCGTTTGGGAAGCCAAGTGGGGGGCCCACTCAAGTATGTTTCGCCCCCCCTGTGCTGAACCTCTAGCTACGCCTCTGCATAGGCAGATTCCCGGGCCTGCACGATCCTCCTACACAGGCCGGCAGTGCAATCTGTGCCTGCAGGGCTGAATGGTGAAGCAGGCCGCTGGAGGAGGGAAGGACTGCAGGGAGCTGAGCGGACAGTAAGTGAAAGGACCGCCAGCTCCCCGGCACTCTAGCAATGAGCACTCCCATCTGTACTGGTAAGAACAGGAAGAATAGAAAGTACATATTTTACTACTGAAAGTAGCTTATCGTAAAGCGTTTGAGTTGAGATAAAGTTCCTAAATATTTGGATGTGGAGTGTGGACCACTTCTGCACACCTAATGTAAGGGTCCTTCTTGTAGTTCTTTTGTACAATATACCTCCCAGGCAGCTTTTCTTTGTGCTAGAGTCCTGAGAGGATTTACTGGCTGTGAAAGAACAGATCTGACAATCAAAGAAAAGAAAAGAATGTGTGATATATATCCAGTGGTCCACAATGCGGCTTTATGCAGAGCTCACATTACAGGCCCCTAAAATCTCCTCACACAGGTCATAACAACTGCACATTAAACATGTGGCTTGGAAGGCAATGCTGTTTGTATTAATAATCTAAAGAGAATGATTTTCAAAAGATCATGTCGCATTGATAATATCAAATTGCTTTTATCAAATAGGCTCCATATGCAATCAGAATGTCCGAGTGTTATAGCAATATTCATAGCCAATGTTTCCTGGCACATAAAAGCAATTCTATACCACATAATCTATCAAAAAGTAAGAAATATTGAATCTAAACAAAAAACATAACTCTTTGAACTGGCTGTGAGGCATTGCACTAGTGATTCTGTTGCTTTGGAGTAGATTGGAGCCATAATGGATGGTTATAAAGGGACAGACTTTACGCGACAGTCAAAACAATACCCCTCAAGCTTTTCTGGGGTCATTTAATAAAACCGAAGACTTATATGCAGGCCTGTACATAACTTAGGTGCACGTTCCAGTACAACAAGCTTAATAATGGAAAATGATAAATGAGACGGGACGACAGGCCCGCCCCCTTCCCCCCACACCACCCCTTTTTTTTCCGCCAACGCAGTGTGAGCAGGGAAAAGTGGCTGCAGTTTTTGTCCGGCGCAGCGCTGACCACGGTATATGAGGGGTTAATCCATCGGCATCAGTGTTATCACTGATGCTGGTGGACGCAGCAGAGGTCCGGCTGTCATGTGGGGCAGGGAAAGGACCACAGGACGAGAATGCTCGTCCTAGGGCGTTAAGTAACGCCATATTAGGACGAGCATTCTCGTCCTAGGGTTAAGGTGCTGCTGCTGCCCGCTGCCGCAATCTGCAGCAGGGGCCCGGCTGATACTAACAGCCGTGCCTCTGCTGTATCCGCCAGCACCAGTGATTACACCAGTGATTACACCGATGTCGGCGGATTAACCCCTTGTATGCCGCGGTCACACTGATCGCCCAAAAAATTAAAAAAACGACAGCTCTCTGACTATGGAGACCCTAAAACATGATTTTTTTTGTTTCAAAAATGATATTATTGTGTAAAACTTAAAAAAATAAAAATAAGTATACATGTTAGGTATCGCCACGTCCGTAAAAACCTGCTCTACAAAAATATAGCATGATCTGTCCCCTCAGGTGAACACTGTAAAAAATAAAAACTGTCTAAAAAAAGCAATTTTTTGTCACATTTCATCACAAAAAATGTAATACCAAGCGATCAAAAAAGCGTATGCCCCCAAAAATAGTACCAATCTAATCATCATCTCATCCCGCAAAAAATGAGCCCCTACCTGAGACAATCGCCCAAAAAATAAAAAAATTACAGCTCTCTGACTATGGAGACACTAAAATGATTTTTTTTTTTGTGCTTCAAAAATATTGTGTAAAACTTAAATAAATAAAAAAAAGTATACATATTAGATATTGCCGCGTCCGTAACGACCTGCTCTATAAAAATATCACACGATCTAACCTGTCAGATAAATGTTGTAAATAACAAAAAATAAAAACAATGCCAAAACTGCTAGTTTTTGTAACCTTGCCTCACAAAAAGTGTAATATAAAGCTACCAAAAATCATATGTACCCTAAAATAGCACTAACAAAACTGCCAACTTATCCCGTAGTTTCCAAAATGGGGTCAGTTTTTTGGAGTTTCCTACTCTAGGGGTGCATCAAATGTGACATGGCAACTTAAACTTTTTCCAGTGAAATCTGCCCTAGCGTTCCTTTCCTTCTGCGCCCTGCCGTGTGCCTGTACAGCAGTTTACGATGACAAATGGGGCATTTCTGTAAACTACAGAATCAGGGTAATAATTACTGAGTTTTGTTTGGCAGTTAACCCTTGCTTTATTCTCAGAATAAAATGATTCATATGGAAAATCTGTCAAAAAAGTGAAACTCGGAAATTTTGGCTACATTTTCCTTTAATTCTTGTGGAACACCTAAAGGGTTAATAACGTTTGTAAAATCAGTTTTGAATACCTTGAGGGGTGTAGTTTCTAAAATGGGGTCATTTTTGGGTGGTTTCTATGATGGAAACCTCACAAAGTGACTTCAAACCTGAACTGGTCCTTAAAAAGTGGGTTTTGGAAATTTTGTGAAAGATTTCAAGATTTGCTTCTAAATTTCTAAGCCTTCTAATGTCTCAAAAAAATAAAATGTAATTTTCAAAGTGATCCAAACCTGAAGTAGACACATGGGGAATGTAAAGTCATAACTATTTTTGGAGGCATTACTATGTATTTTAAAAGTAGAGAAATTGACATTTGGAAATTTGCAATTTTTTCTAAATTTTTGGTAAATTTGGTATTTTTTTATAAATAAGAATAAAATATTTTGACTCAAATTTACCACTGTCATGAAGTACAATATGTGACGAGAAAACAATCTCAGAATGGCCTGGATAAGTAAAAGCGTTCTAAAGTTATCACCACATAAAGTGAGACATGTCAGATTTGCTAAAAATGGCCTGGTCCTTAAGGTGAAAAATGGCTGGGTCCTTAAGGTGTTAAACAGATAAATGCAAAATATGTTGCTGTCCTTTGTAATTTTCAACCACAGGAGAAACAGCAGGGGTTTGCTACCAGAGAGGATGTGTACAATGTGTACATAATACCTTACAGTGTTTTTATTGCATGTATATTACGATAATATTTCACTTTTAATGCCCTATTTATTGCATAGCTGTTATGGGCAGTGAGTGTGGAACCACTACGCCAAACAGCTGGTTTGACTTTGGGCTTTACCTAAGGGCATTATCCTAGCAGTCTCCTGGTTTTCATCCTTTAAACCTTGCACAAGATATTGGTATTCATTGCAGGGGATCCAGACCGCTATATCGTAGAATAGACTCAGTGTGGTTGGCAGCTGACCCACTGGGGTCAGAGACACCAGTGGAAAGCAATAAGGGATCAGACAATACCCGTAGTCAGGAAACAGGCAGAGTAAGTGCGAATCTGTGAAACTAGTCTGAGTTAAAGGCAGGCAGCAAAGGGTCAATATTGTATACTGGCTAGGGGGTAGACAGGCAGAGGTCAGTACATGGGCAGACAAACAAGACAGCCCACATAACTTGGTACTAGCATGCTAGAAAACTCAGGCACCCTCCCTTAAGGGAAGGTGCCTTAAATGATCTTAAGGGCAAACTAGGATGCACACGCGTCCTAAGGGCAGTGCAGAAGGACCAAGTGGGAAAGTACAGGCCAAGGCCTGCAGTGGCACAAGCAGTGTGTAACACCGGGCCCACTGTTGGCGGGCAGAGGAGTCACTCGAGCCCATATAGCCGGCGAAGCAATACACTGAGCAGAGTAACAATAGTAATACTTTTCATGGGATAACCCCCAAAAAAACTCTAGTTTCTCATTAAATAAGCAGTACAATACCGTAACATGCTAGAAAAAACCTTGACTACAACTCACAAAGTAAACACTCAGTGGCCACACATAGAGGGAGGAAAGTATACAGGGAAGACACATACAGGGAGCCAAAATTAGGATTCCCATTGATAATGGTCGTAGAAATAGGGACAAGCAGTCTAGACTAGTAGCCTGCAGATCTGAATACAGGGAAGAACTGTGGGAGGGAATGAAGAAAGAGTATTGTCCCAACCTAAAGAATACATAGGAAGCAATTATAATCCAACACAGAAGTGGTCAATATTTTAGAACTGAAACAGAATAATTTTAGGGCACATGATGAAATATAAGCTTTAATATTTTCTTTGCAAATGTCCCCACACTGAATCAGTGACCATTTACAGTAAAATGGACACAATTTGGACCACGGAAAAGGACATCCTGTTTAGATTGTGTTCACAGTACAGAAGGAGCTAATCTAAGATATTGTTAAAGGGGTTGTCAGTCTGATTCATTTTTTTAAACAGGTTAAGATCAGTGTAAAGTTATAAAAGAAGTGATACTTACCTTATTGTTCCCATGTCACTCCTATTCCATCTCTCCCCAGGTGGTCACTGGTCTCAACTTCCTGGTCACTCTTGACACACAGGAAATGTTCACTCAGC
>ONZH01002967.1:0-22445 GCA_900303285.1 Rhinella marina
TATTGTAAAAAAAAAAAAATGCGGCGGGGGGCTAGCGGAATAGGACGGGACGGGGGCGCGAAATGCTGTTGGGGCCCTTGTTTGAAGCCAGTGGGGATACAATGGCTGCTGGTGAGGGTCAGCCAGGATCCCGCTCATCCAGAATCCCTGCCTTTATGGACAGTTAAGCAGGGGGCGGGTTACACCGCTGTTGAGGCCTGAGCAGGTTGAACAGGTGGTGCAATGGATAGCCGATTAGCGCTTCCACACAGTTGTCCACCAGCCAGTCATCCACACAGTCTCACTCTGGACCCTCCTTCCTCCACACCTGGCCAACAGAGTCATCCCACCATTGACCCCTCCCAGGAGCTCTTTTCGGGTCCTTTTTCAGATGTGCAACTGAAGAATCCCAGGAGCTAGCAGAGGAATTTGTTTGTAGTGATGCCCAAACACTTGAGTTTTCGCCATCTCCTGCTGATGTGGACCCTGAGCCAGATCTGTTATCATGAGCGATGATGATGATGAGACGCAGTTGCCATCAAGGGAGGCTGTTGGAATGTCGGTGGGCAGCAGGAGGAGCAGAGTGAGGAAGTGGAAGAGGAGGTGGTTCATGACGAAATTACCGACCCCACTTGGCCAGGGGTGATGTCCAGCGAGGAAAGTAGTGGAGAGGTGGTGGTCTGCGCAGCACCGAAAAAGGCAGCAAGAGGCAGAGGGATGTCCAGAGGCAGAGGGATGTCCACAGGCAGAGGGATGTCCACAGGCAGAGGGATGTCCACAGGCAGAGGGATGTCCAGAGGCAGAGGACAGTCCAGACAAAGTAGTGAGGCCACAGCCAGCACGGCCGAAGCTGTTCCCGGCAGCGGGCAGTCCGCGCGAAGCTCCCCCATCGAGGCCTCGTACTTCTGTGGTGTGGAGATTTTTTAATGTTTGTGCGGATGACAAACTGAGCGCGGTTTGCACACTCTGCCACTCAAAACTGAGTAGGGGCTCTGAGAAGAGCAATCTGACCACCTCAGGCATGCGGCGTCACTTGGAAGTCAAGCACTGGGCTGAGTGGGAGAGAGCAAACGCAATACAAACTGCGCCCGGTCCTGCTGCCACTGCCTCTTCCCCTGTGTTGTGTGCTGCCACTGCGGTCCAGACCTCCAGCCAGGACACCTCCACATCTGCCTCTGCCTCGGCTACTTTGGGGCCTTCTCCTTCAGCCTCCCTTCCCCCGCCTCTTCGCCTGCACCCTCACACTCCTCGTCCCAACAACTGTCCATCTCACAGGCGTTCGACCGCAAGGCGGAAGTACGCCTCGAGTCACCCCCAAGCCCAAGCCTTAAACTGCCACATCTCCAAACTGCTGGCCCTGGAGATGTTGCCGTTTAGGCTTGTGGAGACGCAGGCCTTCCGCGACCTGATGGCGGCTGCCGCACCTCGCTATTCTGTCCCCAGCCGCCACTACTTTTCCCGGAGTGCTGTCCCCGCCCTGCAACAGCACGTGTCGCGTAACATCAGGCGGGCCCTGAGGTACGCAGTCAGCGCAAAGGTCCACTTGACCACCGACTCGTGGACAAGCGCTTGCGGCCAGGGACGCTACATCTCTTTGACGGCACACTGGGTGAATGTAGTGGAAGCGGGACGGGGTCGCAAACAGAGACGGCCTACCTACCACCCCCGCCCAAGATTGCCAGCATGGGTTCTGATAAACCCCCCTCCTCCTCCTCCTCCTCCTCCTCCTGTGCCTTAACATCTCCCTCAGCCGCTAGCTGGAAGCGTTGCAGCACTGGCGCGGGGAGACGTCAGCAGGCGGTGCTAAAGCTCATCAGCTTGGGCGACAGGAAGCACAGCGCCCCAGAGGTGAGGGACGCCATATTGCAGCAGACGGAGATGTGGCTGTCGCCGCTGCAGCTAGGACCAGGCATGGTCGTGTGCGATAACGGCCGTAACCTGGTGGCGGCTCTGGAGCTTGCCGAACTCAATCACGTACCATGCCTGGCCCACGTTTTTAATCTGGTAGTCCAAAAATTTCTGAAGACTTACCCCAACCTGGCAGAGCTACTGGTGAAAGTGCGGCGCTTGTGCGCTCACTTTCGTAAGTCAACTGTAGCTGCTGCTAGCTTAAAAAAACTCCAGCAACGCCTCCATTTGCCTGAACATCGGCTGTTGTGCGACCTGCCGACTCGCTGGAATTCCACCTATTCCATGTTGGCCAGGGTGTGTGAGCAGCAGAGAGCATTGATGGAGTACCAGATTATGAATCCACGCGTGCCTCCAACTCAGCTCCCTCAGTTTGCCAACCACGAGTGGCCATGGATGGCAGACATATGCGATGTACTGCGTATCTTTGAGGAGTCCACCAAGAAGGTCAGCAGCGAGGACGCTATAGTGAGCGTAACCATCCGCTCCTAGGCGTCCTTAAAGAATCGCTCATCGCAATAAGGGAGAACGCATTGCACGCAGAGGAGACGGGGGTAGGAGGAGACGCAACGGAGCTACACAGTCAGACCACACTTTTGTCTGCTTCACGGTGGCAGTTGCAGGAGGAGGAGGATGAGGAGGAGGACGACGTGGAGGTGGCTGTGGAAGAGGAGGAGGATACTGGCGGCGAGGGTAGCAGTCAGGCTGTGTGCGTCCCATTGGTTCAGCGCGGATGGGGCGGAGAGGAGGCGGAAGAGGAAGAGGAGGAAATGGCAAGTGATCCTTCTGGTGGGGGCAGTGAGGTCATGCCTATTCAGAGTCTGGCACACATGGCTGACTTCATGCTGGGCTGCTTTTCCCGGGACACACGTGTTGTCCGGATAGTGGAGAACAAACTGTACTGGGTCTTCGCACTCCTGGACCCCCGGTATAAAGATAACGTCTCCTCTTTTATTCCGGTAGAGGAGAGGACGAATCGATTGCTGGAATACCAGAGGGAACTCGTGCAGAACATGATGGAGATTTTCCCACCCACCATCGCTGGCGGCAGAGAGGAGAGGGTCTCCCAGAGTCCCACAACATCCATCAGGCCCACAGCCACCAGGGGAACACTCTCCAAGGTGTGGGACACGTTCATGGCACCCCCTCGTGCAACTTCCATCACTGCGGGGCCCGCTATCAGCAGGAGGGACAAGTATCGGCGGATGTTGCGGGAGTACCTGGCAGACCGTACCCTGTCCTCCCCGATCCCTCGGCGTCCTACACTTACTGGGTCTCCAAGTTGGACACGTGGCTGGAACTGTCCCTGTACGCCTTGGAGGTGCTTGCCTGCCCTGCCGCCAGCGTGCTATCAGAAAGGGTGTTCAGCGCAGCCGGGGGCATTATAACCGATAAGCGCAGCCGCCTGTCAACCGACAGTGCGGACAGGCTGACGCTAATCAAAATGAACAGCAAGTGGATTGACCCGGACTTTGCTTCTCCAACCGTGGAAAGCAGCCAAAAGTGAAGTGCCATCTGTATGAAGTGCCATTTCCTCCTCCACCTCCTCCTCCTCCTTAACCGCCGTAGAATTGCTCCGTAAATAAGAAAAATTTATATGTTTATGGCTCACCTCTTGGGCCTCCACAAAATGTTTAAGAGGTCTCACCTCTTGGCCTCCTCATAATTTTTAACAGGTCTCACCTCTTGGGCCTCCACATAATTTTTAAGAGGTCTCACCTCTTGGGCCTCCTCATAATTTTTAACAGGTCTCACCTCTTGGGCCTCCACATAATTTTTAATACGTCTCACCTCTTGGGCCTCCACAAAATGTTTAACAGGTCTCACCTCTTGGGCCTCCACAAAATGTTTAACAGGTCTCACCTCTTGGGCCTCCCACAAAATGTTTAACAGGTCTCACCTCTTCGGCCTCCACAAAATGTTTAACAGGTCCTCACCTCTTGGGCCTCCACAAAATGTTTAACAGGTCTCACCTCTTGGGCCTCCACAAAATGTTTAACAGGGTCTCACCTCTTGGGCCTGCACAAAATGTTTAAGAGGTCTCACCTCTTGGGCCTCCACATAATTTTTAACGGGTCTCACCTCTTGGGCCTCCACATAATTTTTTAACACGTCTCACCTCTTGGGCCTGCACAAAATGTTTAAGAGGTCTCACCTATTGGGCCTCCACATAATTTTAACAGGTCTCACCTTTTGGGCCTCCACAAAAGGTTTAAGAGGTTAACAGTGGAAAGCAAGCCAAAAGTGAAGTGCCATCTGTATGAAGTCCATTTTACCTCCTCCTCCTCCTCCTCCCCTTTAACCGCCGTAGAATTGCTCCGTAAATAAGAAAAATGTATATATTTATGGCTCACCTCTTGGGCCTCCACATAATTTTTAACAGGTCTCACCTTTGGGCCTCCACAAAATGTTTAAGAGGTCTCACCTCTTGGCCTCCACATAATTTTTAACAGGTCTCACCTCTTGGGCTCCACAAATTTTAAAGGTCTCACCTCTTGGGCCTCCACATAATTTTTACACGTCTCACCTCTTGGGCCTGCCAAATGTTAAGAGGTCTCACCTATTGGGCCTCCACATAATTTTTAACGGTCTCACCTCTTGGGCCTCCACAAAATGTCTACAGGGTCTCACCTCTTGGGCTCCACAAAATTTAACAGGTCTCACCTCTTGGGCCTCCACAAAATGTTTAACAGGTCTTCACCTCTTGGGCCTCACAAAATGTTTAACAGGTCTCACCTCTTGGCCTGCACAAAATGTTTAAGAGGTCTCACCTCTTGGGCCTCCACATAATTTTTAACGGTCTCACCTCTTGGGCCTCCACATAATTTTTTAACACGTCTCACCTCTTGGGCCCTGCACAAAATGTTTAAGAGGTCTCACTATTGGCCTCCACATAATTTTAACAGGTCTCACCTTTTGGGCCTCCACAAAAAGGTTTAAGAGGTTAACAGTGGAAAGCAAGCCAAAAGTGAAGTGCCATCTGTATGAAGTGCCATTTCCTCCTCCACCTCCTCCTCCTCCTCCTTAACCCCGTAAAGAATTGCTCCGTAAATAAGAAAAATGTATATATTTATGGCTCACTCTTGGGCCTCCACATAATTTTTAACAGGTCTCACCTCTTGGGCCTCCACAAAATGTTTAAGAGGTCTCACCTCTTGGGCCTCCACATAATTTTTAACAGGTCTCACCTCTTGGGCCTCCACAAAATGTTTAAACAGGTCTCACCCTTGGGCTCCACATAATTTTTAACACGTCTCACCTCTTGGGCCTGCACAAAATGTTTAAGAGGTCTCACCTATTGGGCCTCCACATAATTTTTAACGGGTCTCACCTCTTGGGCCTCCACAAAATGTTTAACAGGTCTCACCTCTTGGGCCTCCACAAAATGTTTAACAGGTCTCACCTCTTGGGCCTCCACAAAATGTTTAAAACAGGTCTCACCTCTTGGGCCTCCACAAAAATGTTTAACAGGTCTCACCTCTTGGGCCTCCACATAATTTTTAACAGGTCTCAACTTTTGGGCCTCCACAAAAGGTTTAAGAGGTTAACAGTGGAAAGCAGCCAAAAGTGAAGTGCCATCTGTATGAAGTGCCATTTCCTCCTCCACCTCCTCCTCCTCCTCCTCCTCCTTAACCGCCGTAGAATTGCTCCGTAAATAAGAAAAATGTATATATTTATGGCTCACCTCTTGGGCCTCCACATAATTTTTAACAGGTCTCACCTCTTGGGCCTCCACATAATTTTTAACAGGTCTCACCTTTTGGGCCTCCACAAAAGGTTTATGAGGTTAACAGTGGAAAGCAGCCAAAAGTGAAGTGCCATCTGTATGAAGTGCCATTTCCTCCTCCACCTCCTCCTCCTCCTCCTCCTCCTTAACCGCCGTAGAATTGCTCCGTAAATAAGAAAAATGTATATATTTATGGCTCACCTCTTGGGCCTCCACATAATTTTTAACAGGTCTCACCTCTTGGGCCTCCACAAAATGTTTAAGAGGTCTCACTCTTGGGCCTCCACATAATTTTTAACACGTCTCTCCTCTTGGCCTCCACATAATTTTTAATACGTCTCACCTCTTGGGCCTCCACATAATTTTTAAGAGGTCTCACCTCTTGGGCCTGTACAAAATGTTTAAGAGGTCTCACCTCTTGGGCCTCCACAAAATGTTTAAGCGGTCTCACCTCTTGGCCTCCACATAATTTTTAAGAGGTCTCACCTCTTGGGCCTCCACATAATTTTTAACAGGTCTCACCTCTTGGGCCTCCACATAATTTTTAAGAGGTCTCACCTCTTGGGCCTGTACAAAATGTTTAAGAGGTCTCACCTCTTGGGCCTCCACAAAATGTTTAAGCGGTCTCACCTCTTGGGCCTCCACATAATTTTTAAGAGGTCTCACCTCTTGGGCCTCCACATAATTTTTAAGAGGTCTCACCTCTTGGGGCTCTACAAAATGTTTAAGAGGTCTCACCTCTTTAGCCTCCACACAATTTTTAAGACGTCTCACCTCTTGGGCCTCCACAAAATTTTCCATGAGCCTCTGGCCAGCCCACGGCCTCTTCCTGCCTTTTGCGGTCCTATGCATCCCTCAACATCCCACTGCTTTACCTGCTAGACATGACACTGGGCCAGGTCGGGTCACTGACATCTCAAGCGCCAACAATTTGGGCATTTTAAGGCTTCTGCATGTGTTTTTGAGTTGTTTTTACATTTTAAAGAAGACATGTCTGACCACATCTCACACACACACACAATGACAATTAGGGGTGGGGTCTATTTGCTTTCCCCCTTGCCTATGCCATCTGTGGTTGTCATAGGCAACGTGATTTTAAGGGGTGCAGAATTTTATCTTCTTTTTTGTCTAGTTTGGCTTGGGGTCCATGGCAATGTTGAGGAAAGAAGGTTTCCTTGTATGGTCTCACTTTACAGAGAGGTTATATTGTGTTTGGAGTGTATTGTTGAGAGGCTGTGATAGTGGCGTAATAGTGCGACTTGGGCGCGTTATATGCACCCAGACATGCTTCCCCTGCTGTCCTAGTTGCATTCCAGCAGTGTTGGCATCCTTTTCTGAGGTTCCAGGGTGGACTTGGTGACCTCCAAGTGGTCGAATTGAGATTTCCAAGTGGCGAGCATTTTTTCCCCATAGACTTTAATGGGATTCGATATCTGGTCGAATAGTCGAATTTCGCGGTCTATTCGAATCGAATTTCGAAATTTCGAATATTTCACTACTCGCTCATCTCTAATAATAAACACAGTGATGTCACTGTACAGAGATAATAAACACAGTGATGTCACAGTACAAAGATAATAAACACAGTGATGTCACCGTCCAGGGATAATACACACAGTGATGTCACAGTACAGGGATAACAAACACAATGATGTCACAGTATAGGGATAATAAACACAGTGATGTCACAGTACAGGGATAATAAACACAGTGATGTCACAGTCCAGGGATAATAAACACTGCGATGTCACAGTCCAGGGATAAGCACAGTGATGTCACAGTCCAGGGATAATAAGCATAGTAATGTCACAGTACACCTGTGCAAACAAGGCCTGGGGGACCAAGATAAGGGCTAGGGGCTACACTGAAAAGGGCCAGTGGCGCACAGATAAGGGGTAAGTGGCAGGGTCACAAGCAAGGTCCTGGGGGGAAAGTGGGGGTGCACAGATAAGGGCCAGGGTGGCGCACACAGGGGGCAGCAGAGACAAGAACCAGAGAGGCGCAGACAAAGAGGGAGTGGGGCACAGATAAGGGCCCAGGGGCGCAGACCAGGAAGAGGCGTACAAAGACAAGGGCCAGATCCCAGGGGTGCAGACAGGGGCCAGGTAAGCACAGCCAAAGGGGCGCAGATAAGAGCCAGGGGCTGCATTGAAAAGGTCAGGGTGGTGCACAGAGCAGGGTCAAAAGCAAGGTCTGGGGGGGGTGAGGGGTGCACAGATAAGGGCCAGGGTGGCATTAATAGGTTCTTCTTTATTTTGGCGAGGTAACGTATCAGTATCGAGTATCGTGATACTTTTGTACATAAAGGTATCGAACTCAAAATTCTGGTATCGTGACAACCCTAGTAACTTGCTTCACTTTCAACGACCTCACCCCCCGACACCTGTGTCTCGCCATTGTCCACCACCTCCTCAGACAACACTGGTAAATCCCCACTGTCAGCACACTGAGACTGCAAAAGGTCTTGCGAATTGGGGCAGAGAATGTTCTGGGGTAGCACATCAGAGAAGGGGTGACTATGGGGTTCCAGGGAGTACGTGACCACATGCAATCTCCATCCAAAAAGTCATACTGAGGCTCACCACCATGCTTTACCTGCAATCTTATTGAAAGACAGACAATCAGGGGTTCACCGCCAGGTTGTCAGGCAGCATTTTTAAGTGGGTCACCATTACCGTGTCCCTGAAAATTGCCTTGGGGTCATCACCAGACTATTGGCCAGATTTAGAAAAAATGGTGCAATTATGGAGCCTCAGAGGTATCCCTACATGCTGCCCCTGGTGTTTCCTATCCGTTTCCAAGGTGTTTCCATCTTTTTCTGAGGTTTTCATATGTTGGGGCAAACTTGACTGTGCAGAACCTTTGGCCCCTGCAAAAATATTCGGATCTCCCATAGACTTTAATGGGATTCGTGATTCGGCTCAAACCCATGAATCCCGCGGAAAATTCGGGCCGAATTCCGAATCCCCGAATATTTTAGGATTCGATCAACTCTATTGCCTATATCAGATAAACACAAAGAATCTGGAATTTAAAGGCCTTGAATAATTCCCTCTAACTCGTTGTGACTATATGAATTTGAATGCAATGTAGGCAAGAATTTTTCCATTTGTTTATTAATTTTTTTTCTAATTTTTTCTAGGAATTTAAACTCTCTGTGTGACCATATCAACTTCGGTATCCTTTCTGAAAAAGTAAGTATAGCCCTGGGGAATAAGCAACGAATATTAATAAACATTGTTTTAAAATTAGCGATTAGCTCCAAAGAATTGATGCATCCTAAGTCATGTGTAATATTAATAATTCAGGACAAGGTAAGTATCAAGATAAATTCAAACATTCAAAAAAAACATATCTTTAACTTTTATATCAGTTTTTCCAAACCAGGAAATTATGATGTTTGAGTCCACTCCCAAATTGTCCAAGTTAGGGCTTGCTCACATCACCGTTCAGCCCTTCCGTTCTCCTGCTCCGTTATAGGAGCAGGAGAATGGAAAGGACGGATTCGGGACATAATTGAGCTGAATGGAGCCTAAGGACCCCATAGACTATAACGTCCTGCGTGCACAAATTTTGTCTCCGCTCCAAAAATCATCTTCTGAGCGGAAACCTAACGGACCCCATTATAGTCTATGGGGTCCATAGGCTCCGTTCAGCTCAATTATGTCCCGAATCTGTCCTTTCCGTTCTCCTTCTCCTATAACGGAGCAGGAGAACGGAAGGGCTGAACGGTGATGTGAACGAGCCCTTATTCAGTTCAGATGCTCTGTTTTTGGCTCCTAAAATAACTGAATTTCCAATTATCCTGATTGAACAGCAACTACCTAAAAGAAAAAAATTACTAGGCTAATAATAATTCAGGTCCTGTCAGTATTGGGTCCGTGACATCACCGCAGTGTGGCAGACCGCAGTCTGCACACTGCAGCGCCATGGGTCCCAGCTCTTGCCTACCTCGCAGAAGAAGCAGGCACCCGCCAGCATACCGCCGCATCCGCCCTCACTGCCAGGTCTCCCCTTGTGCGCTATAGCGCACGCGCGTGCACCTGACCCTTTGTTATAGCAGAGGAAAGCATGCCTCCTGATTACGGTCTCCACCCAGAGGCGGGGTTTCTGGTATTTAGGGCAGCTTCACTGACCATGAAGTGCCCAAGCGTGGTTGTCATACCTGTTAACCTCTGCTGAAGCTTCTTGCTGCTCTGACCTGCTGAGTACTGGACTTTGCCAATTAACCCTGACCTTCCCTGCCTGTCTGCCTGCTACTTGGATTACCTGGACTATTGGCCCCTGCATTGCCTGACTACAATTCTTCTGACCTTGCACTGCCTGACTTTGAGTCTGAACCTGTATACCATATTACTCTGAACTTTGTTTTGCCTTTGTTGCAAGTGACACTTGTTTATCTTCTGCCAGTAAAGATCATCTGTTCCGTTACTCTGCCTCTGTTGGACTCTGTACACACTCCTGCAGTTAGCTGCCTTCTGGGTGACTGGTTTAAACACCAGTGTCCTGACTCTGGGAGTCAGCAATATTGGGCTAATTCCTAGTCCACTATCAGCTGACCCAGAGGATCCACATCCTCTGGTCATGACAGTACGCTTGGGCCATGGATCCCGCTGGCTCTAAACCTGAAATGTCTGAAGTACTGCACCAGCGTACCACCCAGAAACAAGTGGTGAATTACTTGCAGCAGGTAGCTGCTCGTCTGGATTCTCTCTCTGCAGCACAGTCTGAACAGGCTCCTACAGCATCTGCTGTCCCTACTGTAGCTGCAGTGCAATCAGTGTCTTCTGGACCTCGTTTATCTGCTCCGTCCCGTTACAGAGGCAACCCAAGAACCTGTTGTGGATTTCTCAATCAGTGCATAATTTACTTTGAGCTACTTCCTCACCACTTTCAATCTGATCGAGCTAAAGTGGCATTCATCATCTCTCATCCCGAGGGAAAGGGTCTGGCCTGGGCAAATCCAATATGGGAGAGATCTGGACCCATCACCAGTAATGTGGTTCTATTTATGGACTCTTTCAAGAGGGTGTTTGAAGAGCCAGGTCGAGCTTCTTCTGCAGCCTCCTCTCTGCTGCACGTCCGTCAGGGGAGCTGGTCTGTGGGTTAGTATGCTATCCAGTTCCATACCTTAGCATCCGAAGTATCGTGGAACGAGGAAGCCTTGTTAGCGGCCTTTTGGGAGGGTCTGTCCGGACATATTAAGGACGAACTCGCTGGATGTGATGTGCCCACTTCACTTGAGTCTCTGGTCTCTCTGGCTATAAAAATTGATATACGATTTTCTGAGTGGGCCTGTGAGGTCAGTCGGGAAAAAGACTTCCACAACGAATGTCTAGGTCAAATACGTCTCAGCCTCCGTTAACCTCCTCCTTTCCGGATCCTGAACCTATGCAGGTAAATTCCACTCGGCTCTCGGATGAGGAACGTCGCCATCGTATGTCTTCTGGACTCTGTCTCTACTGCGGTGGTCCAGGTCACCGTGTCCACAGCTGTCCCCAGAAGTCGGGAAACTCCAGCGCTTAGGGTCAGGTGGCTCTAGGCGAAAATTGTTCAACTCTCCAAATACCTGTCCTCCTGTTTCTTGGAGGTACCAAGGTCTCCATGTCCGCTTCCTTGGATTCTGGATCTGCGGTGAACTTCATACACCACGCTATGGTGAATCAATATCACATTCCTGTACGCCTACTGAAGAATCCCCTGCTGGTGACAGCTATCAGCGGACAAGTGTTGACGGAGCCAGTACAATTCGTCACTGAGCCGTTGGAACTGCAGGTAGGAGTATTACATCTTGAGAAGATTTCTCTGTATGTTCTACCAGAACTGTCTCATTCTCTCTTGCTCGGGTTGCCTTGGCTTAGGATGCACAATCCGGTACTCGACTGGAGCTCAGGAGAAGTTCTTCGATGGGGACAGCTGTGCCAAGGCAAGTTTTTGCGTTCTATTCAACCTAAAGTTTCTATATCTAGTCCTAAAGATCTGGAAGCTTTGCCGGTGGCCTATCATTCTTTTGCGGATGTGTTTGATAAAAAGGAGGCTGAGACACTACCACCCCATCGACCCTATGATTGCCCAATTGATCTTCTGCCAGGAACATCTCCTCCTTGGGGTCATGTTTATCCTCTGTCTCCCGCTGAATCACAGGAAACAGCAGATTACATCAAGGAAATTCTTGAGAGGGGTTTCATCAGTAAGTCTTCTTCACCAGCAGGGGCTGGATTCTTTTTTGTGAAAAAAAAGATGGGTCTCTTCGCCCCTGTATAGACTACCGTGGTCTGAATAAGATCACCATAAAGAATAAGTACCCATTACCGTTAATTTCTGAGTTATTTGATAGACTTCGTGGGGCCAGGGTCTTCTCTAAGCTGGACTTACGGGGAGCATACAATTTAATACGTATTCCTGATGAATAGAAGACAGCATTTAATACCAGGGATGGCCATTATCAATACCTTGTTATACCCTTCGGCCTCAGTAATGCCACTGCTGTCTTCCAGGAGTTTGTGAATAATATTTTTCATGATCTGCTCTATTCTTGTGTTGTTTTCTATTTGGATGATATTCTTATTTTCTCCAGGGACATCAGAATTCATCGCAGGCATGTGCAGGTGGTCTTACAATGATTACGAGAAAATCGTCTATATGCTAAATTGGAGAAGTGTGTCTTCAAAAAGTCATCCCTGCCCTTCCTGGGATACATCATCTCGGATCAGAGTCTTAAAATGGATCTAGGAAAGGTGGCTACAGTGCTTGACTGGCCCCGTCCATCCGGTTTGAAAGCAATACAGAGGTTCTTGGGTTTTGCTAACTATTATCGACAGTTCATCCATAATTTTTCTACTTTGACAGCTCCAATTTCTGTTCTGATCAGGAAGGGTACCAATCCCAAGCAATGGTCCCCTGAAGCGGAGACGGCATTTTCTTCCCTCAAGGTGTTCTCTTCAGCCCCAGTCCTTAGACGCCCAGAACCCAACAAACAGTTCTTCTTGGAGGTGGACGCATCCTCCGTTGGAGCCGGGGCGGTTCTGTCACAGAAAAATGCCTCATGTCGTATGTCCCCTTGTGTTTTTTTTTCTAAGTTATTTTCTGCTGCTGAGAGAAACTACTCCATTGGAGACAGGGAACTTTTGGCAATTAAGATGGCTTTAGAGGAGTGGAGGTATCTTCTGGAAGGTTCTATTCTGTCAGTCATAATTTACACCGATCACAAGAACCTGACCTAAATGCAGATGGCTCAACGGCTCAATCATCGCCAGGCTCGTTGGTCTCTCTTCTTTACCCGATTTAATTTCCAGCTTCATTTCTGGTCTGCTGACAAAAATACCAAGGCCGATGCTCTCTCCAGGTCCTTTGAAACCACGGATTCGGAAGACGAACCCAAGTTCATCACTGAACCAACTAAAGTAGTCCCAGTGGCTCCAGTTAACCTGTCCAAGGTTCCCCCAGGTAAGATCTTTGTTCCAGAGTCCAAACGAAGGAAAGTTTTGCTGTGGGGACATGCATCCAAGATTGCTGGCCATCCAGGTCAATGTGGAACCTTGAATCTCATCTCCCGACATTACTGGTAGCCATCCGTGTCAACTGATATTAGAGACTTTGTGACTTTCTGTACCTTGTGTGCCCAGAACAAATCTCCTAGGTTCAGACCTTCAGGTCTATTATTGCCACTGCCAGTGCCTGAGGTCCCCTGGCAGCATATTGGTATGAACTTTGTGACCGACTTAGGCCTCTTTCACATGGGCGTTACGTTTTTGGTCAGGATGCATTGCGGATGCGTTCCGTTAAAAATGCGCGATTTCGGTCTCTAAAGTACTCAGTTTTGTGTGCGATTGCATTCCTTTTTTGCGTTTTTTTCCATGTGGATTGCATGCGGATGCTTGTCTTTTTAACGCACGTGTAAAAAAACGCAAACATCCTCAGTCAAAACACCTGCCACCTTGGTTAACCTATATAAATAGCCCCAGAATGCAGTTTGGTTAGGGCAATCTCCATTTTGTGGTGAAGTGATAGTTTAGTAGTAGTTTGGTGGTGTTTCATTTGCAGAATGTCTGGTTTCCCTTTAACTAATTCCGATAATGTTCTTTTGCATTGGTTAATTTTTTGTTGCTTTGGTTATCGGCCAGAAATGGTGGAGGATGAACCTCTGCGGAGCAAGCAAATGTGGGTGCATCCTCTAGTTTCTCAGCGGCCCAGCCTGGGACAATTTGTTTTGTTATATTCTGACCTTTGGCATCACCCTGGCAAGTTTTTTAATTACTGCCGCATGGGGGTGTCCACTTTTGACCGTCTGTTGGCTGAGTTGCGTCCTGGGCTCACTTTCCAGGACACCAACATGCGTCGCTGTGTTTCTCCAGAAGAACGCCTTATTACGTTGAGGTAAGTGTAATATGTAATATGTGATAATTTTTTTTTTTTTTGTGGTTACATCTAGTATATTTTCCCCATCTGTAACATGTTTGTATTGTATCGGCTTCTTTTTCTTCTTTTGTATATACTAATTTTTATTTTTGTTTCCTCTTCAGATTTCTTGCGATGGGCAATTCTTTTAGTTCGTTACATTTTGAGTTTCGTATAGGGGACCTCCACGATTGCTGGAATAGTGATTGCAACCTGTCACACTATTTGGTTGTGGCTCAGAGCTGCTATGCTGCCGCTACCATCTACGCAGCAGTGGCTGGATATAGCCCATGGCTTCCTGGAGAGGGCACCGTTTCCAAATTGTCTTGGTGCCCTTGACGGGAAGCACAGAAGGGTGAAGAAGCCACTGAACTCAGGGTCCCAATTCTATAATTATAAGCAGTTTTTCTCTGAAGTTTTGTTGGCCTTGGCTGACACAAACTATAGGTTTATATTTGTAGATATCGGGGCCTATGGTAGTTCTGCAGATGCTCGCATCTTCAGGGCTTCCAGAATGAGTCGGTGGCTTCAGTCCAACCGACTCAACATACCGCAGCCAGCTAATCTTCCTGGCTCCTCTGGTCCCCCTGCACCTTATGTATTTGTTGGCGACGAGGGTTTTGCACTGTCTCCAAACCTCATGCGTCCATTCCCCAGACGAGGTTTGGATGACAAAAGGCACACTTTTAATTTTTGGTTAAGCAGGGCCAGAAGGTATGCTGAGTGTGCTTTTGGAATTCTTTCTAGCAAATGGCGGGTTTTCCTTTCTGCCATCCAGCTGGCACCTAAAAATGTCAGTGGGGTAATAAAGGCATGTATAGTGCTACATAACTATATACGCACTTATGAGTCCACCCCTGAGGAAACAGCTGACACCTTTAAAACACCTGCACAAGGAGAAGCGTCTCAGCTTGAGAGAGCTGGATCAGCTGGCCTCAGGGTGCGGGAATTATTTTCCGATTATTTTATGTCCCCTACAGGTTCAGTTCCTTTCCAGCAGCAGTACTCAAGTCGTGGAGCTATATAATTTTTTTTTTTTAGGACTCATCTTGCTGGATGGTTTTTTTTAGCTAGTGTTTTTGATTTTTTTTAGATAGGGACTCGAAATACAATGAGGACCCTTGACGTGGGTTGCGAATTTACATATTTTGCATGCCTTCTGATTTCTTCAAAATGTGTGTAAAATATAAACTAATACCTCATTTTTCAAAACATATAGTAACCTTGTGTGTCCATAATGTTTGTAATAAAAAGAAAACACCATTGTTATGTTGAACTTTTTTATATTTTTATGAATATAATAAAATAAAAAATTATCAAACTCTGGTCTGAAAATGTAACATAATTAAGGTTTGAAAAATAAATTAACATTATAAATTATAGAACCGACCTGGTGTGGCCAGATGACCCTCAGTATGGGAGGGCTGGTAAGTTGCCGGAGCTAAGAGGCCAAAATTTTGGGTCGTAGCAGGCTGAGCTGCAGATGATGAGGGGGGGGGGGCATAGCCAGACTCCATATATTGTGGCCCATATTGTGCTGGCAGGGCAAAAGTGGGGCGAGGAGGCTGGTATTGTGGAGGGCGCGGTGGAATTTGGCTTTGAGGCCTAAGTGGGGGCCCAAGAATGTTCCTATGTAGCCTCCAGTTTTCCAGCGCACGAAACACCTCAGTTGGGTTGTTTGACTTCAGTCAGACTTTGGCCATATATCTCAAAATGATCCTCCTGGCGGGCTCTGTGGAGGTATTCCAGCACCAGAGTATTGACTTCCACTTCAGCTGGCGGCAAAGGCCTTTTTCTACGTGCCGCCAGCTGAAGTGGACGGGTAGACTCAACTGCAGGAGGTATGGAGGGCCTGGAGGAAGTCGATGGTCCAGCTTCGTGTTCTTCTTCTGTTGTCTGGGAAGGGGGATTGTCCTCCTCAGCCGCAGAAGAATGTTATGGTCCAGCTGGATCACTTTCCTCCTCCAGGTTGTCCTCAGTTCTGCAAAAGATAAACCATGATAAAATCCAGAAACAAAATTACACAATAGATTTGGTTCTCACAAACATTTAAACAGACATTACTCGTTCGAGCATTAGGGTATTTGTACATGCTCGATACTCGGACGAGCATATCGCGATACTCGAGGAAATGGCATCTTCCTCTTCCTGCATGTTAGGTGCCATTTCTCAGCCAATCAACATGCAGGAGAGTCTTTGGTACCCCCTAGCATCACGTGGAACCCCTACAAGTCGATAGCAGGGATTGGCTGGCCAGATCAGATGACCTGGGAATATAAGAATCTGGTCCCGCGCTGCTCGCCTCAGATGCCACCTGGATCAGATTAGGGACAGAGCTGCAGTCTGTCAGGGAGAGTGTTAGGGCCTAAATTTAGATTTTGGTTAGGCAGGAATCATCCTCAAAGAACCAAACAGTCCTTTTAAGGGCTACAAACACCTTTTTTTTTGGTCTCCTCCTGGTTGATGGCTGGGACTTGTAGTGCAGCTACCACCATCTTGGCTGCACACTGTGCACAACAACTGGTGGCAGAAAGGGGACAGCACGTGGTCCACACAGACCCCAAAGAAATTGCCCAAAGTCCTCTCAGTACTCATTTTTGCTTCTGCTGTACCTTGGGTTGCTGGGATCTGTAGTGCAGTCTAGGGAATACGTTTTTTTCTCTCAGTTATATATACTACAGTCCAGTGAACAATTCTGTAGTGTGCTGTACAGTAGCCACAGTCTAAAGAGTATGTTTTTTCTCTCAGTTATATATACTACAGTGCAGTGAACAATTCTGTAGTGTGCTGTACAGTAGCCGCAGTCTAAAGAGTATGTTTTTCTCTCAGTTATATATACTACAGTGCAGTGAACAATTCTGTAGTGTGCTGTACAGTAGCCACAGTCTAAAGAGTAAGTTTTTTCTCTCAGTTATATATACTACAGTGCAGTGAACAATTCTGTCGTGTGCGGTACAGTAGCCAGAGTCTAGAAAATACGTTTTTTCTCTGTTATATACAGTTAGGGCCAGAAATATTTGGACAGTGACACAAGTTTTGTTATTTTAGCTGTTTACTAAAACATGTTCAGAAATACAATTATATATATAATATGGGCTGAAAGTGCACACTCCCAGCTGCAGTATGAGAGTTTCCACATCCAAATCGGAGAAAGGGTTTAGGAATCATAGCTCTGTAATGCATAGCCTCCTCTTTTTCAAGGGACCAAAAGTAATTGGACAATGGACTCTAAGGGCAGCAATTAACTCTGAAGGCGTCTCCCTCGTAAATCTATAATCAATGAAGTAGTTAAAAGGTCTGGGGTTGATTCCAGGTGTGTGGTTTTGCATTTGGAAGCTGTTGCTGTGACCAGACAACATGCGGTCAAAGGAACTCTCAATTGAGGTGAAGCAGAACATCCTGAGGCTGAAAAAAAAAGAAAAAATCCATCAGAGAGATAGCAGACATGGGGGGCGTGGCTAGCAGCAGAGCGGAGCGGTCGCATGGTGGCTCGGCTCCTAGAAAACCAGGGATAATCTATCCCAATCCTGCTGCCAAAAGTGCCCATCGGCCCGATTTATTCTCTCTCCTAGACCTGATCACTCACCGCCACACTTGGAGCTGAGTCTGGAGCCCGGAGTCCCTCGGGCGCCGGAGTTCGCGTCGCGGCCTGCGCGCCGGAGCCCGCCCTAGAGTGAGCACACGGACCCGCTACCAGGAAGAGGTCGGCCCGCATCATCCTCCTGCCGACTCGTTAGCAGAACCCTCGGAACCGGGGAAACAGAGCTCTCCACCGGACCCCACCTGTGGCCAGGGAAAGAAAAAGTAAGTGCCGCGACTGGCTGACCGTGCGGCCTGCAGGCCTAGGCCTACTTTAGGAACCACCTAGGTCTCCCCTCCCCCGGACCATCGACGCCCGGCGAGTCTGCTGTGGGCAAAGAGAGGGTCACAGAAAGGCCTCCCCCACAGAAAAGGGCCGAATCCCCTTCTCATCTCACTAACAGGGAGGCGATCCTCACTCTCCTTGGCCCATTTCTCCCTCCCAGCGCTACAACACCAGCTACAACCGGCCCCTCACAGACCATCTCCTGAGACCTACAGTGGCAGACCTCTCCTTCTGCCCCCCAGCCAATACAACTGATCCAAAGCAACTGTAGGCCCTGAGAGACTGGCCCCCAGAAGAGAGACCCCGGCGGAGTATTAAAAGCAGGCAGTCCCGTGCCCACACGTACACTGCTCCCACACCACTGAGGCCTCCTCCATTGTGGAAGCACAATTTTAACATCTCCGGCCTCACATCAGTCCAGCAGAGGCCCTCGCTCCCTCTCACTTCTGTACTACCTTCTGGGCTCACCCATACCTCCTTAAATTGTCTAAGTTGAGACTCACCGATACGCAAACGAGTCTAAAGGGATGGTGAAAATAGGGCCACCCAAGAATAGATCTAGCTCGTCGAGGCAGCTGAAAAACCGTCTACCCTCTCCTGTCAAATCACCTCTTTTCAGAACCCCAACCTCAGCTAAAATTGCAAGGAAAACTACTCCCCACCCACCGCAGGAAATGAATAGCGATCAAGAAGACAATATGGAGGATGCAGGCCTTCCCATCTCTAGGTCCTTTCTTAGCAAAGCTCTATCTAAAGCATTGGAACCGGTGGTGAAAGAGCTTCAAGACATAAAACACGACGTCAAATCAATCGGAGGCAGAGTGGAACAATTAGAATCCTCCCAAGCACAAATAATTTCATACACCGAAGCAGCTTCCTCAGCCTTCGCAGCCTGCCAAACGCATATGAACAAAATGGTTAACTGGCTTGAGGACCAGGAAAATAGAGCCCGGAGAAACAATTTACGCCTCAAAGGGATCCCAGAATCCATCTCTGCCGAATCACTTTCAGATACTGTAAAACAAATTTTTCGATCGGTGCTACCCACTGGAAATCTCCATTGAAAGGGCACATAGAGCACTAAGAAACATACCTGCCCCAAACGAACCTCCTAGAGATGTGATATGCCGGCTCTTCAACTCTAAAGTTAGAGATGATATCCTCCGCCTGACTCGCACAAACCCACCATCCTTAGTGGAGGGCGTCACCATCTCAATATTCCAAGACCTGGCTAGAGTCACGCTCTCCAAAAGAAACATCCTGAGACCCCTGACGGAAATTCTCAGACACAGAAACATCCCTTACAGATGGCTCTTCCCTTTCGGGCTAGCAATAAACGCAGACAGGAAAAGATACATTCTCAAGTCCCACGCGGAGTTACCAGATCTTCTAAGAGCCCTGAACATCGAGGATCTAGACGTCCCGGACTGGTCCCCCATTCAGGACTTAACAGCTCTTCCCAGCATTCCTCCACCCACCCCTTGGGAAACCGTGGGCCCAGAGAAAAGATCAAAGAACCGCAGACGTCAAGTGAAGATGACTCCAAGGAGAATCGAAGTGGACTCTACATGATCATTCCAGCTCCCTGGCTTAGTAACTATATAATGTTTCGTTATACTTTTATAGTTTGATCTACCTGAGTTTATATACTAACTCAAGAAGTTAATATCCGAGGTCTTCCGATGGGGGGCGTGGGATGACGGAGGGTCCGGGCCTTTTGATCTTCAGACAACCCCATACTTAATCGCACCAAACGGCGCCTTTTCATGTCTGGTCGCCTCGTGACGTGTCTTTTCGGCGCCCTGAAGGTCGGGCCCCCCGTCCCACCCGCGCCCTCCCACCCTCGAAATCGCCTTTTACATTTCAGGAATTGTTCCATTTTGTTCCTTTTGTGTTCAATTTGCCAGTTGACCTGGCTGCAGTCCTCTCTTGTACTTGTTTAATATGCAGCTTCATACACTCTAACAACCCAATGACCTCTATGTAGGCCAACACCACTTATGGTTAGCACACACCCCTTTACACCCCATCAAATATGTTCATGTTTATCGCCCTATCCTTTAACCTGTGGATTATCCCACACCACACAGCAGTCCCCCCCCCCACCGCCACATCAACTGAAAGCACCTTCTCAACCTACCCCCACTTACTTCTCTCAGCTTCAAGCTCACTCTCAGGCAGTCAATCCTACATATTACTTTCCCCATCATGACCTCTCTTAAAATAACTTCATACAATACCAGAGGCCTAAATGCCCCTGTAAAAAGAAGCCACATTCTCCATCACTTCAAAAAAAACAAACATAGACGTCCTGTTCCTACAGGAAACCCATTTTTTAGCATCAAAAAACACCCAACCTACAGAAACATTACTACTCCCAATGGTACCACTCACACTCAGACACCAAAAATTCTAAAGGTGTCGCAATAGCGTTTTCTAAACATCTTTCCTTTGTCCAATCTGATTATTATTCTGATAAGGAAGGCAGAATATTAATAATAGTCGGTAAATTAAACAGGGTGCAAGTCACCCTAGCAAATGTATACGCACCTAACTCCCATCAAGCGAAATGGCTTAGAGACACCCTAACCCATATAGGTGGCATGGGAAGAGGAGAACTAATTATCGGAGGAGACTTCAACGTAGCCTTAGACCCACTCTTGGACACATCACAGGGAAAGTCGTCTCTCCCCTACAAAACCATTAAACATATAAAAAAATCTATCCAGCTCCTGTCAATCAGAGACGCGTGGAGATTTGCTCATCCTTCCGACAGAGATTACACCCTCTACTCAGCACCACACAACTCATACCACAGGATAGATTACTTCTTTATCCTGGAATCCTCCCTACACAAAATCAAAAACACCAAGATTGGCCTCCACCACGTTTTCGGACCACTTTCCGGTGGAACTAACCTTACAGCTCTTTCCCCAAAAACCCACCAGACCACCCTGGAGACTGAATGAGACTCTAATCTCAATCCCGTCCATCTACTCAAAAATACAAAACAGCTTTGAACTCCTACTTCTCCTTAAATTCTACAGGAGAGGTCAACTTACCTGTGGTATGGGAGGCACACAAAGCCACCATCAGGGAGAGTTCATCTCTGCTGGCTCCTTCCACAAAAAACAACGAAAATTTGCAAATACAAACAGTACAACAAAAAAAATCTGGGACTTAGAGAAACTTCACAAACAATCGCTAGCGGCCGCACACCTCCAGCAGCTCACAGAAACACGCCTACAACTCAGAGATCTACTAAACAAAAACCTTGCTAAGGTCTACATGTCGGTGAGGCACTCCTTCTACGCTCATGGAGATAAAGCTCCAAACTCATGATGAACCTCATCAAGAAAAAAAAGGCCCGAACCTTTATCTCAGAAATAAAGACGAACTCTGGACACAATTCGACAGATCCCTCTGTGATTGAGAAAGAGTTCATTGACTACTACACCTCCTTATATCATCTGACCTCGCCCACACAACATGAACAAGATCTTAAGACTAACCACGTGAGGCAGTTCCTTTCGCGAATCTCCCTTCCAAAAATTTCTATGTCCTCCCGCGACTCCCTACTTAAACCATTTTCAATTTCCGAGGTTAGGTCCGCCCTGTCGAAATGCCCGAAAAATAAAGCCCCGGGTCCAGATGGTCTACCTAGCTCGTACTACAAAACTTTTTCCCCCATCCTTCTCCCGATGCTGACAAACACCTTTAATGCCTATTTGGAGGGCTCCGAAATCCCGAGACAGTCCTTAGAGGCCTACATAACTCTTATCCACAAAGAGGGGAAAGACCCATCCAACTGCGGCAGCTATAGGCCTATCTCCCTACTCAACACAGATCTAAAGCTGTATGCCAGTATCCTGGCGGCAAGGAATTAACCCCTTCTCTCCACATTAATCGCCCCCGAGCAGGTTGGGTTTGTCCCGGAAGAGAGGGGAAGGATAATACAATGAGGGTGCTGTCGTTGTTACAGCTCGCTCTAAAGAAAAAAGATACCACTGACCCTTTTAGGCACAGACGCAGAAAAAGCTTTCGACAGGGTGGACTGGACCTACATAAGGGAGGTACTATCGCACTTTGGCTTCCCCTCGGCTACAATAAAGGCCATCTTCCTGATGTACTCCTCCCCCTCCGCCAGACTCCGTATTAACCAATCACTCTCTGCCCCCTTCTTGATAAGAAATGGCACAAGACAGGGGTGCCCCTTATCACCCCTATTATTTATACTCTCATTAGAACCCCTCCTCCAGACAATTAGAGAACACCAAAAATCGAAGGATTTACATCCTGGCCATCACACCCATAAACTTGCAGCTTATGCAGATGATATCCTACTATTTATCAGGAACCCACTAGATGCATTCCCTGCCATCCAAACTATTTCTGTCAGAATACGGCCGTATCTCCAACTTCAAAATAAATGCCACCAAATCAGAGGCCCTAGGAATCAATATTACAGACCAAACAAAAAGAGATCCTCAAATCTAAGTACCCTTTCTCCTGGCCACCTTCACACATAACATACTTAGGCATTAAAATTAGTCAAAACTGGAAGGACTT
>ONZH01002968.1:0-10366 GCA_900303285.1 Rhinella marina
GCCAAATTCTGGACCCTACCATCCGAATGTCGCAGCAGAAATCGAGACTCATCAGACCAGGCAACGTTTTTTTCCAATCTTCTACTGTCCAATTTCGATGAGCTTGTGCAAATTGTAGCCTCAGTTTCCTGTTCTTAGCTGAAAGGAGTGGCACCCGGTGTGTTCTTCTGCTGCTGTAGCCCATCTGCCTCAAAGTTCGACGTACTGTGAGTTCAGAGATGCTCTTCTGCCTACCTTGGTTGTAACGGGTGGCAATTTGAGTCACTGTTGCCTTTCTATCAGCTCGAACCAGTCTGCCCATTCTCCTCTGACCTCTGGCATCAACAAGGCATTTCCGCCCACAGAACTGCCGCTCACTGGATGTTTTTTCTTTTTCGGACCATTCTCTGTAAACCCTAGAGATGGTTGTGCGTGAAAATCCCAGTAGATCAGCAGTTTCTGAAATACTCAGACCAGCCCTTCTGGCACCAACAACCATGAAACGTTCAAAGGCACTCAAATCACCTTTCTTCCCCATATGATGCTCGGTTTGAACTGCAGGAGATTGTCTTGACCATGTCTACATGCCTAAATGCACTGAGTTGCCGCCATGTGATTGGCTGATTAGAAATTAAGTGTTAACGAGCAGTTGGACAGGTGTACCTAATAAAGTGGCCGGTGAGTGTATATATATAAGCACACCATACTGAAAAAGTGTCCGTGTGACCTCAAATAGTAAAGAAAAGTGTAGTGGAGATGTAAGATGCCAGATATGTCATTACAAGTCAGTGGCATGAAGCTGGCCCACGAAATCTGCACACTGCGCTTGCGCTGGAGCTGACTTGTCATGATGTATGCTGACCTGCCGGACATCAGGTGTGTTGGGCTGCACGATTGTTCACCCAGTGGCATCACCTAGATGAGTATTGAGGAGTAAGTTTCCTATGGCTCTCGGAGTATAATACTGTGTTGGTGGTTTAGGAAAATCAAGTGATGGGTTCTCTTTAATTTGTGTGTCTGGAAGCTTTTCTCTCATTTATGAGTGTCATTACATTTTTATATCCTACAGGTGACCCCAGTCTGAAGAGTGGGAATGGTATACCGCAGCGTTGTGTGTATCTGGAGGAGCTCGGCTCTGAACTCGATGGGCAGGACTGGTTGGATATGGATAATGTTGAGCAGGTAGATTACATGACAAACGCCAAAAGTATGTTAACCACTTGTAACATGCAACTGGTCATGTCTGAAAGCTGACAGTCCAGGCTTTCATACAAGACCAAAATGACAGCTAAAGTCCAAGCAACAGAGGAGAAATCACTGTTAGAAATCAGGTCGGGAATAATCGCGAGTAAAACCTGTTTTACTTTCATTTTCAGCTGCATTCACAGCATCCCAATTTCTATCAGTGATATCTTTTTCTGTCTTGAATATATTGCTGTCATTCTGGTATTGTCGGAAAGCTTGGAATGTCTGCTTTCAAACAAGATCAGTTGCCTGTTTCTAGCTGCTACCATTCAGGAGGTAGCAACTTTTAAAGCAGCCCTCCCCCCTCCAGGTAGCTACTTTTCCCACTGCTGGAGCTCCACTCTGGCAAAACAGGTAGGGGGTTGAATACATTTGTAAAGGGTATTCCCATCTCAGACAATATTGCCAGGGTTTTCCGGGGTACGGCCATCACCAAGCGCTCTCCCTATAGAGGCAAATGGGAACGCACTGCGCTTGCACGGCTACCATTCCCATTCATTTCTGTGGGGCCGTTGGAGACAGCCAAGCCAACAATTGCCTATTTTCAGCGACCCTGTAGAGATCAATGGAGGGCAGCTGCGCATGCTCCACAACTTTCAGGGTTCTGTTCTTGATGTAGGAGGAGGGACCTGCACCTATCACACAATCGGAATATCCTAGCAATATGCCCCCATTGTCTGAGATGGGAATACCCCTTGAAGGCTCAAACTGTAGTTTCTTATGGATTTTACCGTTCTAATTTCAGGCCGTGTTCACGCGGCTTCTTCTCCCTGAACCTGGGAAACACATGATTTGCATGACCTCCTCGGGAGCTCCCAATTTGTCTGCAGAACGAGACGCAGGGGAGAAGCATATAGTCCCGTTCCTATTTTCTTGTTTCCAGCGAGCCAAGAAAGAGGTAAGTGCTGTTTATGCCATGAGCTGTTATCCTATGCATGCTACGTTTTTTTTTTTTTTTTTTGTCACCTGAGATGCGTGAAAATTTGTCTTCGTAGGTCACTAAAGTGCCAGAGAATCTACTGCCTTACGCAGTGCGCTGCAAAGCGTTAACAGTCTCAAATGCTCGTACTGTTTTGCTAACCCCTGAGATCTATCAAGGTCAGGATGTTCCAGCTCAGGTTGTGGACCTCATGCTTGAAGGCCTGCGTGGAGCAAGTAAGCCATTGATACATAGCAGTTTCATATGAAGCATAGACTAGCTCTATCGCTATGTCAGACTGTGATTACGAGATAAGCAGTGGCCAAATAGTGAATTAATACTCAGTGTCTGCTGGATTTTTGGTCACAAGTAGTGTTGAGCGAACATGTGTTTCAGGTTCGGCGTACAAGGTTGAGGTTTATCTAAGAATTCCATTATGGATTCTGCTCCCACGGACCATAAGTTATGGTCCGTGATGACGGAATTCTTAGATAACCCGATCCTTGTGCGCCGAACTTGAAACACCATTTCGCTCATCCCTAGTCACAAGTTGCATTCAACTTTGCCAGCATAACTATATGCCATAAATTTGTGACACAGACAGGTCCCATCTCTGGAACCCGCACCTAGCTCCAGGCTGGGGGGATATTGTACAACCCCCATCCTGTCTGGCTACGGCGTTTCCAGACGGTGAATGAAGAGGTGACTGCTTTCACTTCTATAAGGTTTAGCTGAGCAAGCATGCTCACCTGTTTCTGTAATTCCCATGAAAGTGAATGGAGACAGACATTTCTGCAGACTCGTTTTCACTCATTCTCCACCTGAATTCGAGGGTCTGGGAGAACCCCATTCTGGAGTGAGGTGCAGCTGTCAGACATTTATGGTATATCTTGTGATAAATCTTGCAATATGCCCCCATTGTCCATGATAACTCAAACCCTTTAAAGCCCCTTGCAGACGAGTGTCTGCAGCGAGGCACCCGTCCTGAACTTCCAGCACTGCCAGGGTCCCATAGCATTTTACTGATTTATGATGCTATGTAACCATTACAGTTCTGGAATGTATTGGATAACACTGAAATAATGCTGTCAGTCAGTGTCGCTGCAGACACTCGCTTATCTGAAAGTGGCCTAAAGAGGGACTCCAGCTTTACCTCACTTTTAAAGGGAACTGTCATCTCCGAAATACCCCCTGAACTAGAGTAATCGGTGTATAGTGTAAGTGGTGCTGAATCCGAATATATACCGTATATCCCGGCGTATAAGACGACTGGGCGTATAAGACGACCCCCAACTTCTGCCCTAAAAATATAGAATTTGGTATATACTCACTGTATAAGACTACCCCTCTCCCAAATGAAAAAAAGTCTGCTTTGATTTCAACATGTTAATTTTAATTCAAATGCATATGACATGCAGGTACTGTATATAGCAGCAAAACTGTCACTTATAAACATAAGGTTGTTTCAAACATGTACGGTAAAGCTAAAACTTTGCAAAACAAACAAGAGAGCAAGTGCCTGGTGATCATAACTGTAAGCTGCGATATTGTAACAGGTCTTGCTGGCATGACAGTTTCCCTTTAAAAGCCTTCAAAATCCTCCTGAGAATATAGAGAATAGTATGCTACTTCAGTATGCTAAGAGCAGGGCTCTCTACGCGCTGACGGGGAAAAAAAAAACACCTCACACAGTGCGGCCCCCGTATATCCGGCGTATAAGACGACCCCCCACTGTAGCCATTATTTTAAGGGGTTAAAAAGTAGTCTTATACGCCAGTATATACTGTAAGTTTTATCTTCATACTCACTTCCATTCTGACGCTGTGCTCCCACAAATCAGCAGTAAAATGCACTCACTGGACTCTTCTTTGAGTCATCTCCATTTTCTCGGTCGTCACATTGGGGGACACAGGACTATGGGTTATATCTTGCTGCCGCTAGGAGGCTGACACTAAAAAACAAAAAAAGTCGGCTCCTCCCAGCAGGATATAACCCGCCTACTGGCAGAAAACTAATCAGTTTAGTTTAGTGTCAGTAGGAGGCAGACACAGGTCTGGGGTTCCCCAGTCCCTTGTCTGTTTTTTTGTTTTTACTTTTTTATTTTTTATTTCTTTCCTACAGGTTTGGGTTAGCTGGGTGTTATAGACCCAGCTTCCCCCCCTATGTGGCCAGGGCACAGTCCTTATCATGGAAGGTCTGTCAACCCTAGGTCACCAACGGCCGGACCCAGCGCCCAGGGAACTGGACCCCCTCCTGATTCCCTCCGCGGACCACCCATCCGCTTCGTCTCTCTGCTGCCCAGCCTCCCAGAGCTGCGGCAGTTCAGGGGACCTCTGTGCCGGCAGAAGACGTCGGAAGGTGAGTAGGAGTCTTCTGGCAAACAGGCAGTTTGCGCTGCCATCGCCGTCTCTCCGCTTCTCCTTTCCGGCGTTTTCCTCCCCCCATGCCTCCACCGTTATAGCGCCCCTCCCTGCAGACGTTGACCGCACCTGGCAGCAGGACTGCTCCTCCCCGCTTTCCGGCCGTTTTCTCCGGGATTCCATGTGTTCGGGGGCGCCATTTTCTCCTTTCTGCTCAGCCGGCTGGTGATGTCACGCGGGCGCCGCCCCCTTTCTCGCGCGCTGTGACGTCATCCGGCCGGGCCTGCCTCCCACAGTTCAAACGCCAGGATTTCCCGCGTTCTCGGCGTGCAGTCCTTCCTGTTCGCCTCCCTCGCTCTCAGGTTCCCTGCTCCTCCTGGTCTCTCCTCTTCTGGCAGCAGCTCCCGGCGGGTCTAAGGCTTTTTCCCTAACTTCCTGGTGAGTCCTCCTTCTATTTCTCCACAGGCGTTTGGCTGCATGTTCCCTGCTGGCGGCGTGTAGTAATGTTTTCTCTATCTCTTCCAGCTCTGGTTCTTCCGGTCACCTTTGCTGCTTGGGGGCTGTTTTTTCTTTTTTCGCCATGTCTGACTCAGGCTCTAGAGCTACTCGCCGTCCTACGGTGCAGCCCTCCTCAGTTACTTACTATTTTTGTCCCTCCTGTAAGTCCAAATCCTCCACCGGCCATCCCCAGCCCCTTTGCCCTGCATGCTCTGCTAGCTCAGACTCTCCTCCGCCCGGTGCCCAGTGCGTCCTCCCTGGTCAGGAGGCGGTAGAACCTACCCCGGCTTGGCCCTTGCTCTTTGTCAGTCCGTCGCCGATTTGTCTACGGCTTCCCAGACCATGGCTTCCGTCCTAGACCGGCTTGCCTCTTCCCGGGCGACCCTTGTTCCTTTTGAGTTTCATGCACCTTCTCCTGGTCCTTCCTCCGGCTCCCGTCAGGCCAGGGATCGTTCTCGCAAGCGTCCACGTGCCGCTCCTTCCCGTTCTTCTTCAGGATCTCCTGTTCCTTCTCCGGTTGCTGCGGGAACTTCTCCCACTCGTGACCGTTCTCCTTCTCCTGGGGAACTCTCTAGCTCGGAGTCCCATTCCTCTTCCCCCTTGGACGTTTCCGGTAACTTCATCCACTGTGAACAGCTTGGTCTCTGCCATTCGGGACACTTTTCAGATTACTGACAGTCAGGATTCTCCTGCAACGGGGGACGTCTTTTTTTCTAAGAGCTCCCGGAGGGTCCGTCCTACTTTTCCCTCTCACAAGGAGTTTGATGCCTTGTTTGAAAAGAACTGGAACTCCCCTGATAAACGTTTTTCTGTCCCTAAGCGTATTCCCATTCTTTATCCCTTCCCTTCGGAGCAGGTTGAAAAATGGTCATCCCCACCTTCGGTGGATTCCCCCTGTCTCCCGCCTGTCCAGGTCCACCACGCTCCCCTTGGACAACGCGGCTTCCCTTAAGGATCTTACAGACAAGCGTGTGGAATACCTTGCCAAGTCCGCCTTTCAGGCGGCAGGGTCTTCTCTTCTTCCCACATTGGCCTCTACCTGGTTTCCAAGGCCATTTCTACTTGGGCTTCTCAGCTAAGGGAAGGCATTCTTGCGGGAGCTTCGGCACAGGACCTGGCTGACCTTGCTCATCAGATTCAGGACGCAGGTCAATACCTCTGCTCTGCTTCTCTCGATGCGGCGGGCTGTGCCGCTTCGGCCTCGGCTAATATCGTAGCCATCCGTCGCTCTCTCTGGCTCCGGGAATGGCGCGCCGATAGCGCGTCCAAAAATCGCTCACTAGTCTTCCTTCTCTGGCACCCCGCCTTTTCGGGAAGCGGCTTGATGAGATCATTTCGGAAGCCACAGGAGGCAAGAGTTCCCTCCTTCCTCAGCAGCGCCCCAAACGCCAGGAATTCCCACCGCAAGGCAGGTTACTTCCGTTCCTTTAAATCCCTTCCTCCATCACGTTCCTCGCGTTCGTCGACCTCGCAGGCGAAGAGACCTGTTTTCTCCAAGTCACGTTCTTCTTGGCAATCGCGTCCCAATGCCTCGCGTTCCACTTTCAAATCCGGTGGCGCCAAGATGCCTCCTTCCTGAGGGTCCCTCCCTACCCGACTCTCTTCGGGTGGGCGGTCGTCTTCGTTTTTTTTCTAGGATGTTTGGCTGGCTCAGGTTTTCGGATGCTTGGGTGAGGGACATGTCACCCATGGATACAAAATAGTTTGTTTCTCGTCCCCGCGACCGGCTTTTTTCTGTCTCGCTTCCCTCGCTCTCCGGCCCTGGCGGCGGGATTCCACCAAGCTCTGAACTCTCTTCTTCCAAGGGCGTGGTGATTCCTGTTCCTCCTCTCGGAGCGTTTCAAAGGGATTCTACTCCAACCTCTTCGTGATTCCGAAGAAGGACGGTTCGGTTCGTCCAATTTTGGACTTGAAACGTCTGAACCGGCACGTCAGAATATTCCATTTCCGAATGGAATCCCTCCGCTCCGTGATAGCGGCCATGGAACCGGGGAGTACATGTCGTCGGTGGACATTCAGGACGCCTATCTGCATGTACCCATTTTTTCCACCCATCAGCGTTTTCTTACGCTTCGCGTCAACCAGGATCATTTTCAATTTGTGGCCCTGCCTTTCGGGTTGGCCTCGGCCCCCGAGTATTCACGAAGGTCATGGCGGCCGTCATGGCGGTTCTTCGGACCCGGGGGTCTCGGTGACCCCCCTACCTCGACGACATTCTCATCAAAGCTCCATCCCGGTCTCCTCAACCTGGAGAGTCTCCACATCTCCCTGGACACCCTCCTCTCGTTCGGTTGGATTCTCAACCGCCCCAAGTCAAAATCTGTCCTCCCTCGCAGACCATTCGGTTTCTGGGGCTGTCCTTCGACTCTGCGAGAGCTCGCGTTTTCCTTCCGGAGGACAAGCTGTTATCCCTTCGCACGGGGGTTCGGACCCTCTGTTCCTCTCACTCTGTGACCCTCCGTTCTGCAATGAGGGTTTCTGGGGAAAATGGTGGCCTCTATGGAAAGCAGTGCCTTTTGCCCAGTTCAGGACTGTCCGCTCCAGCTCTTTCTGCTGTCACGGTGGGACAGGTCCCTTCCGTCGCTCGACCACCTCGTTTGCATCCCAGCTCACCTGCGGAAGAGCTTCAGTGGTGGCTTCGGTCTCCGTCTCTCCTCAGCGGCCGCTCCTTTCTCCCTCTTCGGTGGCAGGTGGTGACGACAGACGCCAGTCTCCAGGGCTGGGGCGGCGTTTGGGGACACCGGACCGCGCAAGGTTCCTGGTCCCCACCAGAGGTCCTCCTCTCGATAAACGTTCTGGAACTCCGGGCGATTTGTCTCTCTCCCTTCTCCATTGGCCAGTCCGACCTGCTGGGCCTTCCTGTCCGCATACAGTCGGACAACGCCACCACGCCCGTGGCTTACATCAATCGACAAGGCCGGGACTCGCAGCTCAGCAGCAATGGAGGAAGTGGCGCTGATACTTGCCTGGGCGGAAGACCACGTGCCGGCGCTGTCGGCGGTTCATATCCCCGGAGTCGAAAATCGGGTGGCGGACTTTCTGAGCCCGCACACGGGTGGATCCAACGAGTGGTCTCTACATCCCGAAGTCTTACCGCCAGATCCTGTCTACGGTGGGGGACGCCGGAACGTGGACCTAATGGCCTCCCCGTCTCACAATCAGTTCCGCAATTCGTCAGCAGAACCCGGGATCCCGCCACCGTCGCCATAGACGCCCTGGTGATCCCTTGGGACGCGGTTCTCCCTCCCCTACCTCTTCCCTCTCTTCCGCTCCTGGCGAAAGGTAATCAAGAAAATCACTGGCGGAGGGCATTCCGGTCATTCTGGTGGCCCCGGACTGGCCCAGGCGCGTCTGGTACGGCCGGATCTTGTCTCCCTGGCCGTCGACGCCCCCTGGCGCTTACCGGACCACCAGGATCTCCTTTCGCAGGGTCCAGTTTGCCACTCGCGTTTTCGGTCGCTACGTTTAGCGGCCTGGATGTTGAGACCTATATCTTAAAATCTCAAGGCTTCTCCGACGCGGTGGTGCGGACCATGATTCGGGCCCAGAAGGCTTCTTCTTCGCGCGTTTACTATCGCGCCTGGAAATCTTATTTAAGATTTTGTGAGACTACCTCTGCCCCCCCTTTGTCCTTTTCGGTCTCGCGTCTTCTTGCCTTCCTTCAGGCAGGCCTGGATTCTGGTCTCGCCTTGCGTTCTCTTAAAGGCCAGGTCTCTGCTCTCTCTATTTTCTTCCAGCGTCCTCTGGCTCCTCTATCTCAGGTAAAAACCTTCTTGCAGGGTGTTGCTCATTCCGTTCCCCCGTATCGGTCTCCCACTTCTCCGTGGGATTTGAATCTTGTCCCTTGATGCACTCCAGTCGTCCCTTTCGAGCCGCTCAGGGACGTTTCCTTGGCCATGTTGTCCCACGAGGTAGTTTTCCTCGTGGCTATCACTTCTATTCGTAGAATGTCGGAGCTCGCGGCTCTTTCTTGCCGCTCCCCTTCCTTGTTTTGCATCAGGATAAAGTGGTACTGCGTCCGTCTCCTTCTTTCCTGCCTAAGGTAGTCTCCTCTTTCCATCTTAACGAGGATATTGTCCTCCCGTCCTTCTGTCCGTCTTCTGTCCATCCTCGTGAGCGCTCCCTTCACCGCTTGGATGTGGTGCGCGCTCTCCGCACCTATCTGGCCCGCACGGAAACCGTTTCGTCGTTCCGACGCCCTTTTTGTCATTCCTGACGGTCCCAGGAAGGGGCTTGCGGCTTCTAAGGCAACGCTGTCCCGTTAGGTTCGTCTGACCATTGCGGAGGCGTATCGCTAGCAATGGGTAAGAGGCTCCTCTTCGCGTGTTGGCTCACTTCCACTCGGTCAGTGGGGGCGTCTTGGGCCCATGGTGCTTCGGCCTTACAAGTATGCAAGGCCGCTAACGTGGTCTTCTTTACACACGTTCCTCTCGGTTTTACCGGGTGAACACTTATGCCTCTGCTGATGCGAGTTTGGGCCGCAGAGTCCTGCAGGCTGCGGTGGCTCCTTCGGCCTGAGGTTTCTTTTTTGGGGCTTTTGTTCCACCCTGAGGGACTGCTTTTGGACGTCCCCATGGTCCTGTGTCCCCAATGTGACGACCGAGAAAGTAAGATTTTTTTGCTTACCTGTAAAATCTTTTTCTCGGAGTCTTCATTGGGGACACAGCACCCACCCTCTCTTTTTTTCTGAGGTTCGTTGTCTGGCCGGTTGGTATTTCTCGGCTTGAGTTAGACTATTATGTGTTGGCTCCTTTCTATTGCTTTTTCACACACTGATTAGTTTTCTGCCAGTAGGCGGGTTATATCCTGCTGGGAGGAGCCGACTTTTTTTGTTTTTTAGTGTCAGCCTCCTAGCGGCAAGCAAGATATAACCCATGGTCCTGCTGTCCCCCAATGAAGACTCCGAGAAAAAGATTTTACAGGTAAGCCAAAAAAAATCTTACTATCATGAGTGAGCACTGGAGTCCACTGAGTGCATTTTACTGCAGGTTTGTGGGAGCACAGAGTCAGAATGGAAGGGAGTATGAAGATAAAAACTTACATATTCAGATTCAGCATCACTTACACTATACAACGCTTACTCTAGTTCAGGGGGTGTTTCGGGGAGATGACAGGTTCCCTTTAATAATCGCCTGGAATGTGCCCCTACCCTGAATTAAGAAATCCACTCACCTGCCCCGCACTCTTCGGTTACAGCAGCAAGGCTCCCATTCAGAGATGCTTCTAGACGAGGTTACATGTGCCCGCTGGAGCAATTCACTGCCCTCAGTGGTCATCATGTCCTCAGACAGGTTGTGAACCAGCAGGTGCACATCACTGCCGTGGCCAGTGATTGGCTGCAGTGACACACATCGCCCTCATCTGG